>CAXIVR010000013.1:66277910-66313479 GCA_964035755.1 Teleogryllus oceanicus
TCTCCCTCTTGGCCTCCCTCTCCCTCTTGGCCTCCCTCTCCCTCTTGGCCTCCCTCTCCCTCTTGGCCTCCCTCTCCCTCTTGGCCTCCCTCTCCCTCTTGGCCTCCCTCTCCCTCTTTGCCTCCCTCTCCCTCTTTGCCTCCCTCTCCCTCTTTGCCTCCCTCTCCCTCTTTGCCTCCCTCTCCCTCTTGTCCTCCCTCTCCCTCTTGGCCTCCCTCTCCCTCTTGGCCTCCCTCTCCCTCTTGGCCTCCCTCTCCCTCTTGGCCTCCCTCTCCCTCTTGGCCTCCCTCTCCCTCTTGGCCTCCCTCTCCCTCTTGGCCTCCCTCCTCCCTCTTGGCCTCCCTCTCCCTCTTGGCCTCCTCTCCTCTTGGCCTCCCTCTTCCTCTTGGCCGCCCTCTCCCTCTTGGCCTCCCTCTCCCTCTTGGCCTCCCTCTCCCTCTTGGCCTCCCTCCCCCCCTCGTCGCCTCCCTCTCTCCCTCGTGGCCTCACTTTCCCTCTTGGCCTCCTCTCCCTCTTGGCCTCCTCTCCTCCTGTCCCCATTCTTTTTCCCTCTCGTGCCGATTCTTCTCTCCTCTTTCTCTTCCCTCCTAAGGATGACCCTCCTCCTCGCGCCCCTGGCCGCCGGCCGCGGCCCGCGCGCTCACATGTCGAGCAGCTTCCGCATGGGGTCGTCGTCGGCGGCGCCCCGAGCAGCGCGGCCCGTGGCGTCGCCGTAGACGCGGTCGACGTGCGCGCCACGTCGCGCAGCGTGTCCAGCTGCGGGGGTTCCCCGAGCACGGCCAGGAAGCTCATGAAGCGGCCAGTGAAGGCGTTGACGAGCACGAGCCCCCACGCGCTCAGCAGCAGCAGCAGCGCGTTGGCCCGCCGCTCGCCGCGCGCTCCGCGAAGCCGCCGTTGATGAAGGCGTGCAGCGCGCCCAGCACGGCGTGCCTGACGCCCGGGGCAAGCCACACACACACACACTGCAGCGCCCCGCCACTTTCACAAGATTGAGCCCAAGCGACATAACTCAAGGTCATTGTGCTCTTGTGTCCCTTCCTGCATTCGTTGATTGATTGATTGATTTTTTCGTGTTTCCGGGCGCGTCAACTGCTTCGGTCATTAGTCCCGTGTGTGTAGTGCATGGTTTTTTCTCGGGAAATGGTGGCGATATTTCCCCGCTGGATGGCGAGATCCGGCGCCGACCTACCGTCGGCTAGCGGGGTTTCCCCCTAACCAAGCCCACCAGCGGGGCACCGCCCCAGTCTGGACAAGCTCTAAGCTCCCGACCGGTCTTTCGGAATATGTAGTAGTGTAGTGCATGATAGTGTGTGTGTGTGTGTAAGGGGAGGGGATAGGACAAGGATGAGGAAGGACAGATCGCGCGCGGTCCGTGGCCCGTTTGGTAGGGTACTGCACCGGCATTCGCCTGGTGTTGATCGGAGAAACCCACGGAAAACTACCGATCAGAGCAGCCGGCCGCTAGAATCCTCCTCCAGACAGCGACTGAATTCGACCTAGATGAAAAATTAGTGTCGAAAATCCTGCCGCCGTCAGGACTCGAACCTAGGACCTGCCGGTCAGAGGCGCTGCAGTGACATCAGTTGATGTACTGAGCTACCGCTCCCGGTCCTGCATTCGTTCGTTTGCGGTTGGCTAACTTGTAAATGGCTATGACGCTTCCTTTTGTCATGCGACAAAAATACAGGGCGCCGCGAGAAATAATTGAAATTAAGAAGTGCAGTGTTTTGTGCTCTTGTGTAAAAATTCTTTTTTTTTGTATAAACATTACATTAAATTCACTTTTTGTGTGATAAATATTAAAAACTTGAATGTGAGATGCATACTGGTGCACGTGTTTCCGGTTAAAATTTTCTTTCTATTTACATTCGTGGCAGTTTTCTTTTACTGTGAGATTGTGAGACCATGTTAAGAGATTTTTCCACACACGTAATTAAATTTAAATATTTCCCGGACTCGCGTACATGCATATACCTCAGCGAAACTCTTAAGACTTCTGCATAGGGATGTTTTCTCAGGAGCCATTAACACCTTACAAAGAGGCGTGGCGAACAGCTCTCGCGGCGAAGGAATACTCCTTTGAATTACATGTGATGTTCACTTCTTTATCGAACTGTCACTTTGGCTCATTCTTATGAAAATCCTTCTATACAGCTGCCTTTCAAGGCCCGTTACCACAGTGGCATTTAGGCACGGTTTTTCACGTCTTTCTCAGGCGCACCGCTACATGTCGCATGCTCGCGACTTAATCGCCATTTTGTTAAAAACGGCTTGAAAATTTCGTTTTTGTACGAGATTTTACTCTTCAATATTCTTGAAGTAATGTTTCGGTTCTACTATTAAGTTACCGAAAAGTTAAGAAAACGTTAAGAAATCGTTCTTTTGGTGACGATAGATGACAGCTGGCCAGAAAATGGAACACGACCTTAAAGTCAGTCCACGCCAAAGAAACTAGAAACAGTTGCTACGAGAAATTCTGTGCCATTCTGTAGCACCTCTAGTTTCCTTTCGTTCCCGATTAGATATGGGGTTCTCTTTTTCCTTTTGTTCCCGCTTTGCATATGGGTTAACTCGTATTTTCCTTTGATCCCCAATTTATATATGGGGTCAGTCCATTTTAAGTGGTCCAGCACTGATCACTGAACACTTTTACACATAACTGTATTGTTACTTTTGTAAAACCATTGGTAAATAACGTACCCCTTGAAAGTTACACCCTCTTAAAAATTGGAATTTTCGATATTTTTCAAATTTTCATCTATAATATCTCTGTTGGGGGACCAAATAAAAATCTGAAAATAGCATAAATACTAGATCTCTACGATAACAAACTTCAGTAAAAATTTCAACTATTAGATTCAACTCAAAGTTGTTTTTTTTTATTGTAAACTTTCGCAAAAAGGCTTCGTTTCTACGTTGAGGATACGTTGTGACAAATATTAATATTATTTCGGAGCTATTTTAACCTAAAATCCATTTTGATTTAAAATAATTAATTATACTTTTAAATAATATTAATTTTAATTCTTTACTTTAAAAAACCTTCATCTTATGGTCATTTTGATATTTTACAAAAAGTAACTATACTGTTATGTGTAAAACACAAAAAAATAAGGCTGAGATTCTATTCCTTCTTTGAGAAATTACTCTCTGAAAATCGAACTTGGTTCATTTGCGTTCCGTAGATTTAGTTGCAAATATTTCATAAATAAAAACATAAAAGGTACGTAAATAATATTTCGATTTGTAGGCCACAGTATACAGAATCCAATGCCGTTTATTACAGAATACTAGAACACCCCAGAGCTAAATACTATTGAAAAGAGTAAACCTCTACAAACGCGAAAAATGGCGCACGGCGTAAAACAAAAATGGTCGCCATTTGTAAACCAGATACAGTAAAAATAAATCCAAGATGTTTTTGAACAGCCAAAACGTAAGGAAATTTATGTACAAAATATTCTTTTTTTCGGGATGGTCGAGTGACCTGTGCTGGACCACTGAAAATGGATCGAGCCTATGGGTGAAAGAGGTGGTGGCGCGTGTAATAAACGATTTTCTTAAGGATGAGCCAAAATGACAGTGCTGGCAACATAAGGTTCTGTGGTTGTTGTGGCCTCGAGCCCATTAGACTCCCTTCCTGCATTCGTTTGTTTGTAGTTGGCTAACTTGTAAATGGCTTCGACGCTTCGTTTTGTGATGTCCTCGTCCGACAAAAATAAATTGCGCCACGAGAAATAATTGAAATTAAGAAGCGCAGCGTTATGTGCTCTTCTGTAAAAATTATTTTTTCTATAAACATTACATTGAATTTACTTTTTGTGTGATAAGTGTTATGTTTATTTTAAAACCGAGACTTGAATGTGAGATGCATACCGGTGCACGTGTTTCCGGCTTAAATCAGTTTTCTTTCTATTTACATTCGTGGCAGTTTTCTTTTACTGATTGTGAGAGCATATTAAGAGATTTTTCACACACGTAATTAAATTTAAATATTTCCCGGACTCGCGTACGGGCATATACCTCAGCAAAACTGTTGGACCGTATACTGATGTTTCCAAATATTTTACAAAGGGGCGTGGCTGAACAGTTGTCGCGGCGAAGGGATAATTGTCTGAATGAGATGTGATGTTCACTTGTTACGCGAACTGTCACTTTGGCTCATCCTTAGGAAACTCGCTCGCTCGTGGCACAGCGAAGTCACACCACTGAGGTCCGGGTTTGATTCCCGTCGAATCTCATGTGAAATTTGTTCCAACAAAACGAGTTTGGCTGCTTCACAAAGGCTAGTCCAACCCCTGTGAAGTGTTCTGAACCCTACCCCTATCTTAATTCCTTCCCAATTCTGGCCGCTGGGTAGTGACGCAGGAGCGCGTAGCAGGAGGCGCGTACGCTACCTGGCGGTCCTCTTGGCAATGACTCAGACGTGACGTGACGTGACGTGACATGACAGAAAACTTAATGAAGGATTATTCCCCAGCGCAAAGTGCTCAACGCTCCTTAAGGCCGTGTCCTGCGTGAGCTACATCTTGCGACAGCGACACGCGACAATTTCAAGCTACAAATTTCTGACACCCAGTTCCTTATCTGCCCGTCCTTCGTCAGCGACATCCGCAGCGACGCGACGAAAGCGCTACAAGCGGCTACGGCGTCCGAGATTCAAACGTGTTTGAATCTTGTCGCTACTTGTCGCCGCTTCTCGCTGTGTCGCGCATATGTTGCTTTGGTCTTCAATTTCCCATTTCAAAGATGTCGAATAACGATGTAACGAATGTTTAACGGAAGATGTTAAAATTACAAGGGAATTCTGGTAAAAGTGATTGAATAACTACCAGAGTAGAATTGTGAAAGGAAGTGCCGAATGCACTGAAAATAACAAATAAATGTGTTGTTATTTATTAAATTATGTTGATTTATATTATTTTTATTGAATTTGTCAGATTCTAATTGTACATCATATTGTATCATCATATTGTGTATTATATACTAGTATTCCTGAAGAAGTAAATGAGGTTAGGTTTCTATTGTAACCAAACCAGCACGGCTATAAATAATTGCATATAGTCTGTTTTAATTTCACTGTTATGAGGGTGAATTGAACCTATTACTAACTGGCAGAGTGAATATCTGTGGATAGTTTGTTGAACATAACAAAAATCGTGAAGGTTTCCTTTGAAACATTTCGGTTGTCGCAGCATCCTGTCGCTTACGTAGGACATCAGCACTCGCTCGGCATCGCAACTTGTCGCTTGAGGCTGACGGAAGCTGTCGCTTGTCCCCGGTTGAGCTCACGCAGAACACTGCCTACGTAGGGCACCACGCGCTCTGTGGCGCGGCATCGCAACCTGTCGCTTGAAGCTGACGCGAGCTGTCGCTTGTCGCCGGTTGAGCTCACGCAGAACACTGCCTACGTAGGGCACCACGCGCTCTGTGGCGCGGCATCGCAACCTGTCGCTTGAAGCTGACGCGAGCTGTCGCTTGTCGCCGGTTGCAGCTCACGCAGGACACTGCCTACGTAGTGCATCACGCGCTCTGTCGCGCCGCATAGCAACCTGTCGCTTGAAGCTGACGCGAGCTGTCGCTTGTCGCCGTGGCCGGTTGTAGCTCACGCAGGACACTGCCTACGTAGGGCACCACTCACTCTGTCGCGGGGCATCGCAACTTGTCGCTTGAAGCTGTCGCTTGTCACCTTCGTCGGTCGTAGCTCACGCAGGACACTCCTACGTAGGGCACCACGCGCTCTGTCGCGCGGCATCGCAACCTGTCGCTTGAAGGGTCGCTTGTCCCTCGCCGGTGTAGCTCACGCAGGACACTGCCTACGTAGGGACCACGCGCTCTGTCGCGGGCATCGCACCTGTCGCTTGAAGCTGTCGCTTGTCACCTTCGCCGGTGTAGCTCACCAGGACACTGCCTACGTAGGGCACCACGCGCTCTGTCGCGGGGCATCGCAACCTGTCGCTTGTCACCGTCGCCGGTCGCAGCTCACGCAGGACACTGCCTACGTAGGGCACCACGCGCTCTGTCGCGCGGCATCGCAACCTGTCGCTTGTCGCCGTCGCCGGTTTCAGCTCACGCAGGACACGGCCTAAGGGGCCTGTTGACGCGTTGCGTCAAATTAAAAAGAAAAAAAGAAAAGAACGAAATCCTTGTGTAGTACCTGCGTCCGGTGAGGCGCAGCGCGGCGGCGAAGACGGCGAGGCTGACGCCGGTGGCGGTCCAGGTGTCTGCGCAGAAGGAGCGCAGGATGGTCTGCGGCACGGGCTGGCGCCGCTTCACCACGACGCACAGGTCGTCGCGCGCGTGCGGGTAGGTGTGCGGCGCGTCGGCCGCCCCCACACCCGGGCCGCCTGCTCCACGCACACCGAGCGCGCGAAGCGGCTCGCCAGCGCCTGCGGCACGCGCACGCGCAACAGTTGAGACTCGTAAGAGATGTTGTTAATAACTAGGGAACGGATTTTCATGTAAATACATATTTTTACACCGACAAGATTACTTTTCAATATTTTTACTTTTTTTTTAATATATTTATAGGTCGAAAATGAACATTTCACATGTGATGTTCGAAATATATGTTACTTGAAAACTAACTTAGTTACTGAAATACTTAAAAAAAATACGCAAAGCGCTTGTATTAACCCGGACAATCGCTATTAATTGCCAAACCTATCTCCCCCCGCCCCACTGCTTCTTGGAAACAGCGGGATCGGGATCAATGATGAGCGGATGTAGTATGTGATGCAGAAGGAACTTCAACCACGTGCTTACTCGTGTTTCATAGACCCCATGCGTAACTCCATAAAAAAAATTAGATCATTGTCTTATCCCTTTTCTGGAGTTGGGGTGGGAGTATGCTCCCTTTACTCCGCCTTCTATCACAGGCTACACGGTACTATTCACATGAGCTCCGGCTCCTCGTAAACAACATTTTATATAATACGAAAGTATTATGTTTCGGAAGAAACTAGCGAATAATTGCTTCTGTAGATGTAAAACTTTCATTCAGCCTCTCTGATTCCATGTAAATTTCTGATCGACAACGTACTTCGCTCGGAAAACGTTTGAAGAATGGAATTGTAAACATTATAACGAATATTTCACATATTTCCTATTTTTTCTTACATTTTTGAAAAACATTAGTACATATATATGTACATATTTTGCTTTTTTTATTACAATAAAGTCCGTTCCCTATTAATAACAGTTGGAAAACAAGAGGTCCGTGACCAGCAACCTAAGCCCCTCAACAGACTACACCGAGAGATACGTTGCCAGAAAAGTGGAATGAGGCCGGCGAGGCTGCGTCCACTCACTACAAATAGTCGATTTATAATGGGTTATATATATATATATATATATATATATATATATATATATATATATATATATATATATATGTATATATATATATATATATATATATATATATATATATATATATATATATATAGTGACTGTACTTACCTCAGTTTTCCAATTAGGAATCCATCATCAAATGAGGCAGTGACCACATTAAATTTTGATAGCAATAGCTGCTGTTTCTAAAATAATGAAGGGACAAGGGATTCCTTTAGGGGGAGCGCCTTTATGAGGAGGATGTTGGCTGTGATTTTTAATGCATTCTCTACCTTCATACAGTTCATTAATCACTACTTTGCCATTTTTTAATCACACATTTATTCATCCGAGATACTAACATAAGGAGAATCTGATACTAGTACATGCATGAGTCTGCAGTCTTAAATGATATTACATTAATATAAATTAACATCTATTTTTGATTACATTACTGGATTACTCCGAAACCGATAAATACATGAATCTCTTACTAATCAATTCTGTAGTTATTATTGCAATCATTATGAATATCATATGTGTATAACCTCTACTTCGTTCCCCTATCTGCGTAATGGTTCATTAATACGCCCTATCCCATTAATGCACTCTCTGGCCAACGTGGTTGTGCTGAATTCACTTGAATTACATGGCTATTATATGTTCGGTTACTCATCCTGTATTTCCCACTCTCTTAGCGCAGGAACACAGCTGCTTTTGTCCAAGGCCTTCACGCCACGGCGTGGCGTGGGGGCCCCTCGCGTTGCCGCTGGCTGGTTTACGTGGTTGCCGCTCCAACTCCAGTGTTTTGCTGTCCAGTCACACGCTTTCGATGTTATTGTGCGAGCTCAGTATTATTACGACCATGCGTTTTCTCAAAATCGTTCATCTATTGGTCTGCCCATGGCTGATGGCCCACGCGCACTCGCTCGCCACATGCTTCCATTTTCATTCGATTATTTATCACTCACGAACGTTTATGTCACAGTTCCCTCGACCTAATATTACTATCCACTGTCTTTAGTTACTATTCACTTCCTTGTCACTACTTCTCCCCACCTATATTCCCTGATGTTCACCGATTACACATCCGTAATTGATGCACCTCACCTCGCCCGTGCGCGCCATCTCAACTCTCTCTCCTTTCTTCTCGTTATGGCTCGCGTCTCTTCTCGCCCCGCGCGACTCGTTCCCCGGAACCGTTGGTCTGACTCTCTTGTCTTTCCTGCGCGCCCGATTCAAATTGGCATCGTTTTTATAAATCTGAATGGTTACATGACCATTAGGTCATTATATATATATATATATATATATATATATATATATATATATATATTGTGACGTCACGGGGTTATACGAACCCATAACGCCACCATAAGCCACTAGAAAAGACCAGAGAACTGAGAAATAGGGTACGAGGCGGAGCGATGGTCCGAGAAGGCGACATCTACCCGCAGGTTTCCGCACTCCGATGTCCAAAGTTAGCGGATAATATTTTCTCGAGAGGGCGCGAAGGAGGAGAAAATTCACCCCTCCAGAAATTTTTCCCCAGGCGGAGTTGCATAAATACCGTGACGCACTTCGGTAGAGGTCTCTTACGACTTCGACAGCGACGGCGACTCAACTAAATTCTTCAGCGGTAGTAATCGGTTAGTGCAGGAGCATAATTTTACTTGCTTTAGTAAAGCTGATTTAAGAAACGCGGTGATAAGTGATAGAATTCAGAAGCAAAGTGCATGTACAGCATTTGCACTACCATTACGCGAGTAAGCAAGCGTTGTGACTGCTCGAACTTGAAATAGTTTCATCATCGAAGTAAATTCGCGCAGAAGGACTCTGAACGAAATCCAGTATTTAATTTTGTACGCCACGACCACGCACGTTCAAAGTGTGGTATGTCGGCCGAGTGCTAGAAGTAGTCAATTCAAGCACGTTAGTTATTTAAAACTGGAAGCGCGAGCAACGGGTACGCGGCAGGCGGCAGAAGGACGACTCCAACACTCAAGCGTAGGCGAGAAAGACTTGGACCAATCCGTAGACGGTACGAGCCTGAGGACGAGAGAAAGGTTTGGAATTTGGACGCGTGGCGTCATCCTGAGATCGAGCGAAAGAAGAGGTGCGACCGCGGGACATCAAACCAGTCGAGTGACGTGGCGAGGACTGCGAGCGGCCGAACCCCCAAGGTTAACTGACGGCGAGCGGGAAGGAAATGTCGAGGTAAAGAACTGGCAACTCCTATGCGACAATTTGTTGGGAAACTGTGTAGCGTTAAACACCAGGCGTAGCGTCCTAAAATAGGTGAAAATTACAAATAGTTACTGGGGAAATATTTCGAACGTATGAGCGGCAGTTTTGATTTCATTCGCTGTACGCACCAGTAAATTCGTTGAATGCAATACCTTGTACAACTTTTCTAAAGTAAATTATAATTTTCATGTAATGTAAAAGTAATCTTATTGAAAATATTGTGTCCATTGTATGATGTCAGGGTAATCAGTTGCTATAATTTTGTGAAGGGTACGATTTAGTAACGTGTGTGTCACGTTTATTATTGTGTTAGAGTTAACAGCATTGTAATAAATGCGCAGCTCAAGGCTGACCTCTGTGAAGTCTATAAAAGAATAATTGTAGAGAATCACTTAAAGGGCCGTGCACGGAGAAAACTTTAGATTAACAAAAGTTAAATGAGGTACACGAAGTAATTGAGAAGGAGGTCAAAGCAAAGTATTGTAAATAGTGCGTATTGAAGTAATCAGGCAGTCAAGGTGACGCCTATACATTCTCTTATGGTTGTGTTATTTCTGTTCTTTTTGTTTCTGTTTTCTTTGCAGTGACCATATACGTAAAATACATACTTATTGTATATTTGTGCCACTGTGTAATTTGTTTTACTGAATATATGCTCATTTTACCAGAATTTTATATAATTCATTGTGTCAAGGGTTCAGACCTTTCTCATACCCGAAAGATCCTGCTTCCTGAGAATTCAAAGCTCGCTTCACGAGCATTCATAGTTTCACGCTTCATCGCCACCGGCTGGAAGGTAGTAGGTGGGCGTGTTATAATATATATATATATATATATATATATATATATATATATATATATATATATATGTATATGTAGTGTATCTGTTCTTCTATTAGTTAGAAATAATAACACGAATTGTTGCTCTGTAATAACAAAGAAACAACATTCAATGTTATTATTTACTTTGTAGTTTCTTGATTAAGTTTATAATTTTTGCGACATTGTGTCGTCTGTGAATCAATTACTCTTTCTAACATCCACGTGTGCGTCTCGTTAGAGATCTGCCTTATCGATCCGCTCATCATTCGATTCAAGCGCCAAATTTAATTAGGTTAGGGATACCTCCCTTATATATAGGTTAATCGATGTTTTGAATTGCCTTTATGCGCTACAAACTGAGAGTGGAACAGCAGTTACCTACGCGAACACCTGCAAGTCTCATTTCTTGTTTTATTAAAAGCTCTTGTGTAACTTTAACCCGTGAAATTCTTGTTTTGCCGCCATAATCGTAAACCATGTTGTTTAACTAGTTCGAATTGCCTAAATAGAAATACATTTCTGCATTGCATACAAATCATTATTTAAAGTAAAAAACTAGAACGTTTCAGACTTTTAAGGGAGGAGTGTAATCTGTGCATATTTTCTTGAGCTCCGTAATCCCCCCTTCTGTTTTACTATATGTATTGGTTGAATTATGAATAAATTGTGAACGATCAACTAATTCAGAATAAAACTCACAATTAATAAATTCGTTCATAAATAATAAATACCACTTAAGAAAAAAATGAATTAATTAAATTATTTGAAAATACCCCTTTAAGTTTCTTAAGCTCCAAATTTTTATTTTTATATTGCTCATTATGAACGGGTTTCATTCAAGTAAGAATATCTTTCACACAATTTTTTCTTGTTCATTCCCGTTTAAAGAGAAAATTCAAGTAAGCAATTAAAAGACTGGTTGTTTATCATGTCTTTTACTGCTAAATAGTATAACCTCACTCAGTTCGTAGTGTTCTCTTGCAGTAGCGAAGGTCTATTATAAATGTATAATAAGTGAAGGAGTAGAAATGTGTCCGAGAAAACTCGCTCGCTGACCGACTCGAGCGAGGAACTCTTTCGCCTCCGCAGAGGCGAACGAGAAAACTCTTTCTAGTGTGTGGGGGTCGATAAGTGTCCCTTGTTTCGATTTTCCACATTTCACGTCGCACATTTCTCGCAACGCATTCCTCGGTGTAGTTTGTTGCGGGCCTAACGTGGCCGACTAGTTAAATCAGTTGTGGTGACTGCCAAGAGTTAAACCACGCAAAACGAATAACGTTGGTAGCACTGTAAAGCTTGTGCACCTACCTTACGGCGCTTGCTTGCCCTACTTCCCCAAACATATTTGGACAGAGAAGCAGCTGATATGAAAGAGACTGGGTAAAATGCCAAGGAAGAATAGTAATTCATATAATGTGTAGAAAATGTGTATAGAATATTACTAAAATAAAAGTGATTCGTTATTCGGATTCAGATTGCATGTATTCTTTCAAATATGTAACTTGTGCCTAGTGAAGTGACGAGTGCCAAAAATGAGGAGAAACTGTGTTTTTGCTTCCTATTGATAAAGTGATCGTTACTGTTGAATATCAAATATCATAATGCGAGTTAAATGACCGTAACTCATTTTATTTTATCGGAGGTAGGGAAATATTAGTTAAGATCACATAAACAGCAATGAGACAGAAATAAGTTAACAAAACATTTTGGATATAATTTAAAGGACACACTTATCGTATTGTATAAAATAAAATATAAAAAATGTTGTGGCACATGGTGTGTAATAATGACGAATTATGTATTAATGAATCTATAATTTGAACACTGGCAAACCATGATTGATTAGTAGCGGTGAAACTGTTATCGTGAAAAATCGTTGTCAAAAAAGCTTGTAATAGTTCGGATTTGGCCCTGTAGATTGCAGTTCTATTAATTTCAACCGATAACATGATAAACAAATAACTGTTATTTTCGTAACAGTTGCGAAACGTTAACAGTTAAGAAATAACTGTTTAGCTGTTAAGAGCATTAGAGCCCACTCCTCATGTTCGACCTGGTCCTATACCCTCCCCTAGTGCCCAGGCATGGCCACCCACTCCAAGTACCTCTCCCCACCCCCTTTTACCCCCCCCCCCGTTTCCCCTCTCCCCTTTATCCGCCCTCCGCTCCTCTAGTTTTCCTTCTGCCATCTTATCTACTTTTCCACCTCCCGTCTCCTCTCGTTTTCCCTCTCCCCTCGCCACCATTTTCCCTCTCCCCTCGCCTCCACCAGCCCTCTCTCCTCTCCTCCTGTTAATCCTCCTTAAATAAAAAGTTACAATAATATATAATTTTATTTATTATATATTATATATTTTTACAATATTTATTATTGTATAATTATAATGAAATGTTATTTATACATTTCAGATGATGAATACTTGCACAATTTAAAATTGTAAGAGTCATTTAGTTTTCTATTATTAAATGCATATACAAATAAACTTCAAGTATTTAATTTGAAATAAAAACAATAGATAAATAGGTTACCTGTAATAAAAACAGGAAAAACATTTTAAGGTGAATTAATAGCTTAGAACGTGCGTTTCCGGTCACTTGCAACCATTGATCGATTATCTTTTTTTCTCCGAAATTACCAGGTGCCTCCCGTGCAGTGTCAGCTGTCAGTCACTTGTTCGGTGGCGCGGCAGATTCGAATGTCATGGAAACAATGATACGAGTGTTTTGTTTTCTTTACATGCATTCAATTAGTACATTTTCGTCATGGTAGGATGTGTGTACCCCAAGGAACGGGACTGCCCTCTTCACAAATTACGCAGTGTGAGCAGGCACGGCCTTCGGGTAGGGACGTTGGGTCCCGCAGCGCAAGTTATGAGCCCAAAATCGCACTATTTAAGTATTATATTATACGAACAACGGATGGCAGGACGCAAAAAAAAATATTATTCAAAAAACAATATTAAGTTGAAAGTTATTATGTTTCACGATCGAGCCTTTCATATGACTTTTACGCAAGTAGAAATACGTATTCTATTTACTGAAAGATAAAACTAAACACTGATATTTTGTGAATGCCAACATAGGAAAAACCATAGATTGAAGCGTAAGAATCTTAGTTATAAATAAGACTTTAATATCTTTATTAGCTTCTGTTAATAATATCTTTATTAGCTTCTGTTCTGGTGGCAGTGGCCATCTTGGGTTGTTGCATTTGCCCAACATAATGGAATAACGAATGGTATCTTCCGAACGCTGAGTCAATTTTTCTTTGGCAAAGAGTTTCCGTTCTTTCTCGTTGGAAGAACAGGCAGGAGCAAAAGTCGACCTTTGGAGGGTTTTGGCAGAGGAGAACGACCACACACAGCAAAACCAAACATCGAAAGATATCGAAAGATCAAGATATTTCTGCGACACTGACTCATGCCTAAAGTTTCCAATCACCCGATTCAATCGAAAACCACAAAAATATTCTAACTTAAGGAAAAGATAGTTTGTATGAACAAAAGCTCTTCTACGTCAGTAGTGTACTCTTCCCTTACCTTCCGCATGAAACTTTCCAATCTCTTTTTTTAGAGTTAGAGTTAAATCGAATCAATAGAAGGAATACACCACGACCAGAAGCAAAACACACGACCGGTGTTATTGTTTGCGTGACGGGGAGTTGCGAAAGAAAGTCGTGTGATTCCTCTTTGGAAATCGTTACGCGATGGTTAACTTTATTAAATTTTCTTTACGGACAGTTCCTGATACAATTCAACATAAGTTCGAGAACATTTAATATCTACTCTACTAATAATATAATACATTTAGTATCTACTATGCTGAAAAATGCACGGTTGCAAATCATTACGACAAAAATATGTTTGCCGGCTTTTTCTGTTTAAATTTGTTGCGTCTACTTCGACGCAACGCGTCTCCAAGACCCTTGGGGGGCGTTGAGCGCTTTGCGCTTCTGGTAGTAATCCTCCCATTACTGCGCTTGTTTTTTTTATGGAGTAATCCTCCGTTAACATTGTCGCGTCTCGTCATAGTCGGTTGTTTATTTATTTATTTATTTATTTATTTAGTCAAAAACAGTCAAAAACTGTATGTGACGTATGGGGAGAAAATCATCTGCGCACGCTGTCTTGAGTTTCAGAATCCCTTCCCAACAATTTAACTATTAATAGTTGAAAGATGAAAAATCATAGTAATAATAATAATAATAATAATAATAATAATAATAATAATAATAAATTTAAAAAAGCGAGGGATTAACATTTCGAAAACTAGATATTTTCGTTGCAAAATTACAGAAAACTTATTTTTAACAGTAAAGGAACAAACAGATTTGATTTTCCTGTATTGTTAACAAAATAGAAACTCACCCTAAGCTCTACTACCACTACAAGCAAAAGGAAAGTTCAACAAAACGTGCGTATAGTGAAGCTACATTTACGTCCAGAAGCAAAGCAAGGGGCCATCTCAGCATTTGCTCAATGGATCAGGGAAACTGGACAAAACTCGATCGAGATGGGGGTCATTGACCCGGAAGTACATTATTTGTTACAGGCATATTGAGTTTTTTTAAATTATGTAATGCAAATGTAGACTAATTCATTATACTTAATCTTGTTTTTGTTAAAGTAAACATAATTTTTTTTTGACGATCAGTATATCTCTAATTGTATAGAAACAGTTTTGCAGCAGAAAAGATTTTACTTCTAACTTAAATTTGTGTACCAATTTTAATTGTTTAATTTCGTCTGGCAATGAGTTGTAAAGTAACGTACATATATTGTATGTGGATTTCTTGTAGTGAGCTGTTGATACTGACACTTGATGAACATGATTTCTACGTCGAGTGTTGTAACTATAAATATCAGTATTACATGAAAATAAGTTCCCACCGTTAAGTAAGTCAGTTTTAACAAATACTACAGACTCATAAATAAATAGGCAAGGCAATGGTAAAATTCGAAGCTCAATGAAAAGAGGCTTGCACGGATCACGTGGATGGGATTTTTTCATTATTCGGATAATTTTCTTTTGCAATCTGAATGTCTGGGAACTAAAGGATGAGCTTCCCCAGAATATTATGCCATATCTCAGGCGGGAATGTACATTTGCAAAATACACGCAACGAGCTGCATGAAGGCTGACAGAATTAGAAAGAATTCTGAGTGCATAACATAATCAGCTTAATTTAGTGTTTAATTCTGATATATGTACATTCCATTTGAGGTTTGATTGAATTGAGAGACCTAGAAATTTTGTTACCTTAACTGTTTGCGGCGTTATTAGCCGAATTGCTTTAACTATGCTTCGTGACGTTACGCAAGTCCTCGGATACCTAAGTGGGTGACCATCCAGGAAACCCGGTTACTAATGAAGCCGTGCCCCTGGCCAAATGGCCAAAAGGCAATGACAGTTCTACGCAATGTCTGCGGACTACCCAAAATTCATACTGAAAGTGCAGATGTGCAAATTCTTGTAGAAAATAATAGAAAAATGTAAACTTGGAGTACAAATATCCGCATGTTAGCGGTATACAGCTATTCGGATTTTTTCGATAATTGTTTGATAATTTTTAAATTTGATTGCGAGCAGCCGGCTGCTCTGATCGGTAGTTTTCCGTGGTTCCTCCGATCAACGCCAGGCGAATGCCGGAGCAGTACCCTACCAAACGGGCCACGGACTGCGCGCCTTCCTCTTCCTTGTCCTATCCTCTCCCCTTACACACACACTCACACTAACATGCACTACACTACCACATATTCCGGGAGACCGGTCGGGAGCTTAGAGCTTGTCCCGGCTGGGGCGGTGCCCCGCTGGTGGGAGAGTCCTGGTGAGGGGGAAACCCCACTAGCCGAGACGGTAGGTCGGCGCCGGATCTCGCCATCCAGCGGGGGAAGATCACCGCCATCTCCCGAGAAAAAACATGCACTACACTAACGGGACTAATGACCGAAGCAGTTGACGCGCCCGGAAACACGAAAAAATCAAATCAATCAATCAATCAATTTGATTGCGATGGAAACAGCTTTATGTTGCTTCGCAAAACTAGTAGTGCTAAACAGCACATGCTTTCTCGCATTATTTCTAAATTTTCGAAAATTCAGAAAGTTTAACGAATGTGAGGCCTACGCTGTATTGTAATTGTTGGAGACGCCGAAAAACATTTCAGGAATTTAAACGAAAAGTAGATCTGCACCATTTTTTAAGCGTCCCTAAGGGGAAAGTTCAATGAAAAATTTTGATCCATTTTTTGAGAAAAATTTAGAACATGTTTTTCGGCTTCACGTTAAGTACCGTCAAAAATCAAATATCGTTTCAAACTCAGAGGTCTTCAGATCATTTAAATTAATCGACTAATATCAATTTTGGAGAAAAACGTCTGAACGGTTTAGTCGCTAGTTTTAACCACGGGTGACAGACGTTTTGCAGTTAATCGATTTTTCAGTATCTAGGACCGACAAAACATAATTTTGGCTCCACAATGTGTTAGAGGATGTAATTTACTACATAAAGGAACAAAATCTATCAACTTTTTCGTTTTTAGGGCCTGTCAGTAAGGGTTTTCCTGTCGAAAATTCGACGTTTTCCGTCACACGTTTACAATATTTTCTCTTCTTGCGTATTAAGGATAAGAAAGTAAAAATTACGAATAAATTGAGCGCCAGAAAGAAGACATGCAAAAATTGTTTGCCATCGGAATTTCCATTCAGTATTGCGGGGAATATTGTAGGTATCAGAAAAATCTGACGTGCCATTAGGAGCGAAAGTGTTCTTTAATCCCCCCCCCCAACATGTAGTCTTTATGGACTTTTTTACATCCTATGACTTATTAGCAAATCTCCGGAAGATAGTTTTCAAAACTGTTTACTTGTAAGAGTGATATGAAAATTAAAAATATTTCAGCCAGAAACAAAATCGAAAGAACGACGTAAGAACTAGTGTGATTTGATATAAACTACGATGTTGTGTTGGACTCTTAAATGTTGTGCGTCCTATACACAGACCAAAAGCTGCAGCAAGAAAAACAAGAAATATGACCAAATTCCACAACCTGCTCTGATTTCCCATTAAAATGATCAGATAGAAGAAATTGATTTGTGAAATCGTTTCATTTCCCATTATGGAATTATGTCCAAAAATTGTACTGGCATTTTTTACTCGATTTTATCAACTTTCTGAGAGCTTGTGAATGAGGACTGTACGTTCGTTGATCACCAAGAGAAACAAGAGCTCACTCGCTTGGAAGTGAGTATGTTAAACTCTATCCTTGAAACACTGAGTCTGGTCAAGGCAGTTGCTTGTCATTTCAGCCCATAAGTGGATCAAGACAACAAATTGTTCTTGCAGGGAAGTATGCTGTCCGCTGCTGAGTGAGCAATAGCACCGCCAGAATGAAATGTAACGTATGTTTTGAATTAGTTCACATCTATTGCTCATCAATGTTCCATAGAATGCAGAACTTTCATGTTCCCATTTGGTCCAGTCAAATAGTGCTCAAAAGGGGCAAATAGTTGAACGTTTTGGTGTAGTTTTTATATTTGGTACCTACTGGTATATGCTTGTGGAATCGCTGAGGAAGAAAATCAGGTTTGCCAAAAGAAGATGAAGAAGAAGAAGAAGAAGCCCGAAACATATTTTTCTAAGCCAAAAAGTATACAAATCAGTTTTTTGGTTATTTTTCCCTTTTTTTTCAAAGTAACTTCAAACTCATCCATTTTTCGTAGTTTTAATTACATTCCTTTTTCCAATTAAAATGTAAACTGATTCACAAAGCACCGTATTTATTTGTATATAACTTTATTGGGTGTAAATTACGTGTAGGTGTGAGTGATTAAGAGAGGTTAAGTGGAGTGACGTTTTCACAGAAACATTCAGGCATATTTTGCACACTAACGGCGATACCATTGAACCTACAAGAATAGAATCTAGGTCGAATTCAGTCGCTGTCTGGAGGAGAATTCTAGCGGACGGCTGCTCTGATCGGTAGTTTTCCGTGGTTTCTCCGATCAACACCAGGCGAATGCCGGAGCAGAACCCTACCAGACGGACCACGGACTGCGCGCGATCTGTTCTTCCTCCTCCTTGTCCTATCCTCTCCCCTTACACACACACACACACACACACACACACACACACACACACACACTAACATGCACTACACTACGACATATTCCGGGAGACCGGTCGGGAGCTTAGAGCTTGTCCCGGCTGGGGCGGTGCCCCGCTGGTGGGAGAGTCCTGGTTAGGGGGAAACCCCACTAGCCGACGGTAGGTCGGTGTCGGATCTTGCCATCCAGCGGGGGAAGATCACCGCCATCTCCGAGAAAAATCATGCTCTCCACCAACGGGACTAATGACCGAAGTAGCTGACGCGCCCGGAAACACGAAAAAATCAATCAATCAATCAAAAAAACCTTGGACACACAAAATGTAACGGTTGTATCCTCTTTAATTTCGTATCTGGTTAATATTTACGAAAAATCGATAGTTTTGAAGTTATACTGAGATAAAGTGGGATAATTCCCGCTTTTTCGTGTGTTTCGCTTATATCACCAAATTGTGCTGTGCTCTCACGGCTAAACTGTTAATTGAGGAAAAACTCTTAATCACATTAAATGAAGGTAATTTTATAATTTTTTTATTTCATATAGGACCGTTAATTATTAGAAATGAATGGCTTTTGAGTTATTTTGAAAAAAATGAAAAGGGGCGTGGTTTTTACACGTTTTTGCTTTAAAATCGTATTTCTGGACAAAATTTTTGATGAGAAACGTGGTATTGGGGGTTCAGCGACCCAAAAACATATATAAAACCCAATATTAAAACTACACGAAAACTTTCTTATTTTCTACCTTTTGAGTGGACTAATTGTTGCCAATTGTCAATATACTGCCAAATAAAAATTAATATATTATAAGTGAATGTAGTATTCATAGTTTAAATATGCATAAAATAAAAATTTAATTAAAATATATAAATTTTATAAAATAAACTATATAAAATTTGGGAAATTGAAAAAGCGTATTTACATTCTACAATATTCAGAGGCATTAAATTAAAGCGATTAGAAATAGTTTTTTACATTAATATTTGTACCGGTACTTCAAGAAGACAATCTTCATAAAAATCCCTTCAACTAGGCTTCGTCTTTACAAAAGCACCTGACATCTTCGTTCAACTGGGCAACTTAATAGAAATAGGCTGCCAACACTTTTGTCTATAAATAAAACGGATTATAGCCGGAAGTAGGTCGACTATTTCCGACTTAAGGTGGAAACCTGCCGGATATTGCGGACTTTCGTCGGAAGAAGAACTTATCGAACTTTTGCCGGAAACTGCTTCGATGTGTATACTATACTTTTTAGACAAGTAGAAACTACGTATTCTATTTACTGAAAGATAAAACTAAACACTGATATTTTGTGAATACCAACATAGGAAAACCATAGATTTAAGCGTTAGGATCTTAGTTATAAATAATACGACAATACCTTTATTAGCTTCTGTTCTGGTGACAGTGGCCATCTTGGGTTGTTGCATTTGCCCAACATAATGGAATAACGAATGGTATCTTCCGAACGCTGAGTCACATTTTTCTTTGGCAAAGAGTTTCCGTTGTTTCTCGTTGGAAGAACAGGCAGGAGCAAAAGTCGACCTTTGGAGGGTTTTTGCAGGGGAGAATGATCACACACAGCAAAACTAAACATCACAATAAAGATTAAGATATTTGTACGACACTGACTCATGCCTGAAGTTTACAATCACCCGATTGAATCGGAAACCACGAAAGTATTCTGACGGAATGTGAGATTCTGGTCGAAAATAATTTGCCAACTTTAGTAAACGATAGTTTGTATGAACAAAAGCTCTTCTCCGTCTGTAGTATATTCTTCACTTACCTTCCACATTAAAAACTTTTGTAACCTTTTTTTTTTTGTGTTACAGTTAAATCGAATCAATACAAGGAATACACCACGACGAGAAGCAAAACACATGGCCAGTTTTATTGTTTGCGTGACGAGGAGTGGCGAAAGAAGGTCGTGTGATGCCTCTTTCGAAATCGTTACACGATGGTTAATATTATTAAATTTTCTTTACGGAAGATTTCCTGATAGAATATTACATAAGTACGAGAACATTTAATATCTACTCTACTAATAAAATAGTAATACATTTAGTATCTGCTACGCTGACAAATATGTTTGCAAATCATTATGGCAAAAATGTGTTTGCCGCCGTCATTAGACAAATTGCTTTAACTATGCTCTGTTAAACTATGATCGTTAAGTAATTCAAGATACTCCAGGTTCTTGGTGGGTAACCATCCAGACAGCCCGTTACTAATGGCGTAGAGCCCCTGGCTGACGGGATTAAAGGCAATGACTGGCTGCGACGTTACGAAAGAAGACAAAATTCAACTGAAGATAATGCCATAAGGATAATGGCATTTTATTTGAATTATGACGAATATATTTTTTAATTTTCGGGAATTTAAAAAATTAGGTTCCGAATTAAGTCGGGGTCTAAGCTTTGCACCATTCTGGCGACAGAAAATTATAATTATAATTTTGCATCGGTTTACTATTGTTTATTATTTCGATTTTTATGAAATTACACATTTCAACATTTTTCTGCGTGTCTTTTAAAAGATATCCACGGATAAAAGAAATTCCATACATCGCTATCGAACACTGACATCGCTACACTGACGAAGAAATGTATGTTGTTTTTATTAACGTCCTGTGATGGAAATGGAATGGTGATGGAGAGGTGGTTGAGGACATCAATTGATGTCACTGCAGTGCCTCTGATCGGGATGTCTTCGGTTCAAGTCCCGTCGGTGGCAGGATTTTCGACACTAGCCAGAGAGGTGGGCCGAGATCTGTCACTGGAGGTGAATTCTAATTGGAAATGGCAAATGCAAATGCAATTGCAAAAACTTCCACGCGGTCTGCGGACTATCTAAACTACATACTGAAAGTACACTCGTGTAGAAAATAATGAAATATCCACATGGGTGGTTGTCCTGATCAGTAGTTTTACGTGGTTTCTCCGATCAACACCAGGCGAATGCCGGAGCAGTACTTCAACAAACGGGCCACGGACCGCGCGCGATCTTTCCTTCCCATTCCTTGTCCTAGCCTCACTCCTTACTTACACACATAATTACTCTGCTACTTCTGCTGGGGGATCAGTCGGGAGCTTAGAGCTTGTCGCGGCTGGGGTGATGCCCCGCTGGTAGGAGATACCTGGTTGAGGAAAACTTCGCTAGCCTACAGGTCGGCGACGGATCTCTCCATCCAGTGAGGGAAGATCACCGCCACCTTCCGAGGAAAGAATTTGCACGTCACTTACGGATTAATGACCTTAACAGTTGACGCACCCGACATCAGTAATCAAAAATCAACGGACAAATAACTTGGAGAGAGTGCTGAAATTTGCGAGGGAAATTGCAAAAACTTCCACGCGGTCTGCGGACTATCTAAACTACATACTGAAAGTGCATTCGTGTAGAAAGTAATAAAATATCCACATACTGGCAGGTCATTTTTCTCTCTGAGGCTTCGTTTTCTGGCAATTTGCGAAAACATTAATAAAATACGCCATTTTCAGCCAAAATGCCACCTATATTGCCTTCGCTTTCATTTAGGAGATATGGTCGTTTTGTTTTCCATGGCCAAATCGTAAAAATTGATAATACCGCCGCTGTTGAATTTTTCAAATTTCGACCGGACACGGGTTCTTCTCAAAGCCAGCACCCTGACACGAAATTTAACGGCGGTTTCAATGATGCAGGTCATTTTTCTCGCTGAGGCTTCGTTTTCTGGCAATTTGCGAAAACATTAATAAAATACGCCATTTTCAGCCAAAATGCCACCTACATTGCCGCCGTTTTTTTTACGTTCCCTATCGGCATGTACCAGTTGTTAACAGGAAAGCATAGAGAAAAGTATTCTTCAATTTACGTGCGGATTTCAGCGTCGTATAGCTAAAAGTTTAGAAGATACGGGCAGTCAAAGATGACCTATTTTGGAAATATTGAAAATGCATTAAAATGGGAAAACTCTCTAAAAACCGTAGTTTTTTTCCGTATTGGACAAATGACCATATTTTCTGATAGCCCTTGATCCCAGGAACACGCCGTATTTTCAGAATGCCAAAATTCGCATTCGTTTAGGAGATATGGTCACATGGCCAAATCGTAAAAGTTGATAATACCCCCCTATTGAATTTTTCAAATTTCGACCGGACACGGATTCTTCTGAAAGCCAGCACCCTGACTCGAAATTTAACGGCGGTTTCAAAGGTGCAGGTCATTTTTCTCTCCGAGGCTTCGTTTTCTGGCAATTTGCGAAAACATTAATACAATCCGCCGATCTCAGGCCATAATGCCACCTATATTGCCGCCGTTTTTCTTAAGTTTCCCTATCGTCATGTACCAGTCGTTAACAGGAAAGCATAGAAAAAAGTATTCTTCAATTTACGTGCGGATATCAGCGTTGTTTAGCTAATAGTTTTGAAGATACAGGCAGTCAAAGATGACCTATTTTGAAAATATAGAAAATGCATTAAAATGAGAAAAACCCTCTAAATACCGTAGTTTTCTTCCGAATTGGACAAATGACCACATTTACAGATAGCCCTTGATCCCAGTAACACGCCGGTGGTTTAAGAATGCCAAAATTCGCATTCGTTTAGGAGATTGGTCGCATGGCCAATCGTAAAATTCCCCGCATTTTTGTAGGAGATGTGGTCGTTTAAAGCCGATCCTGATTTCCTTGGCCAAATCGGAAAAGTTCAACGTATACCCACCTCTTGAATTTTTCAAATATCGACCGGACACGGATTTTTCTGAAAGCCAGGATCCCGACTCGAAATTTAACGGCGAATTCAGTGGTGAAGGTTCAATGGTGAAAGATCATTTTCTGTTGTAAACGATTTCGTGCAATTGCGAAAACTCGCAAATACGACTTTTTCAACCTAAAAGCCTCGGAAACCGTACTCTTGCGTCAGGTAAACAAATGACATATATTCCGGAGTCAAGTCTGAGAACAAATCCGCGGCCAGCAAGAATGCAAAGATTCCCATTTTGTAAGAAGATATGATCGTTTAAAAGTCACGATCCTGATTTCCTGGGCAAATCGGCAAAAGTTCAGCATTACCAGATTTTCAAATTTCGACCGGACTCGGATTTTTCTGAAAACCAGGATGTGACTCGAGGTAACGGCGAATTCAGTGGTGAAGGTCATTTTTCTGTTTGCTTAAGCGATTTTCGTGCAATTTGCGAGAAAACTCATAAATACGACTTTTTCAACCTAAAAGCCCCCTCTGAAAACCGTACTCACCACGTCGAATTAAACAAATGACCATATATTCTGAAAGTCCAGAGTCTGGGGAACACGTCCGTAGCTTAAGAATGCAAAAATTCCCATTTTTGTAAGAGATATGATCGTTTAAAGTCGATCCTGATATCCTGAGTCAAATCCTTGAAATTCAGCATGCCCCCTCCTGTTGAATTTGGAATTTCGACCGGACACGGATTTCTGAAAACCAGGATCCTGACCCGAAATTTAACGCGGCAATTTCAGAAGTGAAGGTCATTTTTCTGTTTGTAACTTGATTTTCGTACAATTTGCGAAAACTCTGTAAAATACGACTTTTGAACCTAAAGGCCTCTCGAAACCGTACACCGTCGAATTCAACAAATGACCACCTATTCTGAAAGCCCAGAGTCTAGAACACGCCCGTAGCTTCAGAATGCAAATTCCATTTTTGTAAGAGATATGATCGTTTAAAAAGTCGTCCCTGATTCCTAGAAGCCAAATCTGGCAAAAAGAGTTCAACGTACGAATTTTTCAAATTTCGACCGGACTCGGATTTTCTGAAAACCAGGATCTTGACTCGAAAATTTAACAGCATTCAGTGGTGAGAGTCATTTTTTCTGTTTGCCAACTTGATTTTCGTGCAATTTGCGAGAAACTCATAAAATATTGACTTTTCAGCCTAAAAGCCTCCCTGACCGTATCTGCGTCCAGATTAAACAAATGACCGCCTGTTCACAGAAAGCCCAGAGTCTGGGAACACGCCCGTAGATTCAGAATGCAAGAATTCGCATTTTTGTAGGGAGATATGATCGTTTAAAAGTCGAATCCTGATTTCCTAGGCCAAATCGGCAAAGTTCAACATGATTGAATTTTTCAAATTTCGACCAGACACAGATTTTCTAAAAAACCAGGATCTGACTCGAAATTTATGGCGATTTCAGTGGTGAAGGTCATTTTTCTGTTTATGAAAAGCCAGTTTTCGTGCGATTTGCGAAAACTCGCCAAATACGACTTTCAGCCTAGCTTTCTGAAACCGTACTCTGCGTCTGGAATTAAACGGTAATATATATTCACCAGCCCAGAGTCTGGGGAACCTTTGCGCTTTACTTCAAAATGCAAAAATTCGCATTTTTGTAGGAATATGATCTAGTTTTAAGTGATCACGATTTCCTAGGCCAAATCGGCAAGTTCAGCATGCCACCTGTTGGTGCAAATTTGACCGGTCACGTGTTTTTCACGAAAACCCAGGATCTGACTCGAAATTTAACGGCGATTTCAATGGTGAGAAGGAATCATTTTTCTGTTTGTAAGCGGTTATCGTGCAATTTGCGAAAACTCACTTAAAAATACGACTTTTCAACCTAAAGCCTCTGAAAAAGTACTCTGCGTCCGAATTAAACAAATGACCATACTCTGCAAAGCCCAGAGTCAGGGAACACGCCCGTAGATGCGATGCAAAAATTCGCATTTTTATGGGAGATATGATCGTTTAATTGATCCTGATTTCCTAGGCCAAATCGGCAAAGGATTCAACGTACTGTTGAATTTTCCAAATTTCGACCGGACACGGATTTTTCTAAAAACCAGGATCCTGACTCGAAATTTAACAACGATTTCAGTGGTGAAGGTCATTTTCTGTTTATGGCTTGATTTTCATTGCAATTTGCGAGAAACTCACCGTCTGACTGCTTTTCCAACCTAAGCCTCTGGAAACCATCTCTGCGTCCAGATTAAACAAGCCAAGCCATATTGAAAGCTGGGAATCTGGGGAACACGTCCATGCTCCAGATACGAAATTCATTTTGTGGAGATATGATCGTTTAAAGTCGATCTACAGAGATTTCCTAGGCCAAAATCAGCCAGGGATTCAACGTACCCCACCTGTTGTTAGTTTTTCAAATTTCGGACCAGACATAGTTTCTCTGAAAACCAGGATCAAAACAAAATTTAACGACGATATCAATTAGTAGAATAT
This sequence comes from Teleogryllus oceanicus, assembly GCA_964035755.1. Taxonomy (NCBI): domain Eukaryota; kingdom Metazoa; phylum Arthropoda; class Insecta; order Orthoptera; family Gryllidae; genus Teleogryllus; species Teleogryllus oceanicus. The sequence continues at coordinate 66,303,609 of CAXIVR010000013.1, forward strand.
TTTCTGTTTATGGCTTGATTTTCAAGTGCAATTTGCGAGAAACTCATAAAATACGACTTTCAACCTAAAAGCCTCTGGAAACCAATGCTCCTAGGTAGATTAAACAAATGAACATATATTCTAAAAGCCAGGGTCTGGGGAACACGCCCATGCTTTGAAGATAAACATTTACGTTTTGTAGGAGATATCATCGTTTACAAAGTCGATGATTTCCTAGGCCAAATCGACAAAAGTTCAACGTACTGTTGAATTTTTTTCAAATTTCGACCGGACACGGATTTTCACGAAAGCCAGGATCCTGACTTTCGAAAATTTAAGGGGCGATTTCAGTAGTGAATGCTCATTTTTCTGTTTATGACGATTTACAATTGCAATTGCGAAAACTCACCGACCAAACTTTTTCAACCTAAGCCTCTGAAAACCGTACTCTGGAAGTCCAGGTGGTGTGTGCCTATTCTAGAGCCCAGAGTCTTAGAACACTCCCGTAACTTCAGAATTCCAAAATTCAACATTTTGTACAGGAGAGATGATCGTTTTAAAGTCGATCCCACAAATTTTGACCAAATCGGCAAAGTTAACGCGCCCCCACCTGTGTTGAATTTTTCAAATTTCGACCGGACACGGATTTCTCTGAAAACCAGGATCCTGACTCGAAATTTAGCAGCATTCGTGGTGAATAATTTTTCTGTTTATGCTTTGATTTTCTAAGTGTTTTAATTTGCGAAAACTCACAAAAACGACTTTTCAACCTAAAAGCCTCTGAGAAAGTACTCTGCGTCCGGGTAAACAAATGATAGTATTACAGAAAGCCCAGAGTCTGAGGAACACGCCCGTAAATTCAGAATGCAAAATTCCCATTTTTATGAAGATATGATCGTTTAATGTCGATCCTGATTTCCTAGGTCAAAATCGCAAGGATTCAGCATGCCCCCCTCCTGTTGAATTTTCAGAATTTCGACCGGACACAGATTTTTGTAAAGCCAGGATCCTGACCCGAAATTTAACGGCGATTTCCAGAGGTGAAGGTCATTTCTGTTTATGGCTTGATTTTCGGTAATTTACGAAAACTCATAAAATACATTTTCAACTAAGGCCTCTCGAAACCGTACACTGCATCCGGAATTCAACCAATGACCATATATTCACAAGCCCAGAGTCAGAGAACACGCCAGCGCTACAAATTTAAAATTCGCATTTTTGTAAGGAGGAATATCATCGTTTAAATTCGATCCACAGTTTAGATCAAATCCTTAAAGTTCAACATTACCCCCACCTGTTGAATTTTTCAAATTTCGACCGGACACGGATTTTTCTGAAAACCAGGATCCTGACTCGAAATTTGGCGGCGATTTCAATGGTGAAGGTCATTTTTCTGTTTATGAAAGCGATTTCGTGCAATTTGCGAAAACTCATAAAAATACGACTTTTTTTTTTTTTTTTTTTCAACCTCAAAGCCTCTGGAAACCACGTACTCTGCGTCAAGATTAAACAAATGACCATATACAAGAGAGAGTCAGAGTCTGGGGAACACGTCCGTAACTTAAGAATACAAAATTCCCATTTTTGTAAGAATATGATCGTTTAAAGTCGATCCTGATTTCCTAGGCCAAATCAGCGGCAAGAAGTTCAACGTGCAATTTTTCAAATTTCGACCGGGCTCAGTTTTCACAAGAAACCACTTAATCTTGACTCAGCCCCAACAGCCGGTGATTCAGTGGTAGAAGGTCATTTTGTCTGTTTATGGCGATTTTCTGTTGTTTAAACTCTCATAAAATACGCTTTTCAACCTAAGAAGCCTCCCCAAGAAACCGTACTCTGCGTCCGAATTAAACAAATGACGCATATTCTACAAGCCCCAGAGTCCACACCAGAACACGCCCGTAGATTCAGAATGCAAAAAATTCCCGCATTTTTGTAGGAGAGATATGATCGTTTAAGTCGATCCTGATTTCCTGGAGCCAAATCGGCAAAAGTTCAGCATGCTGTTGAATTTTCAAATTTCGACCGGACACAGATTTTCTGAAAACCAGGATCCTGACTCGAAATTTAACGGCGATTCAATGGTGAAGAGAAGATCATTTTCTGTTTATGGCTTGATTTCGTGCAATTTTTGAAAACTCATAAAAATACGACTTTTTCAAGCTAAAGCCTCTGAAAACCATTACTCTGCGTCGAATTAAGAAATGACCATATATTCACAAGCCCAGAGTCTGAGAACACGCCCATTACCTTCCGAATGCAAAAATTTGCATTTTTGTAGGAATATGATCGTTTAATGTCGATCTAGTTTCCTAGGCCAAATCAGCGCAGGATTCAACGTACCCCCACCTGTTGAATTTTTCATTTCGACCCGGACACGGAATTTCTGAAAACCAGGATCCTGACTCGAAATTTAACGCGCGGTGGTGGTGAAGTCATTTTCTGTTTATGAAAAGCGATTATCATGCAATTTACGGCTCATAAAAAACGACTTTTTCAACCTAAAAGCCTCTGAGAAAGGTACTCTGCGTCCGAATTAAACAAATGACCATATATTCTGAAAGCCCAGAGTCTGGGGAACACGCCCGTAGATTCAGAATGCAAAAATTCGCATTTTTAGCCAGGAGATATACTTACTCGATCGTTTAAAGTCGGTCCTGATTTCTAGGCCAAAATCGGCAAGGATTCAACGTACTGTTGAATTTTTCAAAATTTCGACGGACACGGATTTTCTAAAAACCAGGATCCTGACTCGAAATTTAACGCGGCGATTCAGTGGTGAAGGTCATTTTCTGTTTATGGCTTGATTTTCGTGCAATTTGCACGAAAACTCGCAAAATACGACTTTTCAACTAAAAGCCTCCTGAAACCGTACTCTGCGTCCGAATTAAACAAATGACCATATATTCTGAGAAAGCCCAGAGTCTGGGAACACGTCCGTAGCACCGGAATGCAAAAATTCCGCATTTTGCTTAAGGAGGATGCCAGTCGTTTAAAATCGATCCTGATTTCCCTGGAGGCCAAATCGGCAAAGTTCAACGTACCCCACCTGTTGAATTTTCAGAATTTCGACGGACACGGATTTCTCTGAAACCAGGATCCTGACTCGAAATTTAACACGGCTTGATATACTATAATTGTTGAAGGTCATTTTCTGTTTATGGCTTGATTTTCGTGCAATTTGCAAAACTCATAAATACGACTTTCAACCTAAAAGCCTCTGGGAAACCATTACTCTGCGTCAGATTAAACAAATGAACATATATTCTGAAAGCGCAGGGTCTGGGGAACACGCCCGTAGCTTCAGAATGCAAACATTCCCGTTTTTGTAGGAGATATGGTCGTTTAAAGTCGATCCTGATTTCCTAGGCCAAATCGCAAAAGAAGTTCAACGTACCCCCACCTGTTGAATTTTTCAAATTTCGACCGGACACGGATTTTTCCTGAAAACCAGGATCCCTCACTCGAAATTTAACGGCGATTTCAATGGTGAAAATTAATTTTCTGTTTATGGCTTGATTTCTAAATTGCAATTTGCGAAAACTCATAAAAATACTGACTTTTCAACCTAAAAGCCTCCCTGGAAACCGTACTCTGCATCGATTAAACAAATGACCGCCCATATTCTACCGAGCCCAAGTCTGAGGAACACGCCGTAGATTCAGAATGCAAAAGAATTCGCATTTTGTAGGAGATATGATCGTTTAATGTCGATCCTGATTTCGACCAAATCGGCAAGTTCAACGTACTTACCCCCACTGGCTGAATTTTTCAAATTTCGACCGGACACGGATTTTCTGAAAACCCGCAGGATGCAGCTCCGAAGAAATTGCGGCGATTTCAGTGGTGAGAAGGTCATTTTCTGTTTATGAAAGCGATTATCACGTGCAATTTGCGAGAAAACTCATAAATACGAGCTTTTTTCAACCTAAAAGCCTCTGAAAAAGGTACTCTCGTCGAATTGAAACAAATGACCATATATTCTGAAGCCCAGAGTCTGAGAACACGTCAGCCACTTTCGGAATGCAAAATTCGCATTTTATGGAGGATATGATCGTTTAAAGTCGATCCTGATTTCCTGAGCCAAATCGGCAAAGTTCGCGTACCCCACCTGTGAATTTTTCGATTTCGACCAGACGGATTTCTCTGAAAACCAGGATCTGACTCGAATTGTGGCGATATAATTGGTGAGTCATTTTTCTGTTTATGGCTTGATTTTCGTACAGTTGCGAAAACTGCTTAAAAATACGACTTTTCAACCTAAAAAGCCTCTGAAAACCGTACTCTGCGTCCGGGTCGCAACAAATGACCATATGTTCACCAAGAAAGTCAGAGTCTAGGGGAACACGTCCGTAGCTTAAGAATGCAAAATTCACTGCATTTTTGTAGGAGAGATATGATCGTTTAAGTCGATCCACGATTTCTAAACCAAATCAGCAAAGTTCAACGTACCCCACCTGTTGAATTTTCAAATTTCGACCGGACGGATTTTTCTGAGAAACCAGGATCCTGACTCGAAGTGGCGATTTCAATGGTGGTCATTTTCTGTTTTGTAAGAAGCGTTTCGTGCAATTTGCGAAAACTCATGGCGACACCAGCAAAGCCTCTGGAAACCGTACTCTGCGTCAGATTAAACAAATGACCATATATTCTGAAGCCCAGAGTCTAAGGGAACACGCCGTAGATTCAGAATGCAAAAATTCGCATTTTTTTTGCTTAGGAGATATGATCGTTTTGTCATCGATCACGATTTCCTAGGCAAATCCCGGCAAAGTTCAACGTACCACCTGCCCAGATTTTTAAATTTCGACCGGACACGGATTTTTCTGAAAACCAGGATCCTGACTCGAGAATTTGTAGCATTCAGTGGTGAAGGTCATTTTCTGTTGCCAAGCGAAATTATCGTGCAATTTGCGAAAGCTCATAGGCCGGCTTTTCCAACTAAAAGCCTACAGAAAAAGGTACTCTGCGTCCCAGTTAAACAAACCAAGCCATATATTCGGCCAGAGTCTGGGGGCACTTGTAGATTCAGAAGGCCCCAAGAATTCGCATTTTTGGCAGAATATGATCGTTTAAAGTCGATCCTGATTTCCTAAATTCAAATGGCAAGGGATTCAACATGCTGGTAGATTTTTCGGAAATTTCGACCGGACACCGGATTTTCTAAAACCAGGGATTACGACAAAATTTAACGGCATTCAGTGGTGAAGGTCATTTTTTCTGTTTCAAGCGATTTCGTACGGTTGCGAAAACTCATAAATGACTTTCAACCCAAAGCCTCCCAAACCATGCTGCATCCAGAATTAAACAAATGACTATATATTCTGAGTCCAGAGTCTGAGGGCACGTCGTAACAAAATGCAAAAAATTCTTTTTGTAGGAGATATGATGATTACAAAAGTGATCTGATTTCTAATTAAATCAGCGAGTTCAACAATACACCTGTTGAATTTTTCAATTTCAGCGGACACAGATTTTTCTGAAAACCAAGGATCACGACTCGGAAATTTGTGGCGATTCAATGGTGAGAGGTCATTTTCTGTTGTTTGCAGCGGTTTAAAGTACGGGTGCGAAAACTCATAAAATACACGACTTTTTCAACCTAAAAGCCTCTGGAAACCATGCTCTGCGTCAGGTAAAACAGTGACTCATGTTTGATCCAGTCTGAGGAACACGTCATGGCTTAAAGAATGCAAAGAATTCGCATTTTTTGTAGGAATATGATCGTTTAAAGTCGATCCCGGTTTCCTAGGCCAAATCGGCGGGTTAACGTACCATTTGAATTTTCAATTTCGACCGGACACGGTTTTCTGAAAACCAGGTCCTGACTCGAAAAAAGAAATTTAACGTATTTAATGATGAAAGTCATTTCTGTTTATATGACAGTTCATTGCAATTTGCGAAAACTCGCAAATACGACTTTCAACCTAAACCTCTGAAACAATATATGCGTCCGAATTAAACAAATGACCATATATTCTGACCCAGAGTCTGAGGAACACGCCGTAGATTCAAATTGCAAATTCGCATTTTTGCTGCAGGAATATGATCGTTTAATGTCGATCTCACGATTTCCTAGAAGCCAAATCGGCAAAGTTCAGCATGCCCACACGCATTTGAATTTTTTCAAATTTCGACCGGACACGGATTTTCACAAAAACGGGATCCACGGCAATTTAACGGCGATTTCAGTGGTGAAGGTCATTTTTCTGTTTATGGCTTGATTATCGTGCAATTTGCAGCTCCATAAGCCACGACTTTTCAACCTAAAAGCCTCTGAAAAAGGTACTCTGCGTCCAGGTGAAACAAATGACCATAGTTCTAAAGCCGAGTCTAGAGAACGCATGTAATAGATTCAGAATGCCAAATTGCATTTTCAGCGGAGATATGATCGTTTAAAGGTCGATCCCCTGATTTCTAGGCCCGTCAGCGAAGTTCAACGTATAATGCCAGATTTTTCAAATTTCGACCGGACGGATTTTTCCCTAAAAACCAGGATCCACGACTCGGAATTTAACAGCGATTTCAGTGGTGAAGGTCATTTTCTGTTTGTAAGCGATTTTCCATTGTTGCGAAAACTCATAAAATACGACTTTTTTTAACCTAAAAGCCTCTGGAAACTAACCATGCTCTGCGTCCGAATTAAACAAACCAGCCATATATTCTGAAAGCCAAGTCTGGGGAACGTCCGTACTTTCGGAATGCAAGAATTCGCATTTTTAGCAGGAGATATGATCGTTCAAAATCGATCCACGATTTCCCTGGGCCAAAATCAGCCAAAAGAAGTTCAACGTACCCCCACCTGTTAGATTTTTCAGTTTCATTCGGACACAGATTTCTCCTACACAGAAAACCAGGATCCTGACTCGAAATTTAACGGCGATATAATTGAGGTGAAGGTCATTTTCTGTTTGTGGCTTGATTTTCGTGCAATTTTACGAGAAAACTCATAAAGATACGACTTTTTCAACACAAAAGCCTCTGGAAACCGTACTCTGCGTCCGAATTAAACAAATGAACATATATTCTAAAAGCCCAGGGTCTGGGAACACGCCCGTAGCTTCAGGTCACAAACATTCCCGTTTTTACAGCAGCAGGAGAGATATGGTCATTTTAAAGTCGATCCTGATTTCCCTGGGCCAAATCGGCGAAGTTCAACATGCCCCCACCTGTTGAATTTTTAAATTTCGACCGGACACAGATTTTCTGAAAACGGGATCCTGACTCAGAAATTTAACAGCGATTTCAATGGTGAAGGTAATTTTTCTGTTTATGGCTTGATTTAAATTGCAATTTGCAGCTCATAAAATACGACTTTTCAACCTAAAGCCTCTGGAAACCGTATACGTCCGAATTAAACAAACCCAAACCATATATTAAGAAAGCCCAGAGTCTGAGAACACTTATTAGATTCAGAATACAAGAATTCGCATTTTGTAGGAGATGATCGTTTAATGTCGATCCTGATTTCCTGAGCCGTCAGCAAAGTTCAACGTACCCCCACCTGTTGAATTTTCAAATTTCGACCGGACTGGATTTTTCTGAAAACCAGGATCTGACTCGGAAATTTAACGGCGATTTCAGTGGTGAAGGTCATTTTTCTTTTATGGCTTGATTATCGTGCAATTTGCAGCTCATAAAATGCGACTTTTTCAACCTAAAGCCTCTGAAAAGGTACTCTGCGTCCAGAATTAAACAAATGACCATATATTCCTGAAAGCCCAAGTCTGAGGAACACGTCAATATACCGGAATGCAAAAATTCGCATTTTGCTTAGGAGGATATGATCGTTCAAAGTCGATCCTGAAGTTTCCTGGGCCAAATCGACCGAAGTTCAACGTACCCCCACCTGTTGAATTTTCAAATTTCGACCGGACACGGATTTCTCTGAAAACCAGGATCCTGACTCGAGGAATTTAACGGCGATATATAATTGGTGAAGGTCATTTTCTGTTTATGGCTTGATTTTCAGTACAATTTGCGAAACTCATAAATACGACTTTTCAACCTAAAAGCCTCTGGAAACCGTACTCTGCGTCCGAATTAAACAAATGAACATATATTCTAAAAGCCCAGGGTCTGGGGAACACGCCCGTAGCTTCAGAATGCAAACATTCCCGTTTTTGTAGGAGATATGGTCGTTTAAAGTCGATCCTGATTTCCTAGGCCAAATCGGCAAAGTTCAACATTACACCTGTTGAATTTTTCAAATTTCAAACCCGGACACGATTTCTCTGAAAACCAGGATCTGACTCGAGAATTTAACAGCGATATAATTAGTGAGTCATTTTTCTGTTGTAAGCGATTTTCATTGCAATTTGCGAAAACTCGCAAAATACGACTTTTTCAACCTGAGCCTCTGGAAACCGTACTCTGCGTCCAGATTAAACAAATGAACATATATTCCCTAAAAGCCCAGGGTCTGGGAGACTTTACGCCCGTAACTTCCAGAATACAAACATTCCCGTTTTTATGCAGGAATATGGTCGTTTAAAGTCGATCCTGATTTCCCTGAGCCAAATCGGCTTAAAGTTCAACGTACCCCCACCTGTGAATTTTCAAATTTCGACCGGACACGGATTTTCTGAAAACCAGGATCCTGACTCGGGAAATTTAACGGCGATTTCAATGGTGAAGGTCATTTTCTGTTTATATGGCTTGATTTCGTGCAATTTGCGAAAACTCATAAAATACGACTTTTCAACCCTAGAAGCCTCTGGAAACCGTACTCTGCGTCCGAATTAAACAAATGACCATATATTCTGAAGCCCAGAGTCTAGAGATTTTGCCACCAGATTCAGAATGCAAAATTCGCATTTTTGTACAGGAGATATAGTCGTTTAAAGTCGATCCTGATTTCCTAGGCCAAATCGGCAAAGTTCAACGTACCCCCCCCACCTGTTGAATTTTTCAAATTTCGCCCGGACACGGATTTTTCTGAAAACCAGGATCCTGACTCGAAATTTAACGGCGATTTCAATGGTGAAGGTCATTTTTCCTGTTTGTAAGCGATTGTATCGTGCAATTTGCAGAAAACTCATAAATACGACTTTTCAACCTAAAAGCCTCTGAAAAAGGTACTCTGCGTCGAATTAAACAAATGACCACTTATATTCCTGGCCCAGAGTCTGGGAACACGCCCGTAGATTCGATTGCAAAGAATTCGCATTTTGTACAGGAGATATGATCGTTTAAAAGTCGATCCTGATTTCCTAGGCCGTCGGCAAAGTTCAACGTACTGGCTGAATTTTCAAATTTCGACCGGACACGGATTTTCTAAAAACCAGGATCTGACTCGAAATTTAACAGCGATTTCAGTGGTAGAAAGTCATTTTCTGTTTATGAAAACGATTTTCGTACAATTGCGAAAACTCACTTAAAAATACGACTTTTTGCTTAAAGCTACTCTGGAAACCGTACTCTGCGTCGAATTAAACAAATGACCATATATTCCTGAGAAAGCCCAGAGTCTGGGGAACATCCGTACTTTCAGGTAAAAGAATTCGCATTTTTGTAGGAGATATGATCGTTTAAAGTCGATCCTGATTTCCTGGTAAATCGACAAAGTTCAACGCGTACCTGCTACCTGTTGGTACTCAAATTTCGACCGGACACGGAGGTTTCTGAAAACCAGGAGGCTGACTCGAAATTTAACGGCGATTTCGGTGGTGAAGGTCATTTTCTGTTTATGGCTTGATTATCGTGCAATTTGCGAAAACCATAAGAAATACGACTTTTCCAGCCTAAAAGCCTCTGAAAAAGGTACTCTGCGTCCGAATTAAACAAATGACCATATATTCTGAAAGCCCAGAGTCTGGGGAACACGCCCGTAGATTCAGAATGCAAAAATTCGCATTTTTGTAGGAGATATGATCGTTTAAAGTCGATCCTG
>CAXIVR010000013.1:66313579-66458184 GCA_964035755.1 Teleogryllus oceanicus
TTTTCCCCCCGGTTTTTTTGCCCCCCTCCACAGTGCGCGTTGCTGATAATGTTGCCACGCCGTAGACAGCGGGCCGGCGGCGCGGCACCCGGGGCCGCGCGGCGGGCATGGGGGCGGCAGCCGGGCCGGCGAGGTCACCTCAGCTCCGGGACTGCGTGGCGCTGTGCCACCGTCACTGCCTCTTCCGTTGCGGCCTGTCACCATCTCTGTCACCTTGTTGCTGCCTCGATTTTGCGGCTCCGTTGAGTGGAAGTTTCGCCGTCACCTTCAGATTCCTGGAGCGCGCCAGTTCATCGCGCAGCCCCCCACGCCGTTACAACCTCGACGCACCTCCACGGAACATCTACTGGCGCGCACGTCGCGTGGACACCGCCAGACTTCTCGACGCCTCAAGATTAGCAGCGTCTTGACAAGCAACAAAGCCGTCAGAGAAGGAGCAGCACCCTTTTTCCAGCACGCACGCCAGGGGCGGCCCATTCCGATCGGCCCGGTACGCTCAAGTCGCAGCCCATTATCCCATACCTGGGCGAGAGCGATCCAAACCACGTCCGTCGCTCAACGCCCAGACCGACTGTTTAACACAACATTCTCGCCATATTAATACATGCCACCCATCATTTATAAAACTCATTGCAATCGTGTTAAGGGGGTGTGAAAACAATGCGTTTAAATCTGGGAATCTACCAAATGGCTATTAAAACAGTATAACTCGGGAGGACAAAAATTTAATACTTCGGAAGCGCAGAAAGGAAATTGCCTAAGAAGTTTACATCGCTTTCGCCCTAGGTTTACTCGTATAGTGAAATCAGTACTAGAATTGCCCGATAATTGATATCAAAAATAGTATCTGACCCAGAAACTCACAAGAAGTAGACGTTTGAAGGAAACAAGAAGAAAAAACAATAAACTGACAAAAAATGTAAAAAATATCGAAGAATTTGGGCCCAAAGAGTATTCGTGAATGTAAAGAGAAGAAAACAGTTGCTTTAAATACTGTTTGTTTCCCAATGTTTAATGTTTTAACATTGATTAATGAACTTTCCCATAATTCTCATATCAAAATTTAAATGTAATAATTTTATGAACTTTTCTATCACTGAAAGAACAAAATGAAAAAAATTTTATCGACAAAAATTAACAAATGTTAATTTTAATTAAATAAACTTTTATGGCAATAATTATCAATAAAATTTATCCATTAATGAAGTTAATAAATTTAAATACCAATTACATTTATTCATGTCGTTAGTAGCCCAATGTCGAAAGTTATTCGGGAGTCCGTATTCTTCCATACGATCCATTACGTTCGGGGGCAGACGCGACCTTCCCGCGTTGGTTGTTGGGATTCGGGCGACAACTACTGAGTCATTAGTCCGAAGTGTAGTGTTTTTCTCATCGGAGGTGGCGGTGGTCATCCCGGGGTGGAGATCCGACGACCTACTGTCGGCAAGCGGTTTTCTAGCCAGGTTTAAGTCCCACAGACTCCGGGAAAATGTAGGTACTGCATGTTGATGAGGGGTGTAAGGAGAGGGTAGGGGGGAAAGGAAAGATCGGCGCGCGGTCGTGGCCCCCTTGGGTATGCTCGGCATTCGCCTGGATGGAGAAATCACGAAAAATACCGATGAGGCAACCAACCTCTAGAATTCTCAGGCAGCGACCAATTCGACCTTGTGACAAACTGGTCGAAAATCGCGCCGGCGTGGGAGTGGAACCTAGGACCTCTCAGTCAGAGGGCTGCAGTGACATCAGTCGATGCCCTGTCCACCACTCGGGTATCCGCTTAACAAGGGTAGATCCGCAGTCACTCCTGCCCTCGTTCCCGGGCCCCGTGAGGCGGGGCGGTGTTTTTCTGGCAGGGTCGGGGGATAAAACGGCGGGAGCCCCCTCCCCCTCCTGGGGGGCACGCGTGAACCGTCATGCACCACGGAGCAGGAAACCGCACTCGCCCTTCCCCGCCCCTCGGTCCCGTTGCACTCGCGCGGCTGGGGGCTGCGGGCCCCCCCGCAGAAGCACCCTAATCACCCCCTCGGCTACGGCGCTACATCACCATGTCTGTAGGTCCTAGGTTCGAGTCCTGACGGCGGCAGGATTTTCGGGGCCCCTAACTTTTCAGCAGGTCAATGCGGGTTTCCTGGAGGAGAATTCTAGCGGACGGCTGCTCTGATCGGTAGTTTCCGGTTTCCGATCAACACCGGCGAAGCCGGCAGACTCCCAAAAGGGTCAGGGCCGCGCGTCATTCCTCTTCTTGTTCTATCCTCTCCCTTATCTCACTTACACCAACATGCACTACACTACCATATCCCGGGACACCGTCGGGTTTAGAGCTTGTCCTGGCTGGGCGGTGCCCTGGTGGAGAGTCCTGGTTGGAAATCCCACTAGCCGATGGTAGGTCAGTGCGGATCTCGCATTAAGCGAGGAAAATCACCGCCATCTCCAGAGAAAAATGCACACTAACGGACTAATGACCAAAGCACTGACGCGCCCGGAAACGAAAAAATGAATCAATCAATCAAACCCACGTCTGTAAGTGCTGATTACCGTTACATTACCAACGTTGCACTGAGCCGACCGTCCACGTCTGTAAGTGTAAGATTCGAATACATCACAACGCAAATCACCGTGCTGTAAGCGCTAGATTGCAGATACATCTACAACTCCATCAACCGCGATCACCCACATCTGTAAGTGCTGATGCCTGGCATGCACAACGTTGTACCGACCGAATCGTCCACGTCTGTAAGTGTAGATTCGACTACATCACCACGCAAATCATCCGTGCTGCAAGCGCTATATTGCAAATCATCTACAACTCATCACCAACCCGATCACCCACTCTGTAAGTACTGATTACCTGGCTACATTACAGCGTTGCACCGTCCGCCGTATCGTCACGCCTCAAGTGTTAGAGTCGACGTCACCAGCAAATCACCCTTGCCTCTAAGCGCTAGATTCCACCCACATCTCCAACCATCACCCATCCCATCACCCACATCTGTAAGTGCAACGACATACCTCAACTACTTACCAACGATGGCCTTTCGCCGAATCGCTGACGCCAAGTACAGTGCATCACCACCTGCATCACCCACCGGTCACCCATGCCATTAAGCGGTAGATCCAGCTGCATCGTTTACATCACCACGTCGCATCACTCGCTGAACACCACCTGCAGGCGGTAGAGCCCACTAAATCATCAATTGTATCACCCATGCTACAGCACCGCTCTGTATGCGCGAAATCTCAGAGTCATGCTGCATCACCTACTCCACTTCACCACCTCCTACACGGAATCACCTACTCCTGTAAGACTAGAGTCCGAGTTTATTGTGTTAGAAATAATTGTAATTTCCAGCCTGATAATCGGGCTGAGCTCCACCTTTTAATTAATTTATTTTAGATCGCTGTGGAACCACAGTCATCAAGCTTCAAGTCATCAAAGTCACCAAAGTCATCAAAGTCACCAAAGTCATCAAAAGCTTTTACAATGATATATTATAGAAAATTTAATGTCTGATTACAGAACAATATTTCATGACATTGTGTTTTAACAATTTAAAGCATTCAAATAAATCAAATATTACAAACATATGATTTTTTGGAAATTCTATATATTCTAATTTGTAACACATAAAACTGATTTTTTGTCATATTGGGAAGTAGAATTTAATAAAGAATGAATATCAGGATCATTTTAATTTTTCCTGAGATCACTTGTGAAAGGACATCTGACTAATTAATAGGATGTAGAAATTATTTCACTACAATTTGAACATGGATCTGATTTGTCTTTTAAACAAATAACCTCAAATTAAAATGGCCAATTCGAAGTTTTGATTAATAACTTAAAGTTTCGTTTGTAGTTTCAGCCATTTTGTCACTCAATGTTACTAATTTTCGACGCGTTCAAAATTGAAGAAACTACGCAGCTTCAAACAGGAGACAGGTGTCTATGGTTCCTTTTGATAATAGGAACTCGGAAAAAATACAAAAACAATAGAATATTTTTTATTTTGACTGACAAAAATGCAAATATTTAAATTGTGCAATTCTACGTATTCTACATTGCGCGTATGGATTGAATTATCAGAACTCTCTCTCAATCTCCGTTGGTGACACATCTGACTAATGACAACAAGGATCCAATAATATCCACTATTCGTGTGCGTATGGAGCAGTAACATTTTCGATATTCTTATAAGACAAAGACTATGGTACAGTATACTGTTATTAAACTGTTTCATTCTACTGTTATACTACGCTATTTGTGAAAACTGTTTTATTAAAATATTTAATTTATTTCACTGTCGTACGAGAAGTATGTTGATGTGACATCCACCATGACCTTATTTAAGTGATCTGTTTTCGAAACATATTCCATTAAGTAAGTCTGTTCTATTTTCAATTTGGTATTAAAAGATCACAAACATTTTTCAACTATTGAATTTCGACAATTCAGAATACTAATACAATATGACCTGCTTCAATATTTAACTGTCGTTCAATCGAGAAACAATTTAAACAAACAATTGAAGCTATTATGAAAAAGTTTGAAAATGTACATAAGATATCAGCAGATCTCCCAGGAAATATGAATTTAACTTTTGACATCTCACCTTTTTATTTCATTACTCTGTGTTCACACATCCATGCCGAGTTGTCTCTATTAGTTCGGTATCACAAAATGGAAAAAATATTCATAGAATATTTGTCAGACCACTGAAGATGCCGGATATTTTTTTTCTGAGGAAATTGGAATCGGGTAATCTGTAAACTTCATTTGTTTGGCACTTACTTGTTTTCATTCTCAGCTAATTCGTTTCGAATTATTTATGGCTACATAAACAATGTTTGCAAGCCGTGCCATAGTAAATAATATCTCGCACATACTTTACGGTATGCGATCTTCTTGCAAGTCAAGCCATTTGAAAACAGAAATATGATGTCACGACAAGTTTGGAGCGTGAAAAATCTGAAACTCGGAAACGCTGGTGAGTAAAAAGACAGAATGCAGAAATACCTGATGACTGGATAGTTTAGATAAACATGAAAACGACTCCTAACACCTCACAAAATTGACCCTACAATGTTGACATTCTAACGAATATTTATTAACGTAAATTTTAGATTAGCATTTTACGATATATTCTCATAAATATTAATACTTTTCAGCTCGTGATGTTAGTGTTTCAGAGAAAACCGAACTAGATTGCTCACCTATGAGAACTTTAAACGTCAGATTCGCATCGTTCTCGAAATCCGGAACCAACTTGAGATAATCACGATACGTTTTCGACGTCACATAAAAACAATTGTTTGTCAGTGAAACAGAGTTTTATTACCAGTATTGTTGAACCTCGCTAAAAGTAGCCAGACACTCACTCGTATATCTCTTTGAAGGAACTACAAACCCTACATTGTACATCGACGACCCGTTCCACAAAAACAACTGAAAGTCAAACACAAGCCAACGAACAGTGAGGTTGTGCAGGTTCTTGCCATTCTTACTTCATCTAACGTCCGTGTACGCCTAGGCAACGCCGAGTACAAGAATTAATTACCTTAAGGATCAAACGCACCATTGCTACTCGTTCGACTATAACACCCTCGGATCAACCGCTTTGTACGGTCTGGAGGGTAATGTTCCGAATAAGCTATCGCCACGACCGCTATTCAACTGTCCACCAAGCTTTGCTACACCAGCGCTCTCGCCCGTGAGTTTATGAACGAACCGTAGACCAGTTTGTAATTTGAGCTACACGAATACGTATTTGTCAACTCAGTTTATTCAGCAAGGTTTGTGCTAACTTTTAGAGTAATCGAACCTAATTTCGGTCTTGAGGCGTTCAACGTCAGCGAGGATTAGTGAATAGCCTCGTAGGTATTTTTGTTGAAAATTGTCTCCGCGTATTGACATTAAAACCTGTATTATTATGCACAAGTACGTGTAATTGATGGGTCGTTGGATGGATCTTGATCTCAACAGTGGCACAGAATGATGGTCTCACGTACAGTGGCTAACGGCAGCGGAGGAGCGTTTGTAAAGTGGGTTTAGGCAGGGCGTGGGTGCGAGGGCTGTGTTGGGGCTTCGTGCTGCTATTGAGATCGGCATAGATCGACAGCTGAGAAGTAATGGTTGCTGGTAGGCTCCGGGTGCCGTCGCTCTACCTGAGTGGTTGCTATTTCCAACGCAGTGTTCTGAGTTGCTGTGAGCAGGTTCACCCACGCAGAAAGCTGTTCGCTCAATTTGTCTGGCCTATCGGTTAATTAGATTACTTTCCTCCTGTTTCCTTCTCCTTTTCGTATTCTTATTTGTTTTGTCTTCTAGTCCTACAATGAGGTTCTTTGATGGATTTGATTTATGTATGCTTTGCGTTATTGGGTCGGTAGTCCGACTTCCAGCCAACTACCGTGTCCCATGCCCGGGTCTGATGAATTCCCATGTTGAGAGTAAGAGCGACATGGGCGAACATGTATTCTCTTCACCATAACTGGAAAGATCCGCCTGCTTGAGGTTTCTTCGTATACACTACAGAAACTGGGACGATTTTAAAGGATAGTTACGACCAGGAATCGAACCTGAGACCACAGCACGGAAGCTAGTACGCTGCCCATGAGCCATCCTAGAGGCTACGATTTGATTTAAACATTTTTTAACTTATTTTGATTTAACTTATTTTCGTAAAACATACAATTCTTTTTGACATTTGGAAGAAGTATAAACTACACACGATGTGTTGAGCTCCTAAAACCCTTCCCTGCCCTTTACTTGCATGCTGCCCAGAAAGCGAGTAAATATTTGAAAACTATAAAGTTTACTCTCAATTTATTTAATACTTATATAACGAATAAATCTCTGAATTTCTGAACTAAAATTCCAACTTTCTTTCTTGTTATTATAATATTTTGCACTGAACTTTCATACAATCGCAACCTTCATTCCTGTAAGCGATCTTCTCTTTTGCTATACCGCTCAATCCTCGAATCATCCTTACTTTCAAGCTTAAGCTCACAACTATTGCAAATCCAGAAACGTCTGCCAAAATTACTTTTCCGATAAACTGTCGTTATCTCCGATAAACTGCTGTTGTCTCCGATAAACTCTGTTCCGTTACATGACTTGCTTTATGCAATATTTTACAAATCCTAAAGGTAATTCAGTCAATAAAGAGTTCATTACGCAATTTTAATTTTTGTATTAGTCTTCTATATTATTTCAGTAGTCTTCATAACTTTTGCGGTTCTGCATGCAACCGATCTTTATAAATGACGTCTCGAAAGAAAGAAAATTTCACGGAGACGTGACAAATTACACTTTGAGTTTAAATATGAAAGATTTGTTTAAAAACCCACCTAAATATTCATGTCAAAATGCAATCCCAAAACTTGGTAGTATATTGTTAAATAACTTTTAAACAAATCGTTTTAGGGCCTTAAAAACTAAAATTTTGAGGCAAAGGCCTGAAAGAAACGTTTCTCACATCGTAATCTATATGATGATTCTTGAACATTCTATTAAATTTTTGCCGGTTAGATGCTATCGATACTACCAATCCCAAATATACATGAAGGATACAGAATATATTCCTCCGTGAACTAATTTCAGCCCTTGGTGCAGGTGACCAGCTTTGTGACGTCACAATCAAAAGGCTGCGTACTATTTAATTCGCTCTCGCAGCAACAACTAGAAATACTAATAGTTGCTTGATACCGATAAATATTGATTCTTATGCGTGAGTGCAACCGCCCCTTTAACAATTTTCCGTGGTCTACTAGCACTGCGTACTTAGGTGTGGAGTATTACAATGGAAATGGACCACATATTCTCCTGTTTCAAAGTTTCAATTTCACGTACTTTTGGAAAAATTAGGGTGGGGTTTAACTGCCAGAGTTCTCGCACGGATACGCTAGTTATAGTTTGATTTTGGTTATTTGTAATTTATCGTCTGACGATTATCGTTGCCTCATCAGAAGTTACCAACCAGGCAATGAAGTCTGATCCAGCTACTTACGCAAATACGATTCAGTGTGTACTCAAACGTACAACATTCTGGTGCACGAAACTTCAGAGGCGGCCTATTTACTAATTAGACCTATGTCACGCAAGAGCTCTGGAAGGATGCAGTTTGGGCCACGTTCAACTTCCTCACAATGAACGGGATTAATAAATTATACTCTAACTATTGGAATTACGTATGTTTAAAACCAATTTACGATTTGAGAGTTTATACAACACATTAACCGTGTACAGGATGAGTCACGTAACTAAGTACACTCCTGTAATTTATGAACGGTTGAAGTTAAGTAATACAGTTTTCATGCATGAGCATGACAAGTGCATGAGAAAATGGGGCTAGTTTACACATACATTCATTTCCATTTTATCTCTCGTATTTTACGAGATATTGAGGTCACTTTGTTTTTCTTTCAAATACAACACTACATATTGTTTTAATCTACCATGACGAGCGCAAAAAGGCGAGATCCAATTATATACGTACTGTTAGATAAGCATTTTTTTGAGTAATTTTTATTTTGCGACTCATTTTTAATGGATATTTTGATGTAACAGGGCACCACCAAGGTCAGGGAGTGCTCTCCTTGCTAACGTGCATTGGGGCATTGCAATATCTGATAAACTGATAAACAAATCTGATAAATAAATTAATAAACCCACGAAAGTGCAAAGCTTTAGGTCAAACTTCCAACATTATCATAAAATGTCCAAGTGTAGCGTAGAATGATCAGTGCTGTGAATCAATACTGACCTACGTCAACTAAGGAATATCCCCGTGTTGTGATTTTGCGATCTACTACGTTTGACACATTTACGTACATAAATATTTCATCAAGTTAACTACTAGGTTTTATTGCTGTTTTATTCCCAATTACTTATATTATAAAAATAGTAATGTTAAAGTTGCTTGCAGTGGCTACATATTATCGACGTTTTTAAGTGACCTTGAATATCCTTTTAAAAATTGCCATTAATAAAGTCAACATAACAGTTTGTTCTTCAATTGTTTAAAACTCCGTTGAAATATTTGATTAAGTGGCACATTATTGGCACATTCCTACAACGCCTGAGTGAGAGATCAGAAGGAAAAATCACTGTATTAGGTCAGAGTTGATGAATTGATAAACAATGTTTTTTAACTGTATAATTATTTAGATTATTTCTATTATTATCGCTAGTGAAACTATACTAATTTCACTGTTTGTTACCATTATTTGAATTCAATAGTGACACATTGTTACAAAATTAATACCATCAATAAATTCACAGAAAAATGTTTTAATTTTGTTCAAATGCTCTTGCTCAAATATTTTCAAGACTATTTGACTAACCCTGCGGTTTAAACAAATGAAGATATTACTCATATATCAATCGATCGCGTTTTGGCTGAGGATCTGACAGTTATGACTTGCATTACTGTTAACTCAATAATACAAATAAGTTGAACAGGTGATGAAAAAAATTTTGTTACTCTATAATCATTTCAATTATTTATATTACAGATAATAAAAAATTTGGGTCAATTGAACTTTTATTAATAAACTGACACAATTTTAATGATTTTAAAACAATTGAGTGACTTCATTAGTCATTTACTAAATTTAATGTAAAATTAAATTCTTAAATTATTGAAATAATTCAAGCGTTGTCATTCCAACAATATTGTTTAATTTAAGAGCAGCTTTCGATGGCTTAGCCATCATCAGTTTCGGCTGTTTCGAAGCCACAAACTGCAACTGATTCGTTGCTTCAAACAGCAGAAAACTGATGATGCCATCGAAAGCGAACTAAACAGTACTGTTGGCGGTGACAACACCTCAATTTTTTATTTTAAATAATAAATATACGAGTAACATTTCACCGCCAAACCAATATTGTTAAATTCTTTTAAATGCTTCCCTGAAATATTTTCCTAGGATGTGTTTCGACTAACGCACAGGTTTCAAACAAATGGAGATATTCCTCGTACGTTCCAGTCACGAAGCGATTGCCGATTGCCGATTGGCTGAGGGCCTGCCTGCTGGGCCCGTTACCGCTGTGGGATCCGTGCCCCACACGTCAGACAAAGATCAGAGCGCGTACTCAATAGCGGCAGGTTCCTGCGTGATAAGCCCTCCGCGAGCCATGGGTGGCCAACGCGCAGAATAGCGGAATTATCTTCCTTTCGTTGTGGGTATTGTATCGTACAGGAACGCTGTAATCTTGATAAATTCGTGGTCGAAATCCGACAAGCTGAGCTCAGATGAGGAGAATGCACTCTTGTTTCTGTACCCGCAGTACACGCCAACCAAGGGTGGTGAATACTGAATACATTTATTTAATCTGCCATACGGTATGACCCAGTGGTGGTTAATTAACAATAATTATAACAATAATAATGATGATAACAGAGTACAGTACAAGACGAGGATGCAATAATCATACTAACACTAATATTAAGTATTATAACAATTATTTCAACTCTGTCATGATATTTAATAATTATACGTTAGGAAAACTAAACATTAATACAAGCTATATAGATATTCAAATTAGATTTTTAAAGGGCATTGATCGCGTTCGCTACACTTCTGTACTACACTACACTGTTTTGCTTTGAATTACACGACCAGTACTTCACAACACTTCACCACACCACATAGCATAGTTACTCATTTAACATCTATTTCTCTTAGCTTGTTCTAACGTATTTTAAAACTTCGGACACGTAGAGGAAAGCTTTGAATGTTGCTGAAATGAGTGGCAATGCAATTTCTTCTCCTTCCTACTAAATAATCTTACATCTTTTTTTTCATCTTTCTACTTCATCCACTTAATTTCTTACTTCATTTCTTCTTTCCCTCATCTTTCTTCTCCTATTCTTGTTTCTGTGGCTAATGCGCTCCATCAGCTGTTACGCTGATCATGGGTGGTAAGTGCAGGCTGCCCCTGAAAGGCAAAAGAATGCGGAATTATCTTCCTTTTCGTTGTGGGATTGTATCAGACAGAGAATGCTGTAAATTTGATAAATTCGTGAGTCGAAATCCGATAAGCTGAACTCAGATGCGGGGTGTACACTCTCGTTTCTGTTCGATGTTCCACGAGAACACACTATACAAGGAGGTGAGTACGAATAGAGTGACAATACAATTTCTTCATCTTCCTACCTAAATATTCATGCATCTTCATTCTTTATCTTTCTACTTCTTCATCCACTTAATTTTTACTTTCATTCTTATACTTCCTCTTCTTCTTTTCCTTCCTCGTTATTTCCATTCCTTCTTTGTCCTCTTCATTATGCCTCCCCCTATTCTTGTTTCTGCAGTGGTACGCTTCCATCAGCTGCTATGGTCTGAACGAATGCTGCAATAACGTAGAATAGAATACACACAGAACAATAGGTCTTTCAATTTTCAAAATATTTTGTTTCATAACGCGTCACGTGAATAAAAAATCAATTACTTTACAAATATCACTGTCACAAAATCTTTTCAGTATATAAAAAAGATTTTTAACATTCCATTTTGCCCTTTCTTGCAATTTCTTTCTTCTTGTTCTTGCTCTTCTTCTTCTTCTTCATCTTATTATTATTATTATTATTATTATTATTATTATTATTTATATTATTATTATTATTTACTTATTATTATTCACTGTTTTCTAGTGAGACATGCCTCTCATTCCATTAGGTAGAACGTGCTATCTGTCTAAAAAAAAGAAACATTTTTATACAAAACAAAATGTGTTGTAGAAAATATGAACGATGGCATGAACTTTCCCTATGAAGGAAAAATGAGTAAACTGAATCAAAGAAAACATCGATAAATGGAGATTCAGCAAATTATGAACGCTCAAGGAAAATCATTTGCATCGATTAACGCACAAACCTGAAGTAAGTCTAAACCATCACAATAATTTGTGTAGACAAGTAATATTATCGATGATGAATGTGGGAAAAAACTATTTACATCTCTGAAATTTTGTTTACAACATTCAGAGTAAGAAGTTTATACATCCCTGTAATTTCTTTGGGCGTGTATATGTAAGAATGTATCTTACGAAAAAAACTAGTGGTGCTACAGAGTTGGACAAATTTTTCGTACTAGTTGTTTTTTAATAGGTGTGGTCTGATCTCGATGTGTGATATTATATACATTTGTATATAGATATTATATGGATCTACGGATTTATTTATTTATTTATTTATTACGGCATGATTTTCTAAAAAGGGTTTTATCACGATTGATGAAGACGACAAAGCTGTTGTTTGGAGGAGAGTTCTAGCGGCCGGCTGCTCTGATCGGTGGTTTTCCCTGGTCTCACCGTTCACAGAGGGAAATTCGAAGAAGAACCATGGGCGAAAAGGCCAACGAAGGAAGGAAAGATGGAGCCTTGTCCACAACCGTTTGTTAGGCTACTGCCATATTTTTGCCCTATGTTGATCGAAAAAAAACAGGAAAAACTACCGATCGAGCAACCGGCCGCTGATTTGTTTTCAGACAACGACTTGATTCCATCTAGTAAAAAACCCAGCTAAGCTGGAACCATAGGACTTAGAGACACTGCAGTTATGTCAGTTGATGCTCGGAGCCTGGAAAAACCTGTTATGAATATGTTTTGCCCGGAGAATTTCTACTTGAAGTGCCCGAATTCAATTCCCGAAGTTGCAACTCGCCAGGTGCTACGGGTAGCTCTGATGAAAATAAAGAAAACAATGGGATAAGAAATGCAGCGAGAGAGAGCGAGATCGGGATCGAGAGCGAGAGCAACAGAGTGAGAGCAAGCGAATGACCGAGCGAGCAAGAGAGAGAGAGAGACAGAGAGGGAGCAGAGAGGCGTGAGAGCAAGAGAGAGGCGGGTCGGGATCGAGGGAAAAGCAGAGATGGGAGCAAGAATAAGCAAGAGAGAGAGGGGAAGGCGGGAAATAGCCACACGATCGTGTAGAAAGGACAGAGTCATTTCGTGGGTTTACGTTCTGGAGTACGAACCAACTCTAGAGCGATGGCGAAAGTTGCGTTGTCGTCGAGTGAGTACCGGAACGTAAAGTGCGTGTGTTGAGAGGCGGTAGGTGCTGCCGAGTGGAGGGGGGAGGGGGCGAGCACCCGCGGGCGCGCTCCCGGAGCCCCTCTCCTGCCACCGCCGCGTAATTGCTGTCGTAAATGCAAATGGCGGCGGCGCGGCGCTCCGGCGCCTTTGTCCGGCCGAGCGATAATTAGCGGGCGATTTACGACGCGCCGCCACGCCCCCCTCGCCTCACCCCTCTCCACTCTCCCCCCTCACCCGGCTCGACTGCCTGTAACCCCACCACGCCCCTTCGCCAGTCGCCCAGCCTCCGAACCTCCCGCCTGGCCCCCCAATCCTCATCGCCAGTCCTCTCCACTAACCCCATCCCATCTTCCTGTAACCTCCCTGGCCCCTCGCCCCATCTCTCCCTCCTACCTGCTTCACCTCCACTCCAGTCACGCCCTCCATCTGCCTCCTCCCACCCATTCTCCTGACCTGCCACTCCTCCCTGCCTTCCACACCCCCTGTACCCGCCCCATCCATCCAACTCCTCCCCCTCCGCCTCACCCCCTCGCCATCTCCCCATCTCTCCTGCTTCCACCCTCCACCCCGGCCACGCTCTTTCCCTCCTCCCTGCCCCCCATCCTACCGCTGTTCCCCAAAACCTCCCAATACCTCCTCCACCCACCCTCCCGGCCCCCTGCTCCTAACCTCACCCCCTTCTCCCCTCTTTCCATCTCTCCCTCCCTCCCTACTTCCACCGCCTCCAGTCCGCCCTCGCCATTACCTCCTCTCACCCATTCTCCCAGCCGCCACTCCTCCCTGCCTTCCACACCCCCTTTACCGCCCCATCCACCCCAACTCCTCCTCACCTTCCGGCCGCCTCCCTTCTCCTCCCTGCCTCCCACCTTCTTGCTGCCCGCCCGGTCTCCAAACCCTCCTTACCACCCCCCCTCCCGGGCTCGCCTGCCTCTCCAGCCACGCCACCTCGCCACTAGCTCCCTCTCTCCCCCTCCCCCTCCACGCCCCGACGCCCATTCCCTCCTCCCGCCTCACCCCTAAACTCGTCAGGCCCCCCCCTGCTCTCTCTCATCTCTCCCCTTCCTGGTTCCCACCCTTCACCCGGGACAGGCCCCTGGCCCTCCCTCCTCTCTCTCTCGCCTCACCACCTAAACAAGTCAGGCCCGTTGTCCCTCTCCTCTCTCCCCCACTTCACCACCTCAACCTCTCAGGCCGCCCTCCCGTCTTCTCCATCTCTCCTCCTTCCTGGTTCCCTCCTCCGCCCGGGCCACGCCCCTGCCACTCCCTCCTGCCTCCCCCCTACCTGTACCCCCAACCTCCCGATCCTTGTCCCCACCCTCCCGGCCTGCCTACCTCTAACCCCGCCACGCCCCCTCACCACTCCTTCTTCCTCCCTCTCATCCTTCAACCCCATAAACCCTTAAGCCCCATCGCCACTCTCTACATATCTCCTAGCTTCCCACCCTTCCACTTCAGGCCACCCCTCCCTGCCTTCTACCTTCCCTCTGCCCACCCCAAACTCCCAATCCTCTCTCCTACTCACCTTCCCGGACCGCCTCCTAACCCGCCACGCCCCTCGCTTTTCCTCAACCTTCCTACCTCCCCCCTGCCTCACCCCTAAACCCATAGGCCCCCTCGCCGCTCATTCCTCCCCCTCTCACTCATCCCCTAAACCCGCCACGCCTCCCTTGCCACTCCATGCCTCTCCCCTCTCTCCCACCTCAACCCCCCTAAACCTGTTACGCTCCCTCGCCTCTCTCCATCTCCCCACCGGGCGGTAGCTCAGTGATGCTACGCGCGCTCGACCGGGAGGTTTTCCCCCCCTTTTTACTCCCCACGGCGGCAGGATTTTCGACACTAGCTTGTCAGCTGCGTCGAATTCAGTCGCTGTCTGGAAGAGAATTCTAACGACCGGCTGCTCTGATCGGTAGTTTTCCGTGGTTTCTCCGATCAACCCCAGACGAAATGCTGGAGCAGTACCCTAACAAACGGGTCACGGACCGCGCGCGATCTGTCCTTCCTCTTCCTGGTCCTATCCTCTCCCCCTTACACACACTGATAAAACTGAGGATTATAATCACCCGGACATAGTAGCGATCAATAAAATACAAAAGTTTGCAACAATCATAGATGTAGGCTGTCCACTGACAAAAGAATCTCAATAATACAGAATCGGAGAAAAATTCAAAATACCAGAATTTGGCAGCAGAAATCCAACATGTTTGGCAACTGTGTAAGGTTGAAATAGTGCCAATAATGTCTCAACCACAGGGTGGTGACGGACCGATTGCTTAAGGTCTTACAAAAATAGGATTATCAAAGATCTACGTAACCATCCAAAAGCATTAATCCTACAGACTTGCCATATTGTGCGAAAATTCTTAAATTAAACGACGGACAAAGATGAATTTCTTCTCCGTCTTTCCTCAGATCTGTCTTTACCAGTTGCATTTGCTAGAGCCTAAGTCATATGAATAGATGAATGGTTCTCAATGCTTACTGAAAAAAGTACAGAAAAAAATTAAATAATAATAATAATAATAATAATAATAATAATAATAATAATAATAATAATAATAATAATAATAATAATACTTAATGTCTTCAGTAATGGCGAGGCTCGGGCCTTAAGGCCTGCTCTTCCGCCAAAACCCTTAAATATATTTACCTTTACATAATTACAATTGAGACGTTCGGGCGCTGACGTTTCACGTTACATTAAAAAGTGTAATGATCGCATTAAGTACACAGACTGGGCTGAACATAGAATATAAATGTATTTTCATTGAAATTTTTCTGAACTCTAATGTGATATAAAAAGATCATCTCGTTCATAAGAATGGTGTAATAAGTCAATATTCCGCAAAATAAATAAAAGAAATTATTTCATGAATGTCAGAGAGCTCATCTCTTACACTAATGCCTCAATTGTGAATAAATTACGAAAAAGGAGGCACATTTTTCATTTATAGTCACGTTGAGCGCGTCTAAAATATTGAATTGAATTGAATTAGATTTGCCTTATTTACGTGGCAGACTCAGGCCGCGAGCCTACTCTCCATCCTGACCACGCAAATTTCGCTACGCTCCTTTTAGCATCTAAGAGTTAAAAAAATATATTATCTCTCGAGCGACGACACGAGCGATTTGAATTTTGTCAGAGGCTTCATTTTAGGCTTGAGGATCTTTTACATGCAGTAAATGTACTAACATGGGACAGCCGGCTTTACTTCCCCTCCGAAGGAAGGCGTACGAAGGATTTTTTCGCCCTTAAAATCCACGGCTTCGATCAGGTTTGAACCCGCAAACTTGGGTATAGCAGTCCGATACGCTAACCGCTACACCATCGCCGCCGCATAAAATATGTCATCAGTTCCACGGAAATATAGTTTGGAAGTTTTCATTCCGCAACTGTTGTGTATCAAACGCCAGTTTTTCTGTCCATCCGCTTGCACATGAACACTAGTGCCACGATTTCTCTCAAAATGAATATTCTTCTAACGATCCCTGCTATCTGAATCCCTGCTATTTTTTAAAAGAACCTTTTAATTTTTGGAGGTACTTTACATGGAATGACATCATTATGCGTAACATCTTGTGAGTAACGCAGTCTCATTAAAATTGGGAGACATGTCTTGTCGTTCACTTTTAATAGATTCCGTTGGCAACAATTACCATTCTACATGTCCAAGAAATCTTCACTTTTAGTTCCATTATACTTTCCAAGTCTCGGACTTGTCCTCTAATTTGACAGTATGTGGTATCAATTTATCTCTCTCTGGGACTGCCTTGATGTCTTCTAATTTTTTATTTCGTGTTCTCATAAATGCTTATTTCACCATGATGAAACTCTATAATTTTTGGTAACTTTTCGACTACAAGGTTAGGGATAGTAGTGCAATATAAATGTCCCACAATTATTAATATACGATTGAAATTTCACAGATACTTCGTTGCCTACTAAACAGGCATTATTCAAATGCATTTCCTTGGATATTCAACACTTTCGTCCGTAGATAATCTGAATTATCACATTACTTGCTTTTAACTGTGTTGTAATTCTTCATCCAGTTCACATGATAAGCTAGTGTCAAAAAATTAATAGGGATACATAACGTTCTGGGCGTAGTCTTCCAGAAAGACACAAAAATATCATTTTAGAAGTTTGCATGACGCGTCTTTTATTTTGCTTGATTGTTGTGTTTCAACAAATTACCGTATCATCATTTTTAAATTAATATTTCCTCATTTACTACAATTCATACTTTGCTTCCTGTATTTTCTGTCAAGAGTTTGTTACTTGGCAATAAGTGTGACGTTGTAATGCGTGGGATTCACCAATAATTTTACCTGAGCCAGACATCTAGAAGGAAACGCCCAAAACAAATATAGACATCTCCATCTACATACCATTAAACAGCGCATTGGCAATTTGTTTTGTCGACGTTGTAATGTGTTCTATCTCAACATTAGGATTGCAGACACAGATCCGAACACGTATTATGTTAATCAGTCTTTCCTGCAATAAATAGAGAGGTTCTCAAATGATTGGACTTTAAGTGTCACTAACTGCCCTCATAGATATTTCACTATTACATGCGTGGTAAATGATGAATAATTTCTGCCAATTGGGTACTAAGGATGTGAAAGAATAAAAAATGTGTTCCAGAATTTGTATACATTTATCATAATTGCATTTTTCTTCTTTATGGAGTCTTAATACTCCTGGCTTGAGGCAGAAAAAATTCTGCGGGACAAAACCACACAAAATGGTTTTCAACCAGGTAGAACGCACATTGCTCAAGAATAACAAAAAATATTCTCCTAAAAACAAATACATTCACGGAAATGTGACTTTGTTTCTTTTCCATTAGTTCTGATAGGTGACGAACGAAAGAAGTGTTCATAAATAATTGTGATGAATCAAAATACATTAAATTGTAGAGATTAGATATCATATATGTACCACGGCAAAATCAACTAGTGCTGCTGAAACAACATGTACTTTCTCGCCTGTACTTTGTCGCAAAATTACGCGAAAAGTACTGAACTTTTCAAAAAATTGTACATGACCTTTTGCAAATATATTTATGTATTTAATGTACGTATTTCATTAAGAGCAAAATCTCTCTCTTTATAATTGTAGTTGTAAAAAGATTTTAATTCTTTGCAAAAATTTTAATTGTTGCAATTTTAGAAAAATCAGAGTTTGCAAGGAACGATGGAGCCAATTTTTGAAAATTTTGAAAATGTCCTAGAACCCCCCGAAATTAAAATATTGGTTTCAAATTCAATGGGCCGCGTCATCAGCCCCATCGATTGGGGAATATCAATTTTGGAGAAAATCAGCTGAACGGATGAACCCCTAGCGTTGTTCAGAGACAGACGAGAGATAGATGGACAAACGGACGTAGAGACAGACATTTGTATCCCACACAACATAGATATCAAGAACCCATAAAACATGGATTCTGGCTACACCACATGTTAGAGGATTTTTTAAAGTTAGCAACTGGATTTATCCCCTCTTTTTTAACGGGGTCCTGTAATGCGGCCATTTTGTTACCAGGGCCATAGTTTTTCTGCCGAAAATTCGTCGTTTCTTCACTCGCCAATATTTAACTTTCCCTCTCTTCGTTGCGAGTGTAGTGAATGACAGGTAGGGTAATAATTTGTTTTGTTATATTATTTGTTCCAGCTAATTAGTTTTATGTTGAATATAGTGTTTTATTTGAAGTTAAAATGTTTTTCTTAGATCTATTTGTTACTTGATAGAAATATTTTCTGAATAACGGCACTGGTGTATAATATTACAAAAGGAATTAGTTACTAGTCTTGTTTTGATAAACTTTAGTTTTCTGTTAATTTGCCGTTGCTGTAATGGGTTTCCTCTTCCTGTTTGGCGGCGGCGTGTGTCCCGTGTCGTCGTGTCCATACACCAGCCTTGAGCCACCGTTGGCCGGCCGCTTGTAATACTCTCTACAAGCCCGGCACGTTATGCACCACTACTTTTAATAGGTGCCTCTAGCCTTCTTATGAACCAACAAACAAACACTAGCCTCGCGTTGGTTGCACATATAATAACCTTCCCATTCTCCTACTCACAATTGCCCGTCTGCTAGCTTACCTGGCCTTTTGACTCACCTAGGCGTGGTCTGCGGTGCGTCTGTACAGACGCAGGCAAGGTACTGCGCTCACGTGCGTGAATCCAGTTCTAGTGCTACGTAGATGATTACGAAAACATATTGATTTACAAATCATGACCCCAAGATGGCCGCCAGAAATTTATTCCTTATTGCACTCCTTTCATATTCCCGCACAATTTACAATATTTGGTGCTGTAATACTTTGGTGCCTCTGACTGCACACATCGCACTTAACAAAGAACAACAAATAAATATTTACTTTCCACAATACACATTTGTGGATATACTCTCTCATTCCACACAGATTATTTAACAACCAAAACAAATGCATTCCACACATATAATTCGCCCAGAATGCATTCTGTCGAGATTTACGTATTAAAATCTATTAATTACATGACTTGGTCTTCGACAGAGCGTTCTTCAATTCAAAAAAACAAATGTCAAAATACTTTTGCTCACGTATGATGCTGCTTCCGCGACGAATCCGCGTGTCTGGTGTGATTATCCACGCCCAACAGCGCCTCCCGTTGTCGCCACCAGTTCCGGAACACACTCGCGTACGCATCACTGTTCATTCAACCTGTCGGAATTCACGCTGCCATCTTTTTCATAAACCTTTCCAAGTTATTAGAAAATCTCTAGTCCGAATCAGATTCCGCGCCTCTAATTATGAAATGCAACGTCCGCGCTCCCCACCGTTGCAAAATTTCTCATACTGCCACGCTCATTACCGTTTGCTCTCGCCAAGTCCAACGGGCGTTACCGGAATTCTAGTAATTCAAAATCCCCTTTTTTTATGAAATTCAGCACTGCGAACTGTTAAACAATGTACATAAAGTATTCCCAGTTACCATTTCAATTATGTCCATTACTTCCGCACTTTACAAAATTTCAAACATCGCCTACGCAGACACACGTCCTGCCTTCACCAGGTCAGGCACGTTCTGGCAAATCTTTTTCAACTTAGCATTGTCTTGCTTCAACACTTTTCCCGATCGCTCGATAACTGACAGTCGCGTCACATGAGTTCTCTCAAAATATTTAATTTCAACGTTTTTTCGAAACACTTCCCGTTTTAGTTTTAATAAAAATTCTCGGAAATTTCCTAAAATTGATATTTTTCCTCTTTTCCTTTGGTCAAATCCTTTTATTTTCCCTATTTCCGTTTTGAATGTGAAATGAGACGCACTGCAATTGTTGCTAATCAACTTCTTCTTGCTAAGCTTTTGCTTGAATTAATTTATCTATTTTATTAAGAATGTTGATACTTCCCGTCAGATATTTAAATGGGATAAATTTTGCATGATGCAACTAATTTTCTTCTTTTGCCCCAGTCTGAATTTGATATCTCATCGCGTTCTCTTGCAGTATTCGAAAAGCCCTCTTTTCTTCATAAGCGTTTCATCGCTCCAACAATGAACTCCATTAATATTTTCCTTAACACAAATGCCACAAATACGAAAATTTCAATAACTTCTGCTTATTGCCTGACGCGATTTTACTGGGATAACTTTAAAATGTTCCCATCAAAGCCGGATCTAATGTCTATGAATCCAAACTTTTAAATTATCAGGTTCCTTTATTTTCTTCCTCAATCGGTTTATTTTTACTATGGCGTCTTTGCTGTAAATGTTTTTAGACTGTTCATCATCCAAACGCACACCATCCCAGGGATCGTGTAAATCATTACATTACCAAGCTGGGAAATTAAATGAAATAAACACAAGGATTCACACAATTGGAATCCACCAGTGTTTAGATTTCCTCATCTCAAGTTTTTCTAATAATAAACATATATTTTATAAGCATAAAATATCTATCTGTATTCACACTTAGAGCTATCCACCCCATTTATATTTTTTTAATTAGCACGTTTCATAAGCATTCACTATAAATCTGCCAATTAGATTTTAGATTAGATTTTATTGTTAATTCTGCAATTAAGTATAGTAACTTAGTGGCAGAATATCTTAACATTATATGCATTAAACGTACATCTACTAACAAAAATTTACAAAAAAGGAGTTAATTAAAAGTAATAATAAATAGTATATACAATCACCATGAAAACCTTACTCCACTTCAATTCACTTCACTTAACACTTAACTGTGACGCATTTCTTTCACACTCCTTCTTCTTCTCATTCCCTTCCCTCCCTTCA
This sequence comes from Teleogryllus oceanicus, assembly GCA_964035755.1. Classification (NCBI taxonomy): domain Eukaryota; kingdom Metazoa; phylum Arthropoda; class Insecta; order Orthoptera; family Gryllidae; genus Teleogryllus; species Teleogryllus oceanicus. Next base: position 66,334,909 of record CAXIVR010000013.1, read on the forward strand.
CTTCACTTTGTAACACTACACTGCACTGCCTGCACTGTACTACATGAATAATAATAAAATGACAACAATAATAATGAAGATAATAATGACAATACTACTACACCTGATATTTATACTAACAATTAAACAACTTACTTTGTAGGAAATACTACTAATCTAACAGTGGAAACATTGATACAATAACCTAATATATAATTAACTAGAAAACTAATTTATTTTTAAAATTGCTCAAACTTTGATGAAAGGGTTCTAGTCATTGATAATTACTCATTTAAGACTCAAACATCACCTGAATGTCTAGATTTGCCCGGTAGCACTGTAAACTGCCCCAACGACGAACTCAAATCGCAAAACAAGTCTTCAAACATCTTTAAATTTACTTGGGCATGAGGTGTCTTCCTATGACAGGTGGAAGAATAAACATACAAAACGGGAAGGAAAAAAGGGATTGATACAGCGCGAAACGCGGCCTTTTGTAGTCAAGGATCTCTTAGCGGCTGAGAGGCGACTTGGCACCCGAGGAACGTGCGAAAGCACACACACGCACAATAAGCGCAGCGGGAACAGGGAAAAAAGGCGAGCGGCAGAAAAAACACGAGGCGGACGCCGGAATCTGTGCACCTGGCGGAACAACAGCTCACGTCCATGCAGTGGGCCAAAACCACAGAGATTGTGGAAGTCTGATTTGGTGTTGTTGACGTTCTTATAAGACAAAATAAAAGAGGTCATATTCGTCAACATAGTAGCTTTATCAAAGATAGCCGGCTTTCGACTATCCGGCTATCTTAATAAAGCTAATATGTTGACAGATGACTTTCTTTTATTTCTTCTCAAAACCACAGGTTAGAACACTGCACTTAGGGCCAGGCTGGAAATTGCCAGCCCCGTTGATTGATTGATTTTTTCGTATTTCCGGACGCGTCAACTGCTAAGGTCACTAGTCGCGTGTGTATTGCGTGCTTTACGGCGGGAGATGGCGGTGATATTCCCCCTTTGGAGGGCGAGATCCGGCGCCGACCTACCGTCGGCTGGCCAGAGTTCCCCCTAGCAGGACTCTCCACCAGCGGGGCGCCTTTGAGTCAGGTAAGCTCTTAGTTCCAACCGGTCTCCCGGAATATGTGGTAGTGTAGGGCATGTTAGTGTGTGTGTGTAAGGGGAGAGGATAGAACAAGGAAGAGGAAGGAAAGATCGCGCGCGGTCCGTGGCCCGTTTGTTAGGGCACTGCTCCGGCATTCGCCTGGTGTTGATCGGGAAAACACGGGAAACTGCCGATCAGAGCAGCCGGCCGTTAGAATTCTCTTCTAGACAGCGACTGAATTCTGTTTTGACAAAAACTTGTATCGAAAATCACCACCACCATCGGGCCTCAGACATACGACCTCTGGTTCAGAGGACTGCAGTGACATCAGTTGATGCGCAGAATGTCTCACCCAGTCCGCTGGAACTTTAATAACATTGAAGGCTTTGGCTCGAAATTTGAAGATTTGTAATGCGGTCACCTCAAATTAAAGGTGATAATGGACTCAATCTGCTTACCGATATTGCTTTATGGATCTCAAACATGGGCCTTAACAGTAATACAAATAAAATGGATACAAGGATACCAGGAAAATGGAACGAAAATGTTGTCTTCGCTCTAGACAAATACCATCTACAAATTACAAAAAGACTGAAATTAAGATGCAATTGCAGCAAGCCAAATAAGCAAATGGCATTGAGGAGGACATATTATAAGGCAAGATCAAGAAATGATGGGCGTACACTACAGCAACCTGGGACTCTCAGTATGGGTGGAGAAACCAGGGAGACAGGAAGATGGACGATGACCATGCAAAGCAGTTGTTACCTGAATGAGACTGGCCCAGAGAGAACAACATGGAGCAACTGGGATATGAACAGCAAAAAGATGAACCACAGTGCTATTAATCGATTTTAGTGAAAATGGTAGATTGTAGTGAAATTAAATATAGACCTACCTTAACCCTGCTAAAGCAGAAGGCCTTTATCCTTTACGAGATTTTAGGGCTGCTAATAATAATAATAATAATAATAATAATAATAATAATAATAATAATAATAATAATAATAACCATAACAGACCAGACCATCACCATATCATACCAGACATAACTTTTGTAGACAAACGGCAAAGATTGGCATAACTGTTCCACAAACAGCTAATCTCAAACCAGCACATACAGAAAAAATAACAAGTGATATGGAACTAGCAACTGAAGTCAAGGCACTATGGCATCTCAAAAAAAGTTCATATTGTTCCTCCTAGTTATTTCATTGCACAGGAGTTATACAAATAACATCCATAATAATCTGGAACATATTAAATACCAAAATATACCTATAAAATTATGCAAGAATCAGTCATCTTAAACACATGCAGAGTTGTTCGAAAATTCCTAAATTGCGACGAAACATGAATTGACCTGTGTCTTAGTTTATTAACCCGACACAAGTCAAATAAAAATCAGTAAATACCGAGAAAAACAATGTATAATAATAATAATAATAATAATAATAATAATAATAATAATAATGCGGTCATATTTTGGATCAATGTCCAATGCGCTTGTTGCAGTGAGAAATTCTTTAGAATAAAAAATATTGGCCGAAATGGATAAATCGTGGAAAACTAAAGGGTTAGAAAACAACAGCAAAATGCGATAGAAATTCCAAATAGTTTCCTTTTCTCCTTAAAAGCGTTCAATTCATTTTCATAAAGTATTCGTTTTTACAGGACATTTTGAAACTATTACAAACACAACTTCTTTTATAAATAAAAATATTATATTATTGTTACAGATTTCATATGTATACTTGTAATGCATAATACAAATTGTTTCTATTTTGTTTTCCTGGCGTCTGTTTGAAGTTGCCTCTTCTTTTGCAAACCAACAATGCTTCACACATGCGTGATGATCGATCTAACTGAACCAAGAACTAAATATTCATGGTTTTATTTTCAAAAAGGCATAACATTTATTCTTGTTGCTTTAAATTTAACGTCATTATGAAAGTATGAAATAATTTTAATTATCAAGTAAAGAATAAATAAATGCCAGTGAGAAATGTCCTTCCTTCTACAATATTATTACAATATATTACTAGCTCTTGATATTATCTACAAATAACGATCGTAATATTATGAAAGGGATTACTTTCTCTGCTATTATTAATATTGTTATTTCTTCCGTTTCACTGCTTTGATCATAAATTCTCTCAATGTTAAACTTTAATTTCTTAATTTTACTTCAATTCCAATTAATGGGTTTCGACATACAACATTTTACTTGTTACCTGTTGCATGTGGACGTGTAATTCTATATATAATCAAGATTACTGGAACTTCTATGGATTAAAACCAATTATTGAATTGATGGAAACTAATATATATCATCAGTCTTTTTTCAAAACAATAAACATTTAACATTTATTCTTATATTTTACAACTTCTCTTGAGCTCATAAATGATTATTTTTTCTCTGTACCAACATTAAAATTCTTTACGGTTTTGAATAGAGTTCTTAAGCTTATCGGAATGCTTACAACTTACTGTAAGCTTACAACACATTTCTAGATGACATTAAACGATTAGAAATTCGATATAAAGCAAAATATATATTTAAATTCTTTCTGACACGATTCTACTTAGTAAAATAGACACATTCTGAAGAACGGCTTCAATTTTCAATGAGGTGCGCATATCAGACTGTTTTATATCGAACGGAAATATTCTTAAAGACATATACAATTATTCTATTAGGAAATATAAACTCAGAAATGGGGAAGATATTCGTTTTAGCACCGATAGGTACTTAGCTAAAGAGGATCGGGCAGTGTCGGAAAGCGATCTTAGACTAAAAAGATTAGAAAATTAACTAGCGCGAGAAAGTCGTATGTGGCATTATGCAGAACCATTAATTTTTTAAATCTAGTCATACAGTCGACTCCGGTTATACTGAACTCGGGTATAAAAAACCTTCGGATATAGTGAACTTAAATCACTGGTCTCGTTTCACTTACATTACAAATTAGCATAAGAAGATTCGGATGTAGTGAACTTGAACCTCGACTACAGTAAACGTAGGAAATGTCCTGGAAATCAAGTGCATGTCTTGTCATTAGGCGATTAAAAGGGCTTTCGGAGAGTAGGATGGTGCTCCAACAGTGCAAGAGGCATTGAAAGGTGTCATGACTGCATGACAATGCTTACAGACAGAGGAAGGTTGATCCCCGGTTTAGGGTGGCACGGTTCCTTTGGTTCCTTTTATGATTCATTATTTCTCGCGATTCCTATGTTTATAGTTGCGCGGTTCACTATAACAATTGAATTATTTATGTTCAATATTCATAAATGAGAAAGTCACCCTGATAATGTGTTGGCGTGGAATTGTGTGTATTTCGCATTTCAGTATTCTTCAAATGGGTTTGTGTGTCTACTCGGATAATGAAAAGTGCAAACTAGCACTGCACGTCAGTGTCTAAATACCTCTATAAATGCAGATTGAGCTATTATCATGAAGTTATAAGCCAAAACATGCATTACAAGCCACAAATATAATTCTATAGTCTGGTTGCTACGGAGATTTATACGTAGGGGTGCTTTAGACGTGGGTTATTATTCTCCCGATCTACCTTTATTTTAAATAATTATATTTATTGCTGTAACATCATAGGCTTAACTACGACTACTACGTATAAACAAGGATTCAGTTCATGGAATCTATTCTCTTCTAATGAACCGAATCAGTGAATCAAAGGAACCGTGCCACCCTAAACTCGGCATTTACCCATGCTGTTAATGAATTTTGCGCTATATTAATAAAATAAATATTGTGGAGAAATTCCATTTAATGTTACCATCGTCGGATGAGTGAACCCCTGATACAGTGAACTAAATATATTGACTAAAGTTCACTACAAGCGGAATGACCGTATTTCCTCATATCAAAGAAACAATGTAGGAATATAATTTAACTGAACCACCTGTGTCAAAATTGCGTGTAATGGTATCTACCCTATAATGAAAAGCATAAAATCCTATTTTCCCCTCGAAAAGCGTATTTATTCACACCTGTCTCTCGTCTTCTAACGGCGAAACGCGAAAAATTAAAGGAACACTGTCGAGCACTTCTTACTGACTATAACTCAGCTGAGAAGGCACGCGCCTTTTTCAAAGAACTCCTCGACTTGTTACTCTGTGCGGACGCTCCATTCTGTGTCTCGTATACCCGAGAAGCGAACGTGTTAGGGTTGTCATGCTCCTTTCCTCGCCATTCACTAAAATTTCGCGGTTCTCCAAACTCTACACAAGTCTGGTGACGGTGCAGTTTAAAGCAGACTTTGCATTCCACGAGTTCTCACTGCTTTTTATTGCTAGTCTTTTTTTTAACGTCCGGCCTCGCTTGTTACCGTCGCTTTTCAGATGTTTACGAAGTCTTGTTGCAGCTTTCGTCATGATCATTGTAAACACGATAGTGCCCTGGGGGTCTTTTTTATGAATAGTGTTCTTCCGTTTCTTTCACTGGGTTTGTAAATAATGTTTTCTCTGCGGCAATCCTGCTTATTAAAATATTCATAAAATAAATTTGTATCAACCATCTTCGTATAATAAGAGTTTTATTCATTTTAAATTACAATTTTTTTAGTCATAAAATGTATATAAATATTTAAATTAACAGAAAATAATGATAATAATAATAATAATAATAATAATATATAACGTATGTTTTACAGCTGTCAAAAGTTTATTATTATAGTAATAAACAAGCTTTTACTAGCATTGCGTGTTTTTGACCCATCGTAAGATTTGACGTCTTTTATATTTTTTACGTTCAATCTCTTATCTTACTGCTACTTTCTAGTTGTTAAGAATGTCTTGTTGCGGCTTTTATCTTTACCATTGTCAACACAATCTTGCTCGGGTAATTCTTTATGAACAGTGCTTCTTATGTTTCATTCCCTGAGTTTGTAAATACAAGTATTTCACTCTGGATAAAAATTGTTTATGATATGACTAGAAATGTGACATTTTATTTTGAAAGTAGCGTATGTTACGACACGAGACTGGCTGAGTTGTACAATTCTACGAGCAAAATAAAATCACTTTTATCGCGTGTAACATACACTATTTTTAGACAGCATTACTGATGTTTCTTTTATTCCTATCCTCAAGTTTGTAGATCACATAATTGGGTATCATGTTACTTTAAGATCAATAGTATCTGATTAGATGAAAGTATTTTGTTTTCTTTGTTGTATGCACACTTTTACGTGAACATTTGAACATTGCCCCCCTTTTCAATATTAGTGCTAAAAATTGAATATTTAGCATGGTGTGTATGCCCTAACATCTGAGTTCTGACTCATTGAAACTTCAATTTCAATATTTATAAAAAAAAAATACTCGTCAATCTTTGCTGTCTTGAAATTTGGTTCACTTTCACAAACTTTCTTTAACCCACAAAATAAATGAAATCTTAAAAGTGGAAAAAAAAAAAGGTTGTCATTGAGCTTGTATTGTTCGGTTTGAGCTAAGATTGAAGTAAATTTTTCTTCTGGTGAGAGAATTTTCTTATTTCAGGAGATTTTTCACTGCTTACCTTATTGCCTCGTGTTCATGATTTGGATGCGATGAAGAGACAAGGGAATAGTCAATACCAGAAATATCAGAAATTGATTCATACCAGAAATTAAGCTAAGAAATATGGAGTTTTAGAATGGCTTATTCTCACAGAATCATTTCAATATACTTCATCTATTTTGATGTAGAGTGAAACTTTATGACACTGAGAAGAGTTTTGTAATAGGGGTATTAGTACACAAGTATTGTAATCATTCATTTTCATTTCATTAACTAACATCAACGACACTTTTCGCAGAATATATTTTGAAATTTACACTAAAATGTTAGTGTAGTAGAATGGGTACATAGAGTAAAATATGTACGATATTTCCATATCGTAACATTTTATCATAATACTTGATAAGTTTTCCTGCTCAACCTGCCGGCACCGATTAATAATTATCTATTTCTTCATTGTTATGAGACATTTCATAAACAAATATAACTTAATAAAATGCCTACCAAACAAAAATAATTCCGACTGGTACAGTAAACACGAAGATTACTTTAAAATCGAAGGAAAGCAATTACATAGAGTATTGTTCACTATTCAATTCAGTTATCAATAGTCGTGCATCAACAAAATCACAGCTGGGACGATAATTGTAAAATTCCTTTAAAATTTAAGTAAGTTTATGTTTAAAAAGTAGATTGTGGATGCACGAGTGTCATTAATTCCGGAATCATGGACGGCTAAGCTAAATTAGAGTGTCTGAAAAAATGAACTCATTAAGAAAGTAGTGATAGCTTCCTCCGTACGTTTGGTTTGGTTTGGATTTTTCGTGTTTCCGGGCGCATCAACTCCTTTGGTCATTAGTCCCGTTAGTGTAGTGCATGTTTGTTTCTCTTTAGATGGCGGTGGTCTTCCTCCGCTGGATGGCGAGATCCGGCGCCGACCTACCGTCGGCTAGTGGAGTTTCCCCCGAACCAGGACTCTCCCACCAGCGGGACACCGCCCCATCCGGGACAAGCTCTAAGCTCCCGACCAGTCTCCCGCAATATGTGGTAGTGTAGTGCATGTTAGTGTAAGTGTGTATGAGGAGGATAGAACGGGGAATGGGAAAGACAGACCGCGCGCGGTTCATTAGCCCGTTGGTAGATTACTGCTCCGGCATTCGCCTGGTGTTGATCAGAGAACCGCGGAAAACTACCGATCAGAGCAGCCAGTCGCTGGAATTCTCCTCCAGACACCGACTGAATTCGACCTGAGTTAAGCTAGAGTCGAAAATCACCGCCGTGGGAAGTAGGAACCTAGGACCTCCCGGTCAGAGGCGCTGCAGTGACATTAGTTGAAGCATTGAACTACTGCTCCCGGTCATCATCGGCGATTGAATTGACCCAGCTTTGTAGGTAGTGTTGAAAATCCTACCGCCGTCGGGACTCGAACCTAGGACCTCCCGGTCATAGGTGCCGCAATGACATCAGTTGATGCTCTGAGCCACCTCTCCGGGCCTAATATTAGAAAAGGAAAGAAGTTGGGAGGCCACCCTGGTCTGTAATTGCTCATGCCACTCGTAGATCGCAGCACCGCGTGGGACAGAGAAGGGCGTATCCCTGTGTGAAGCAACGCGGACATGGAACCGGCCTTGTCCCGTCCGCACGCGTACGAGACACACACACACACACACACACACACACGCCCGCACGACACGTACGCGCCCCAGAAAACCTCGGCGTAAACACGCGTAGCACCTACTGGCAGCAGCACACTGGCCTGAGCACAGTGCGGATGAGAGCCAGGGCAAAATGCATATTTTTTCCGATACGTTTTCTGAAACTTTTATCCAGAAAGAGCCGGTTACCCTTTACGTCCCAATGGGACGCATATTCGACCATACACTAGACCAACGCACTTGCACCAGGAGTGGTAGCTCAGTGCATAAACTGATGTCACTGCAGCACCTCTGACCCGGAGGTACTAGGTTACACTCCCCATGGCGGCAGGATTTTCGACACTAGCTTTTCAGCTAGGTCGATTTCAGTCGCTGTCTGGAGGAGAATTCTAGCGGCCGGCTGCTCTGATTGGTAGTTTTCTGTGGTTTCTCCGATCAACACCAGGCGAATACTGAAGCAGTACCTTACCAAACGGGTCACGGACTGCGCGCGATCTATCTTTCCTTTTCCTTGTCCTATCCTCTCCCCTTACACACACACACACACTTACACTAACATGCACTACACTACCACATAGACCGGGAGACGCGAGCTTAGAGCTTGTCCCGGCTGGGGCGTTGCCTCGCTGGTGGGAGAGTCCCGGTTAAGGGGAAACCCCACTAGCTGACGGTAGGTCGGCGCTGAATCTCGCCATCCAGCTGGGGAAGACCACCGCCATCGCTCGAGAGAAAAAACATGCACTACACTAACGGGACTAATGACCAAAGCAGTTGACGCGCCCGGAAGCACAGAAAAACAAACCAACCAAACCAACCAACGCACTTGCGGGCTCTTCTGATGTGGGATCAGCAGAACGCGAGGCTCTCCGCGACAACACATACATTCAAAGACAAGGGACAAACAACCATGCCCAAGGCGGGACTCGAACCCGCGACCCTTCGGACGGAAGCGCTAGGTCGTTACTGGCTCTTAGCCACCTTATCCATCCAGGTCGGCACTGATACGTTATTGCTTATTATGGTCTTCGTTACAGAGCTCGATACACATTGCAAAACTTAGCTGGATCGGGAGGATCGTGGTGACGAAGAAAACATCAACACAGGTGAATTATCCTACATGATTGTTTATGGAGGAAAACATAAAAATACAAATATAATGAAGTTAAGATCTAGTTAATTAGTAAATCTGAATCATTAAATGGAGGTAAATATACAATTAGGTATGTACCACAGGTGTTAATTAGGTCTAATGATTTCCAGGCGATGAAGCCTTGGAAATTTTGTCATCACGTTCGATCATTGTCTACTTATAATGACCTTTGAATAAACAACTATTTGTACTTAAGTAATGTCGTTTTCAGATATTATATCCGCTTGATCTCATTATTTATTCATTGTGTATTATGGTTTATATTGATTTTGAACGAAATAATTAATGAAAACAACAAACTTGCTAACAGTTAACGCAAAACTTCTTTGATCTGAAAGAACTTTGAGAGCAGATTAAAAAATAAGACCCAAAAGCAGCTTTTTGGATTAAGTAAATTATACATAAAACGAATCCTTCTTGTACACGAAAATCTGGGGTTTGAAAGCCTAAGACGCATGGTGTTTTGAGTAGCTGATGGTAACGAGTGTTGAGGGCGCATTCGTAATTTGCGATACTTTATTTGTTTTTTATTGGGTTAAGCTGGCAAATCCCTCCCCCAGTTGTGGCATATTTAACCCAACTACGCAATACCAAGGGCAGTCTTAGACGACTGAAAGCAACTGTAACTGCATTGCCTCTGACCGGGAAGTTCCAGGGTTCGAGTCCTCGCTGTAGTAGTATTCCCAAGACTGGCTAGATAGCTAGGTCTAATTCAGTCGCTGGCTGCAGGAAAAGAAATTAGAGTGGCATGAATCGACACGACTACTGCCATGCATATTGAAAATGATCCCAAGAGTATATACTTGTAACTTTTCATGAATTTGTAGAAAAGAATGTTATGGGTAAACCGTACAAAAGCGACATTTAAGAAAGTGAAACTTGACTTCTTTCATCACCTCGTGTTAAACACTTCAATCATGCGTCAAGGACGACTTCCTGTCCCTAAGTAACATTAATACCTATTGTGTCACAGGGCTCTTTCTGAGTGGTGGTTGGGCCACTGCGAAGTGGTGGCGACTAAGAGAAGAGGTGGGTGGCCTTTTCAATCTCCCAATCGCTCCACATTTCCACGGCTCATTTATTCACGTCGCCGGCCGATTTCTTGCCCCCCTGGAATCACCTGTTGCCACGCTGGCAAAGAGGCGGAAATTAACGATCGAGCGCGAAAGCTTGTTGTGAATCGATAGCCATCGTGGTCTATGAAAGCGGCTGCGATATTGTGGTTGACGGTTTCAACGAAACTACGAAGTCAGCGAGGTTATTTTATTTATTTATTTATTTATTTAGTCAAAAAACAGTCAAAAACCGTATGTGACGTATGGGGAGAAAATCACCTGCGCACGCTTTCTTGAGTTTCAGAGTCCCTTCCCAACAAATGCGTACGAGTTGCGAATTTGCAAAGTGATGGATTCCACTTACCAGCTGAATAACTCCAAATAAATCTCAGAGAGAAATGTGCTGTAAATGCTGTAATTGGAGTTAATTCATGCTGTTTGTCATAGATTTTCACCATTACTTCACCACCTCACCCGGATCGGGAGAGTTCATCAACTGATGTCACTGCAGGGCCTCTGACCGCGAGGTCCTAGGTTCGAATCCTGCCGAAAACCCTGCCACAGCTCTGGGGATTAAAATCCTAGAAGCTCCCAATCAGAGGCACGGCTGTATTTATTTGTGACGCTGTTTGTTTTCAGGTGCTGAGGAGACCAAACACTGGAAGGAAAGTACCTAACTTGCCATTGCCAAATAAATAAATAAATAGTTTTAAATAGATTTGCGTGAACTCGACTTCTGACGGCAGATTTTTCCTCATTCAGGGGCTTTTCCCTCAGTCGTATCTTTCCCGCGGCTTTGATGCGGTGAAGAGACCATTTAGGGTGAAGACCAGAAATCAAAAGGCTAGAACGGTAGGGTGTAGATATTGTAATGTCTTAAAGTCCTTCGACCTAGCCACATAGCATCAAGTTATTTGATGTGTCTGTGTAATAGTTAACTATTAAATTAAAAAAAAAATTGTGGAAGATGATTTCAAGTTTTACTCATATTCATTCACACTTTCTTTTTTTTATTAACGAGGGTAGGTAGAAATCTTCAAACGACACCATGTGGCCCGTACAACATGGTAGTGTGAGATTATTACTCACTAAAACCACCTCCCTAGGCTCCTTCACCCCCACGGAACCGCCGTTAGTAATTACTTCGCAAGGGTGGATAGGGCGTGCCCCCTAGCCTTTTGGTATCATTCCTGAATCCACCTGAAAAAAAGTGCGCGGTCGTCTTACTGCCAGGAGCCGGCCGGCGGGCGCAGCCGCGTTTTCCTGCGTCGATCCATCTGCGCATGCGCCCCGGGGGCGCAGGTAACGAGCTGTGCGCATGCGCTCGCGAGCGGCAGGTGCACCGGCAAACCCGGAACCGCGCGAAGGTCTACGATGATGGGCGGGCGAATATCTTCCCCACGGCACTTACACACACACACACGCTTCAGCCAACGACTGCAGCGGTGACTCGGACCGGAAGGCACTGGGGTTCGAGTCCCGATCGCGGCGGATTTTTTAAACTACCTATACAGAGTGAGAACGAGTTCAGCCACCGGGTGGAGGCAGGCTTTGGCGCATGGTATCCGACTTCAGCCAATGATTAATTGATTTTTCGTGTTTCCGGGCGCGTCAAATGCTTCGGTCATTAGTCCCGTTAGTATAGTGCATGATTTTTCTCGGGAGTTGGCGGTGATCATCCCTCGCTGATTGGTGAGATCCGGCGCCGACCTACCGTCGGCTAGTGGGGTTTCCTAACCAGAACTCTCCCAACAGCGGGGCACCGCTCCACCCGGGAGAAGCTCTAAGCTCCCGACCGGCCTCCCGAAATATGTGGTAGTGTGGTGCATGTTAGTGTAAGTGTGTGTGTAAGGGGGAGAGGATAGGACAAGGAAGAGGAAGGACAGATCGCGCGCGGTCCGTGGCCCGTTTGGTAGGGTACTGCTCCGGCATTCGCCTGGTGTTGAGCGGGGAAACCATGGAAAACTACCGATCAGAGCAGCCGGCCGCTAGAATTCTCCTCCAGGCAGCGACTGAATTCGAACTAGAATTCTGCAAAGTGAATTAACGAGGTACACTCACTGCCTCCTTCCGAGGAAAAGACATGCACAACACGTACGGGACTAGCGACCTACGCTGTTGACGCGCCCGGAATCACGCGCAACCGACCATTCGTAAGGATTGTATGTGTATAGTTTAGCCTATAGTGATAACAAGAAGTTAATTTACTTCCAAAAAGAGCTGAGGTCAAAGGAGTTTCAAAACTTATATTACATGTTTCAGTTTCTGAATAATATTTATAACTATGTCATTTCGTAAATATACACCAATGAAACACTGCGAGCCACAGTCGTGTGCGGTACAAGCCGTAAGGCCAGCACCCGACCTGAGACGTCTTGGGGGGGTGGCGAACACAAATCACCAGATGGTCGACTAGCTCAGTATAGACGTCCCAGTGTGGACACAATAAATAAAAAAATAGGGGGGGGCAGGGTCGTGAAGATCGTTTATGGATTGGATGCAAAAATTACAAACAACTCGGGTGAGAATCACTTTTCACTAAATTCAGAATATATTCAAAAAATATTTGCTGCTATGACAAATACATACAATGGCACACAGAAAAAAATCAAATACAGAATACTCTTGACTGAAAAAAAACACACTAATAACACAATACACAATTTCCTACTTTCATCTACAACCCAATTGTTTAACAAACACACTTTCAGAGAAATTCGAAAGAATCGTTAAAATATTACTTTATACAAAAATAAAAGAAAAAACACATTGAAAATCAAAATTAGTACTTTTGACTTAACATTACTTTCACAAAAAAATGAAACTCTTTCTCTCTCTAAAATCCAGAGAATGATTACTATTATAATTCGTCTCTTACACAAGCTCTTAATCACTAAATTACAATATCTGATCTTCAAATCCTTTTTTAAAAGAAAAGATTGATTCTGTTCTCACGTATTAGAAGTCGGAAACAAATGTAATTTTACTTTTCTTATCTTTTAAGCATGGTAAATAAGTTACCCTCGCTTTCTTTCTACGTGACGGATACTGAATAAGCTTTCTGATTAAAATGAATCACTCCTATCCCTTCAAAAACAGTTTATTTGGAACGACCTTACTTTATTCTCTTCTCGGCCGCGTCGAGTGTCAGCAGTGCTTCCCTCTACCCCTTTCCACCGAGCTGCTTCGGCCTTGAAGCGTCGGAGCCTCGGGTTGAGAACGCAGTTGCCCACCAGAAAACGCCTTGTTCTTCTCGTTCAAGTTTTATATTCTTGCGTACTCTCATATGAATTTTACTTAATTTCCGATTACGATTAATGACCAACTGGATATTCAGAGTTAAAATGAATCAGGATCACCCTTTATCGAGCACCAACTTTAGAGAGTATATAAATATAAGAAGAGCGTATAAAAAGCTGGAAAGAAAATGAATACAATCTAGTGATGCCATCTATTCGAAACTTCTCTCCCTAATTCTCCCATTCATAACGTTTCTTATCATCTTTCTTCTAAGATTACGTTTAAATCAATTTATAATAGAATAATTACCTCTTCTGGTCTTCTAGAAGAGTTTTCCTCAAAGTTGCAAATCTGAAGTCCGCTGCAATGTCAATTCCTGGTGTGCCGTTTTCAATACGTCCGCCCAGTTCAGCTGCTACCTTCAGAAAGAACTTTTTCTTTCATCTGACCTCCGGTCTCGCCCTCGGTCTATGGTGGCGGTCTCTCTTGTTCTAATTTCTAGTTAGCCTTCCTAATATTCATCCGCGTTGGCGCGCGTTCAAAATACACCTTTCCCTCGCTCTCTTAGGTCGGATGTGACACGTTTTCGAAATCTAAGAAAACGGACGGTCACAATATATCATGTAGGCGTTTGCGAACTTGCTGTGTGATCACACTATCTATAACTAAAAGCGCTTTGCATCCTCGCGTCCCCTTTTGACATCCAATTTGCTCAGGAGGTAAAAGGTTTTGATTTATCAGATCATTAATTTTGGAAGCTATAACTGATGTCAATATTTTGTATAGTGTTGACAGACGTGTGATTAATAAAGTTCTCTGGTTTACTATTGTCACCTTAGCCAACATAATTGTTTCCCGCCAACAAGTATGTAGGTAAAGTGACTGGATCTTGCAGGCGCGTTAATGAAATTGACTAGGTGAGGGTGGAGAGCAGGAAAGTATTTCCACCAACATTATGAATGCCATCAGAACCAGGTGGCTTTCAGTTCTGTGTCTTTCTGGTGGTTGCTGTAATATCAGCTTCAGTAATCGTAACTGATTGCATTTCATCTATATTTCGGCAAGTTTCTATTTCTTGGCGGATCCAATAAGCTTGCTCGTTGTGTTGTTGAGGTGCATCCCAGATTTTAGACCAGAAATTAAACATAGAATCCTCACTCGGAGGCTCACCTCGCTACTCTCTCTCATCGGCTGCTTCCAGTTGTCTGTAAAATCTCTTCTGATCTGTAGAAAAAGTCGATTCCTGCTGCCTTTTCTCGGAAGATTCGCTGTATTGTCTGATTCTAGCCTCCAGCGCTGTAATTCTTTGTTTGAGTCTGTCTTCCTCTGCTTCCAACTTTTGATCCAGGTTCTTAGAATTCATTCTGATTTTTAACCTCCTAGCTATAGATCTTATTCCTGTTTTCACCCTTTTGGAGATATCTCCTCTCTTGGCAAAATACTGTGTCAAATGGCCAATATCTTTCCTAGCTTTATTGATTTTTTTCCTGGATATTCCTCTTCCATAACGGTGTTTTCTCAATTCCGGGGTCGAAACAAGTTGTCAACATTCATTTATTGTTATTTACTATTTCTCTTCCCATACACACACAAACAGCCCGGGGAGCACAATGCACTTGTCCAGCTAGCTCTTCCAGAGCACTGGGTGTAAGACGCATATATTTGAAGATGAGATTCATTTCTTTACAGACATCGAAAAAATTCTTATTACCAGTGATTTTTGGTATACGAGGACGATCTTGAAGTGCTATACCTGTATACAAAATATGATACTTTTTCGTAGCTGTCTTTCAGATTACAAACCAGTTTCTCTTTCTCAATACTAGGTGATGTTACTTCCACAATTTCAGCCTGTTTCTTCCTCTAGATGTTCTCTCTTCAGTTCACCTGCCTGTGTCTGAGCTTGCTGTATCATATAATTTTGTCGTAGTATATGTACTTCTTGTTTTATTTGATCCAATTCAGCAGATGACAATGCATTTCTTCTTTGGATGGAATTGAGTTGACTGCAACAAATTCATTGTTCATACAGAATTACCTATGGAATACATTTTCTTCCCTCAGCGTGCATCCTCCTCTGTATCCTTCACTTTCTGCCTCCACTCTGGTACTTCGATAGTACGCACGCATTGCAGAGATATTCATCTCTTTAGACCATTTCATGCGATGGTCTATCAGACGTGAAGTGTCGGAAGACGTAGCACATGCATCTGCCCTCAAGCCACTTCGTCTAGAAACAGATGGAGAATTTTCTGCGGTCACCATGAGTGGTGCGGCGCCGCTCCTGGCATCAGTACCAGGTCCACCGCTTCCCACTGACACAGGTAACACATTTGACACAGAAGGCCCGGTGTCAGAACCTCCTGCGCGGTCCTGCAAAGACCGATCGCCCGCGACTTCATTTCTCAATATTCGTCTACTCATTTCGGGCTGTTATTTGCATTTTAGAGCTATTGCCTTTTACAGTCGCCCTAACATGGGAATCAGACGCTGTCAGATGCCGCCCTAACATGGGGAAGTGACGTGTCCATTTGCTTGGTTTCTTATTCGGGCACCTTCCCCTAGATAGACTGTCTCCCTTCCTGCCTAAAGAGCCCTGTCTGCCCTACAAACCCTCTTCACCACATCGAAGGTCTTCTTGGTAAGGTCCTCTTCCGGAGCTTCCTTCTCGGGATCTTCTTCTTGGTGCCGAGGTCCTCTTCTTCGTCTGACCCCTCCTTCATTACCTGTCCGGCAGGGAGGCTCTGCCAGTAGCTGCACTTTACCTGCAGCATAGCTCTCAGGTTCTGAGGGCACACAAGCTCCACCACCAACGTCAAGGTCCTGTACTCCCCCTGGTGGAGATTTGTTGTTGTTATTGTGTATTATTATTATTATTATTATTATTATTATTCTAATTTTACTGGTCAGTATGTCAAACACTCACAGGTATTGTGATATACCAAAATGACGGACATGTTTGTTAGGCAAATGAAGGTCAAAATATTGCAAAATACGAGGTTTCTATGGTGCAGATACACAGAGGAACACCACTTAGCCGCGAGTTCGTCCTGAGAAGTGCGTTTCTATGGTGCAGATACACAGATGACATTATAGCAACGCGAGTTTATTCTGAGACGTGGATTTCTGTGGTGCAGATACGCAGAGGGTACACCATAGCAACGCGAAAAAACAAAACAAGAGGAGAAAAAAACAGCGAGCTTTGAAGGATGGATCAGATTGGGAATTAGGGCATTCCGACTCGTGTCGTGGTGGTGAGCGGATCGCTTGTGCAGTATTTCTTGAGTTTAATTATCAAATCGAGACTATTTCGTGAGAGTGAACATTGAACTTGAACTTAGAATATTTCCTCATTAGGTGTGCAAAAGAGGAACGCCAAAATTTACGTGTTGTACCATTGCAATCTGGGACTTGTAATATTTTCATAAGGTAAACTGGAAAGTAGACTTATAATATTTTTCATGGTGAGTTACGAGATGAAACTTGAATTTTACCAGCAATTGTGAATGACCAGGATTAGGTGATAGAAAATATTATTAGAAGGATATTATTCCGACTTGGAAAAAATAATCAGTTTGAAATAAGTGCTCACCTGAGGCGCAAGATAAAGAATATAGGCAGTGTTTGTGAAGTGGTTGGAGGAAGTTTCGACTTGGTCGCTGATCATCGTGGACTTCGACAAGAAGGAAGATTGGATTATTCTACGTGGCAACATCGAGCGACGTGCGCGCGAAGAGGCAAGAAAGGATAAAAGGTTCTATAACGCTGTTATTGCAATAACGAGAAAAAATGGTCATGACCTAACTATAAATTGTAATAATTGATAATGGTTAACAACTTTTGGCATGCATAATAAATTATAATTCATAGTTTTGAAATAAGTTGATTCTCATTTGCCATTACATTGCAATCCTAGAGTAAACATTTTGGAATTATTTTTCAGATTGCAGTTTGGTTGTTGCGGAGTAAGTGGTAACAATTATTTCATAAGAACCCGGCATGACCGAGCTAGCGGGATTTGCATTTATTTGTAATATATCCGAAGACAGTAATTGATAATCAGGAATTCAAGTGTAACCTTTTCCTGGTGCTCCAAATTGTTTGCAAATTTGGAATTGTTACTATTGCCGTTTTATTATTAGTAATTAAAATAAAATAAAACGTTTCAGTATGATGACCAGGTGTGCAGTTGCTTTATTGAAGATTCAGGTAGCTTCTAACAGTACGGCATGTATTCAAAATAACTGCCTTCTGCATATTGTATATGCTCCTGTCATCCAAGGAAGGTAGTGTGTTATTATATAGCTCGAAGTGTCATTTTCCAGGATCCCTCCTGTGGCTGATATTATTGGTACAATTGTCACTTTGCAAGAAGTTCCACTGAGCTGCGTCTTCATGGGCGAGATCGGTATATTTCTGGATATTGATTTTTGATGTTTTGCCGATATATTGTGGGTGTTGGTATTGATGAGGTTAGCCTACTGATTGTTTCTATCGATGTATGTTATATCGGGTCTACTGCCGACTTGTCTGCCTGTGATAATGTGGCTATTCCAGTAGAGACTGTGCTCGCTACTTCAAGCACGTTCTGAGGGTACATGTTTGCATATTAGGGCGGGAAGTCAGTTTTCATTGCCAATAATTAGTGACCTGCTTAACCACTTTATCATTATCTCTTTTTATATTCCAACTGTGTGTGGCCGCTACATCCACTTGTCACATGTTGGATAGTTTCGCTTGCGGCCTCACATCTTCGTGCGTCGGAATGGATTGTCGAATTTCTTAGAATGTGTTTTCTGAAGTTCAAAGTTGCCATTACTTGGTCCTGGATAGCTAACATGAAGGCTTCTGGAGTCCGGAAAGAGATCCCCATGCTGGGGCAATGCGTGCGACGCAGATATGTTGATTTCTGCTTTGCTCAGCTCATGGCGGTATCTACCGTACAGTGCTTTCCTTTGCATGACTATCTTCCTTCGATTCAATGACTGGCTGAACGGGTGAATTAAGCCCTTTTTCAAATCAGAGATCCATAGTTATTATCAA
The DNA here is from genome assembly GCA_964035755.1 of Teleogryllus oceanicus. NCBI lineage: Eukaryota > Metazoa > Arthropoda > Insecta > Orthoptera > Gryllidae > Teleogryllus > Teleogryllus oceanicus. The sequence goes on from CAXIVR010000013.1 coordinate 66,353,650, forward strand.
CTTCCGCTCACTCCGAAACTTCCCGATATCTGGTTGCTGGTTCTTTAATTTTCTATTCTTCCGAATTTTTTCTCTTGAATACAGCAGCAACACCTCAGCCCATATCTAAATCTGGGCGACACAGTGCGCCAATGCATATTCCTGGTACGGCCAACACATCCTGTTGCACTTCCATTGTTACACCATAACGCGCTTTATGCTTTTCACTATGATGGAACATAAACTCGTCAAATGTGAACTCTTGCATGTCCAGCTCACAAACTCGTGCGGTTTTTCATCATCATTTTCATTACTTCCTGCGTATGGGGCCAGCCGATTCGAATGTGGTGGTTTGTGGTGGTTCGAATTGTTCGTTTGGAAGGTGGTGGTTCGAACTCTTGGTTTTCCATTCGGCAATTTTTTAATTCGGTAGACAACATCCTTTATCCTCTTCAATACATCGTACGGTCTTTCCCACTTTCGTAATTTTGGACACAAACCGTGGCGTCATTGGAGGTTAAACAGCTAAAAAACATGATCTCAATTGTATAGCCTCCTCCTTCAGCTTTGATGTCTTACCCGGCCTTTCATCCTGTCACTTGCGATTTGGATTATTTCACGCACCTGATTATGGACTACGTCCATTTCCTAAGGTCATTTACAAAGACCCCGGCTATTTCTTCATTAGTTTTACAACCAAACTGTAGATCACATGGTAGACGTAGTTCCCGGCCAAGAGGATATTGGCGGGTGTTGCCCAGTTGTCTCATGAACAGCAGAGGCGGTAGGCAGAAGAAAGATGTATGTATTGGTCCCAGTCGCGTTGGTGATCTGGCGACCTTCGCTAAATATTTCCCATTGTTGTTCTGTTCATGCGTTCTACCATTCCGTCTGACTGCGGATGTAGGGCTGTTGTTATTTCTTATCGAAGTTCACCTCCTTGAAACTGCAGATTCGAAGTTCCGTTCTTGATCTGAATATAATTACATTGGCACACCAAATTGCTCACCATTCCTTAACCAGTACTTCGGAGATAGCGAGTGGCCTCTTGGTTAGGTAAGAATATGCTTCAACCCACTTGCTAAAATAATTCATGTCCGAGGATGTATTTATTTCCATCATTTGACATTGGAAATGGGCCAGCTGTCAATGGCAGTTCGTTCAGAAAGGACTCCCAACGTTGTATTGCCGCATCTTCGCTCTTCTCTTTTATGTGATCCATTACTAATGCTTTAAACTTCACGCCAGACACCATATCTTTACGGCTTGCTTTTAATTAACCCAGTACAATCGTTCTCACGCGTTCTCTAGCGTTTTCGTTATACCAGGATGTCCTCCCGAAGTTTCCATCATGCAATCCTCAATATTTCGGGCACCTTTACTCTTGGTAACAATATATGCGTCCTCTTCGGAGAGCTATCTTCTCTTTCCAGGACTAGTTTAAAAACACCTTCCTCCTCGGTAATTGAATCCCACTGGCTTTAATAGCACTTTACTATAATAACTGATTAGTCTCTCTGTCATTTTGTATCTGCGATAATACCCCTCCAATGCCAGCATTGCGTGTGTCAAGTGCACGCAAAATTCCCTTGAGGTAATGGATAGCTCAATATAGAACCATCAACGATTGCTTTCGCGTTTCAAAAGCGCTCTGGCAATCTTGATACCATTGAAACAAGCACTTTTCTTCGGTCAGCTGAGTCAGCGGTTTCGCTATGTTAGAAAATCCCAGAACATACCGGCGATATTAGCTACATAGACCCAGAAAACTTCTCTGTTCATGTTTATTCTTTGGGACTGGCGATTCCTTCACAACTTTTTTCTTCTCCGGATCTGCTTCAACTCTCGTGCCAAATTCTACACGTCCAAGGCAATTCACCTGCTTGCGAAATAAATGGCATTTCTTTAGGCTGAGTTTCAAGTTTGCTCCTTCCAACCTCTTGAACACCTGTTCTAAGTTCTTGATGTGGTCCTCGAAAGATTTTCCGACAACAATTATATCGTCGAGGTAGAAGACATGTCTCCGACAGACCTCTACCGCACGGTTACATCAATCTTTAGAGATACGCAGCTGGAGCATTACACCGTCCGAAAGGCATTACTATAAACTGCCTGAAACCTGATCCGACGGTAAATGCATTCGATCGATCTCTGGAATCTAATTCTTGCCAGTATCCGCTTTTCAGGTCAAGTGTCGAGAATATCTTGGCCCCAGAGAGAGTGTCCAACATGTCAATACGGGGCAATGGATAGCTATCCTTCTTCGTTACATTGTTGAGCTGTTGGAAATCTTCACACCGAATCGAGTAGACTCGTCTTTCTTCTCTACCAACACTACGGGAGAAGCCCATACGCCATCCTTCATGTTTTTAATAATATCATCTGCTTCTTCTATTCTATTCTGGACAGAGATAATCTTCTAGCAGCTTGGTGAGTCGGTGTGGCGTTTCCGGTGTCTATTCTGTGACGAACAATATCAGTTTTACCTCTTACACCATCACTGCATTCAAAGACATGCTGGTATCGCCGTATTAGGTCTTCAGCTTTATGACATTCATCCCGAGATCAGCCTTTACAGGCCCCTGTAACGAGATTCTGCAGTCGTTCAGGAATTCCTTTAGGTGGTGGTTCGGTACGGTTCACATTTTGCAAAACCGAGGATACCGAAGAACAATAACCAGTACTGTTCATTTTCTCAACTTGACAGGATAGTAGTTTAATGTTCATTATTCTCACCAGGTATTGTTCTGTTAATCTTACCAGTTCTTTGACTGCTAAATTCCCTCGACCAATATCTTCGTCGTGACTTTAAGTTCAGGATAACAATCCGCCAGCTGGATCAATCGCCCTCGGGCTAGCTTCTATAAACATCTCGCAACGCTCCCGTCAAGATTGCGTCGTCAGCCGTGAATTCTCCACTTCGTTGAGTCAACACACCGTAATCGTAAATCAAGTTTACACCCATGTGTCTTGATATCCATTTCGAAATTTGCTTTTCTTCTATATCGGCAGCCATCAGACGATGAGTTAAAGCTTAACCGTTCAATGGCAGAGGCATCCATCTCTCCAACAACATTCGCCGAGTCAGCATTAGCTGTTCGAAGTTTCCATTTGGGCGGCATAACATGAGACGACAGCCAAAATCCGGTTCGTATAACGCTCTTGGTTGCACCAGTATCCAGAAGTAAGACGCATGGCCTTCCATTTACGAGTGCATCTAAGTAAACGCTATCAGAATTATGTGCCAACCCAATGCAAACCCCTACCACCTTTTAAAACTAAAACTGCAGCTTCATAATTATGACAACCCCCAAACACTGGTGTAATCAAAATTGTCACACGATGGCAAAATACAGAGATATTTTACCAAAAAATGGAGTAGATTTAGAATTATTTATTTTTAATATGAAAGGACGGAAGGAGAGAGAATCAGAGAGAGAATGGGCGAGGGAGTGAGAGTGAGTGAGAATGGGTGAGTGAGTGAGAATGAATCAGTGAGTGTGAAGATTCTTTTATTTAATTTTTTGATTTTATTCTTTTTTTTTATTTTTTGAATCACAACTAATAGTGACAGAAAATTTCTTGTTTTTTGCTTACAGTCGACTTCGAGTATAATGAACTTCTTGGGACTAACAGATTTGGTTCACTATATCAGAGGTTCACTATATCCGATGATTTCAAAATTAAATTGAATTTTATCACAAGGATTGGTTTTATTAAAATAGAGATACAGCACAATTCATTGACAGAACGAACAGAAAATTTCCATTTTTTATTTGTCCTTCAAAATCAATTATTTGGTTCGCACATTTTCATTACTCATTTCTCTAGATCCTTCTCCAGAGTACTCTCTTCATACTTGACCTTACGCTGTTCTCTGCCTCAGTATCGAAATACGGTCTTGACAGCCTTCAATGCCTCTTGCACTGTTCGAACACCGTCACACTTTCCGAAGGCCCTTGAACTCGCCTAATAACATACAAGATCGAATTAATTTCCAGGACTTATTTCCCACGTTCACTACAGTCGAGGTTTTGCATTCACTATAACTGAATCTTCTTATGCTTATTTGTAATATAAGTGAACAATGACTTCAGTTCACTATAACCTAAGGTTCACTATATCCGAGTTTTATTGATTGATTTTTTCGAAAATCCGCTAGTGTCGAAAATCCTGCCGCCGTCAGGACTCGAAGCTAGGACCTCCCGGTCAAAAGCGCTGCAGTGACATCAGTTGATGCACTGCTACTGGTACTATATCCGAATTCACTATAACCAAGTCGTCTGTATTTCTTCTCCTTAGATCATTTCCTACTCGGTACTCTTCCACAGGCCTTTCTTCACTAATTTTTAAGATTCCTATACCGTTTTTGTTTGCTGAAAGCGCGGGCAAATGCAGTCTTTCCTCCTCGCGGCTTTCCCGCCTCGCGTGCTGCGCGCGCGCCGCCCCTCGCGTGCTCTGCGCATGCGTCGGAATGCCAGGCGCATGCGCGCGCGCTCTCGCGTGCGAGCCGCGAATTAGCGGCCCGCCCCTCCGCTCAGTGCCACGCGAGGCCGCGTCGCCGGGCGAAACGCGCGGTCGGTAGAAGGCGGCCGCAAATGAACTCAGGGCGACAATACGCGTCGCTGAAAGTTTTTTTCGCATTCAGGAAGAGATAATTTGTTATTATTTTGTTTTTTAATTTATTTTCTTCACGTTTGACTTTCGTCTTTTGGGGAATTTGTCGGGTACAATGTTAAGGCTCCCATAGACCGGTGCGGAACATTCGCAGCGGGTGCGGCGCGGAAAGTTCCGCGCTAGACGCGGTGGCGGAATTCGCGGGACCGTTCACACCGGAGCGTCAATTATAAGTCAGTGTTTGGTGACGGTTGGAAAGGTCGCTCGACCCAGAGGGGAGGAAGACTCCCGAACACGGGCGGACTTCCACGAAACTCGAGCTGCAGCGGAAGAAACGCATCTGCCTGCGTTATAAATTTCGCCGCCGATTAAACGCTGCCATTCCTTTGCCGCGACGCTCGCCTGCCGCGCAGGTCTGAACGTGCTCATAAGGCAACACGTGAGGCGAAACTTCCGCTGAGAACAATCCGCGTAGGCTGTGGAACTTTCGAATCGGTCTGTGCACCGGTCGGTCACCTTTACATGCAATGAATTTACTTGGCCATCCTAAGACAAATACGGGTCCCGGTATTACCCTTCACTAATTTTGAAAGTTGTTTTGATTGAGAAGTTTGCTTATTATTTAGAGAGGTTTTGGAAATTGTGGCAATGATTTTTATGAATTAGGGAGGTGAAAGAGGTCTTTGGAATCTGAAGTAAGGATAATTAGCGTGAAGGATAATTAGTTTTGACGAATTGAATATTAATGTTGGGACAATTGGAGAAGAGAGTAATATTTTTGAGGGTTTGGAGATGAATTCTGAGAGGAGATAATTTGTTCGTTAAGTGCTTAAAGTGACGTTTTGTTTTGCGAGCGGGGAAAGATGCGAAACGAGGCCGAAAGGTAGAGTAGACTAATCCTATGAACGAAATAAAGGCACTTGTGCACTGTGTCATACACTATCTTTTAGACAACTTACTCATTTTTGGTCCCTTTTCTGTCTTTTATCCCGTTGTCCCTTCAAGCACTTTTGTCCCTTTTTTCTTTTTTGTCCCTTCTATCCTTTTTGTCTCTTTCGTCTTTTTTGTTCCACTTTTCCCTTTTGGTCGTTTTGACCTATTTGTCACTTTTGTTCCATTTGTTTCCCTTGTCCCTTTCGTTCCTATCGTTCTTTTCGAATTTCTCAACTTTATGTCATTTTTGTCTTTTTGATTATTTTGTTCCTTCAGGTTAGACGGAAGTATTTTGATATTAATGCCATTTATAAAAAAGTATTCTATAAAAAACTGTTCCAAGTTTTTTCTTCAAATTCTGGACATGGAGACATTTAAAAGAATGACACGAGTCTCGTTTTCGTTAAACCCCTAGAATATTTAAAAGTTGCCGATTTAGAAATAATACGATTGTTATATTTTTGTATATTTATTATATAATATTTTATTATATTATTATTATTATTATTATTATGTTACGTTTCTAATATTGTGCGTTTTATCGTATTTATATTATCTAAAATTAAAATGCGAAAAGAGTTAATTTCTATTAAAATGGACATGCAAATATGCTCGGGGATCACAGGACATGAGGTAAACGCTTCGAAACATGTTGATGTGAATATAAGATCTGTTTTTAGTATAAATACATTTTTTTAAATTGTGAAAGATAACTTCTTTTATCTATCCATATGGGTTTCCACAAGATTTTTGCAGTAATCACCGCGTTTATTCTATGTTTTGCTATTTTCACTTGTGAAAAATATTCTGTGTTGTTTACGAAATTTCGGAGGGATGATTACGAATTAGTTTTTCACCTGTTTTCTGTACGAAATGCTGGTGTGGACTCAACTGCTCTGTTTCGAACCCTCGAATGGCACCAGAGAAATCACATCTTTGCCTTTCGTCCTTCGAAGTTGTGTAATCGGCAGCACTGAGAAGAGCCGTATTGTACATCAAATCCCCACAACTCTGATCTCGAAAGAGGTCGGAGGCCATACTTCATGGTGGAATAGAATCCTTCGAGGACGATGAAAGTATGTCGACATGAATAAAAGAAATTCAATAATCTTGACTGGTATCCTCTCCCTTTCTCGCAGAGATCTTACAGTCACTGGCCTTGAAGCCGAAGTTCAATATGTGTACGTTCAATCGTGCCTGATTCCATGCCTCCGCTTGCAGATCAAGAAACTAGAGGTACTACAATAGCACGTACTTTCTCGCTTGAGTAACGGTTACTTAAAATTTTACATTACATTACATTTATTTGAACTGCAATTGGGTATGACCCGGTGGCAGTTAATTAACAATAATTACAATAATAATAACACTAAATTAATAATAACAACAATATTAATAATAATAAGATATTAATAATAATAACAATAATAATAAAGGAGTACAGTACAAGCCGAACATGCAATAATCATACTATCACTAATATTAAGTATTATAACAAATATTTCAACTCGTATGATATATAATAATTATAATTATATGTCGGTGATGCTAAAATTTATACAAGCTACATAAATATTGCTAAATTTATTGTTTTAATTCATTGATCGCGTTCACTACAATTAACTGCACGACACTGCACTGCACAACACTACACTACACTACACTACACTACTACACTACACTACACTACACTACACTACACTACACTACACTACACTGTTTTTGCTTTGAGTTACACTGACCAGCACTACATCGCACTTCACCGCACTTCACAGCACTTCACGCACTTCACCGCACTTCACAGCACTTCTCATTTAATGTCTATTACTATCATATTGTTCTAACTTATTTCTAAAACTTCGGACACTTAGAGGAAAGGCTTTGAAAATTGCTGCGAGTAAACTGTTCCAAATCTTTAATTGTTCTGTTACAAAAGGAAAATTTCCCAAGATCTGAATTTTGTTTCCTTGTTCGAATTTTGTGAGTGTGATCGCTTCGGCCGAAATAATTTGGTTTTCTAGTCTAACCTGAATTTCTTCAAGCTGTTTGACCTACGTATGATTTATAAGAGCGCAAAGCCTCGCCTTGTTCTTCTCATTTCTAGAGGTTCCCATGCCTTTTTATCGCGTTAGTTCTGTAGGTAAACTTATTCGCTTTTCTCTGTATTCTATCTAGATTTTTCCGGTGCGACTTTCTGTATGGATCCCAACATGCCACTCCGTATTCCACGAGAGGGCGAACCAGCGAAAAATATGCTAATTCTTTTGCGTTTGCAGAGCTTTTCTTTAGAATTCGCATTACAAAATGCAAAGACTTCCACGTTTTCCTAACTACCTGATTTATATGCTTCTCCCACCCTAATTTACTATTGTAACGTCACCACATGGCGGCCAGGTTCGACCATCTTTAGAAGTTTAGCAGAGGGGAAGTGCATCCGGTCGGCTAGTACAAAAGCTGTTAGTAGCTTTTGTCAACTGAAAAGGGAGCTTAACCCCGGGACGCAAGTCGGCCGGGCAGAAGTCCTGACCCCGCCGGCGGTCAGGGAGGCTGGCTGGCCATGTGGTCTCAGAGCCACCCACACGTGCAGAGAAGCTGGGGGTGGGGTGGGACATGACGCCAGAAGCTAGCCGGCCGGAAAGAGGGAGTTCGTTAGAGATCGCCTCGCGTGCGGACGCAACTGCGGCCCGTTGGCGGTAGTGCATTCTGGACACTGCGAGTGCGTAGCACCGGGTGTCAGGACACCGGCGCGGTAGCGTCTGGGTGGAGATGCACTAGCCAGGAGATGGGAGCAGGGTGCGTGGAGTCGCGGAGGTAGATTGCGAACGGAACTCAGGCTGTACATACTGTATAATACTCTGTAAATAAATATTGTAACTAGAGCTCGTGTCTGTGTAGTCATTTCGCTACCACGACGGCCAAAGAAGGGGGTATTTAAATGGTGGCAGCGGGCAACGAACCAGGCAAGGGAAGCTGTGTTAAAATTAGTTAACAAATTTTAATAGTGCAGCGGCATAAAGTACCCAGGCTGGGGAGGAAGTATGCTGTTACGATAGACTCGTATATCAGTACTTGGATGAACTTTCGAGGGCTCACCGTGTAGTAACGCACGGTTATTTAAATAGTAAAGGCATCGAAGGGCAGAGACTGATCGTCGGACCGAAGAAAAGCCATCCGGACAGGAAGGAAGGACGACGTCAAAGCCAACCGACGCCGATACAAGGACATCAAGGACACCGTACGTAAGTGTAGCCTTCGGCATTCATAGCGATCAGAATCGGCATAATGGCATTTTTAGCAAAGTACCGGAAAGACTGTCTGGTGCAGGTCGCGAGAGAATTAGGAGAGTCTGTAAGTAATGAGAATACAGTGATCAGTCTCAAACAGATAATTCTAAATAGTGTTCATTACGAGGAAGAATTTGTCAAAGAATTAGCGAATAATTGTCAAGATATTATCGCGAGGGAACGAGAAGAAAGGGAAAGAGAAAGGGAGAGGGAACGAGAAGAAAGGAAAGAGAAAGGGAGAGGAACGAGAAAGAAAGGAGAAGGAACGAGAAGAAAGGAAAGAAGAAAGGGAGAGGAAAGGGAACGAAGCAAGGAGTTTGAACTGGAGAAGTTGAGGCTAACGAGGCAGACGACGACTATTTCGGAAGCAACGGAGGCAAATTCTAAAGCGCACATTAAGTTATATCATGTAATGGATAAATTTAGAGCCGAAAAGGATGATATCACGGCTTATTTAAGTGTATTCGAAGCACAGGCCAATCAATTGGGCGTACCGGAAGAAGATTGGGTAATCAATCTTATGGGGTTGTTGCCGAACCAAGTCAACTCAGCTTATGATTGAAGGTCGGGAAATGCGACTGAATACACCGAGATAAAAGCAAAATTATTAGAAATGTATAAGTTTAATGCGGAAAAGTTTAGGCAACTATTTACTAAACATGTGAAGCAGACCGTACCACTGGAATGTGTACGCAGAGAGTTGCACAATTATTGTAAGCAGTGGGTGGCGGGATTGCAAATATCTACCTTTGAAGCTCTTCTTGATCTAATTGTTACCGATCAAATGAAGCGGCGGGTTCCGTCCGAGATCAGGAACATTTTATAGACGAATGGGTAAATTTACAGTTGCGTTGGACTTCGCAAAAAAATTAGATAATTATGAAAATAATAGGGCAGGATGGAAGAGCTTGTTTCCAAAGCACGGTAAGAAGGCAGAACCAGTTGCAGATATTACCGAGTTCGGAGAAGCAAGTGCGCCATATGATAAGAAGGGTGAAGTAAGAATAGATTTCGATCAGCCGAGCAAACGGAAATGTTTCTCTGTGGCTCGACTCAACACCTTAAGCAGGACTGTCCAGGTGCACGAAACGGGAGAAGGTTGGTCATGGCCGACCAAGATGCGCGTGAATTATTTCGCCCACACACGGTTTCCGGATTAATTAACGGAATCAGATCGGAACTTTTGAGAGACACTGGTGCGAGTTTTGATATTGTTAATGAACGGTTGGTAAAAGATGAGCACATGACGGGCGAGTCGGTTTGATATTTCAGCCACTAGACTCTGAACCACGGAACGCCAGTCGCGCAGGTAACAGTTCAGGGCCGTTTGGAACCGTAGTTACGAAGGCAGCGGTAGTAAAAAAGAATGTGATATCGGTTACTATCTGTTGAGTAACAGAACTGCTCTGCTGCTCGATGAAATACGCAAGGTTAGTAGAGCCGCAAGTGGTTGGGCCGTGGTAACTCAGCGCAGGCGCGGCAGGGCCGAGGCTCGGAGGACGTAGCATCCGAGTCGCCGTCAGGTGAGCGACCGGAGGAGCTCTCCCGGACGGGGCTCACGAAACAGAAGGGCTAGAGCCACCCCAAGCCGTAGAGGAAGTCAGACAGAACTTGAACCTCAGGTTGTCGAATTAATCCGCGTAGACAGGAGACGTTTGCGGCGGAACAACAAAGGACAATAGCCTGAAGGAAATATACAAGCGTACGTGAATAGAGTACCAGAGAAGGAAAAGACGCGTACTTCATTAAGGATCAAGTGTTATTTCGATCGCGACACAGTAAACGCGGAGAAAGATTCGATATGATTGTTGTACCGGAAATGTATCGAAGTACCGTCCTTAAGTTGTGTCATGAAACAGCCAATGCTCACTTAGGCACCACTAAGAGCAAGGATAGCATGGCTAAATACTTTTATTGGCCGAATTGTTTCCAGGAAATGGAAAATTTATTAGATCTTGTGATAGTTGTCAGAAGGTGGGAAGGTCGGAGACAAGGTGCGTGGCTACCTTACCTTAGTACCGCCTGTCTCAGAAATATTTGGCAAAATAAACGTAGATGCATGCGGACCATTTCCTGAATCGAAACGGGGCATAAATTCATCCTGACTGCCATCTGTGTAGCTAGTCGATTTCCGGAGGCAATCCGATAACGGATTTAAGATCTACTACGGTTATTGATGCGCTACTGGAATTATTTAGTAGAATAGATTCCAAAGAGATGCAAACGGATCAGGCACTTGCTTTACTAGCATACTGACAGCGGAATTCGCACAGAAATTCGGAATTCGGCTAGTTAGGAGTTCGCCGTACCACCTCAATCCAATGCAATAGAGCGTGTACATAGAACGATGAATAGACTCATTAAGGTTATGTGTTTGGAAGCGGGTACGGAATGGGAGACAGCTTCCGGCAATCTTATTTAGCTTACGGACTACTGTGCACGAAAGCTTAGGATTCACTCCCGCTGAGCTTGTGTATGGCAGGAACTTACGTACTCAATCACTTTAATGTATGAGCGTCTTGCAGAACTGAGGAGAAGAGAATTCCGTGGTCGAATACGTGTTTAAATTAGTGAACCGTCTCAAAAGATCGCGCGAGCTTGCTCATCAAAAATTAGTTAAGGAGCAAGAAAGAAAGGTGTGGTATGACGTGTATAATTGAAGTCCGGAAGGCCAGGAACCGGGAAAAAAGAGGGCCGTGTATACCATGTGAACATGTTGAAAAGGTACCATCAGAGAACGGAATACATTAGTTACGTGGCAACACAGGCACCCGAGTTCGAACCAGACGAAGATGAACTGGACAAATATGCCGTGAAACTAGAAAATAGGGATTTTGAGTTAGAAGCGATGTTCGAGGGTACAGATGTCGAACCGGGTTTCGGAAAAGGCTGGAAGAGATAGTATTCAAATATAGAGATATTCTCGGACAAGCCTGAGTCTGACTGACATAGTAACAATGGATATCGAAATCATGGACGAATCCAAACCTGTCGAAGTGCACTACTGTATGTCGCCTAGACAGTCGGAAATTCTGAAAGAAGAAATTACAAAAATGTTACGGGATAAAATCATTGAAGTAGGTGATTCAGATTATACATCACCGATGATTTTAGTAGAAGCACCGGAAGGAAGCCGCGGCCGTGTATGACTACAGACGTCTGAATCAATGCATTAAGACAGAGTATTACCCCTTACGAGCATGGAGGAAAGAATAGAGACAGTGGCGGCGTAAAATCATTAGCACACTTGATTTGGCAAAGTGTTATTGGCAAATTGCCCTCACGCCAAGAGCACAGCGTTATGCGGCTTTTGTGACGAAATTCGGAACTTATCGACCATTACGACTTCCCTTTGGGATTAAGAACGCACCTTACCAGTGCAGTCGCATGATGGCATCCTTGTTAGATTCGTGTAGTACATTTGCTGTACCGTATATGGATGACATTGCCATTTTTAGTAATAACTGGGAAGATCATATCCGTCATCTGGAAAAGTATTTCAGATTATCAAAAGGCGAAACTGCATGTCCAGCCGACTAAATGTAAATTCGCTAGGAATTCCGTGCAGTACTTGGGATACGTTGTGGGCGGGGGCGTAATGAGGCCAGTCCAAGCAAAGGTTCACGCGATCCAAGAGTATCCGCTTCCCAAATCAAAAAAGCAAGTCAGGGCTTTTCTAGGGCTCGCAGGATATTATGAAGGTTCATTCCAGGTTGCAGAAAAGCGGCACCGTTAACAGATTTACTGCGTGGGAGAACGCCAAGGCAAAATAAATTGGTCGCAAGAATGTGATGACTCATTCAAAGCCCTAAAGGACGCCCTATGTAGTGAATCTGTAGTACACGCTCCAGATTTCAGCAAACCATTTTATGCAATGTGATGCATCAGATCGTGAATAGGCGTAATTCTGGCTCAAAATGATGAGGAAGGAATGAACATCCCATATTGTACATAAGTAGGAAATTATCTGACTCGGAAATTAAATTTTTGCAACGGAAAGAGTGTACGGCTATAATTTGGGGCTTCAGAAACTGAAATATTATTTAGACGGGCAAGTAAAGATCAAAATTGAGACTGATCATAACCCTTGGTATGGTTAAGTAATTGTTCTGGAAAAAATCCTAGGTTAATGAGGTGGTCACTAATGATTCAATATCACAAATTGAAATCATTCATAAAAAGGAAAGAACATGTAAATGTCGACGCATTGAGTCGAATGTTTTGAGAAGGCTGATCTGATCACCATGATGCGGAAGGACACACTGTAGGAAGTCCTTGCAACGGTTCGATATATAAATCCAAAATGTGCTCATATATGTATTGTTTTTGTTTTTTTGTTTTGTCAAGTTATATTTGAAGTTCATGTTTAATCGTTGTTTCAAAGGTTATAATTATTGATGTCATAAGGTCTTGTTGTTAGATGTTTCTAATGTATAATCATGTATGCTTATTTGATATGTTTTTGTTTTTTTTCTCAAGGTCATATTCATGTGTATCATAGTAATGAAGATCGAAAATAATATATAAATGTACATATGTGTGTATGACATAGATCTAATACGAAATTGTAATCTTGCTTTGTACTGAGAAAAAAAACTGGGTCGTTCGCAGTCGAGACATTAGATTAGAATGGCTAGGAGAAAAAAATAGTAAAGGTATAGAGAATTGCTTTAGCCTGTAGGCCAAAACGGCCATGTAGAATCCAGAATACAGGTTACTAGTGAATTTTTGTCCTGTGGTTGGCACCTGCGGAAAAAATTCATTTCCGCGGATATAGGAGTCTGTAACGTCACCACATGGCGGCCAGGTTCGACCATCTTTAGAAGTTTAGCAGAGGGGAAGTGCATCCGGTCGGCTAGTACAAAAGCTGTTAGTAGCTTTTGTCAACTGAAAAGGGAGCTATTAACACCCCGGGACGCAAGTCGGCCGGGCAGAGAGTCCTGACCCCGCCGGCGGTCGGGAGGCTGGCTGGCCATGAGTCTCAGAGCCACCCACACGTGCAGAGAAGCTAGGGGTGGGGTGGGACATGACCGCCAGAAGCTAGCCGGCCGGAAAGAGGAGTTCGTTAAGAGATCGCTCGCGTGCGGACGCAACTGCGGCCGTTGGCGGTAGTGCATTCCTGGACACTGCGGTGCGTAGCACCGGGTGTCAGGACACCGGCAGCAGTAAAGCGTCTGGGTGGAGGATGCACTAGCCAGGAGATGGGAGCAGGGTGCGTGGAGTCGCGGAGGTAGATTGCGAACGGAACCCCAGAGCTGTACATACTGTATAATACTCTGTAAATAAATATTGTAACTAGAGCTCGTGTCTGTGTAGTCATTTCGCTACCACGACGCCACACTATCTATATGAATGCCTAAATACTTGCATGATGAGACTCTTGGGATGATGACCTCACCTAAACGATAGTCTGGTTCCTCATAATTTCGTCCCCGCCCGAACGTTATTGTTTTGCTTTTCGATCCGTTAATTCCCATGTCATTTTTTCAGCCCAATCACGACATGTTCTAAATCCTGCTGTAATATTTGTTCGTCAGCGCTACTTTTGATTTTTCGGTATATAACACAATCGTCTGCAAATAAACGCACCTTTGATTGTATGTTAACGTGGAGATCATTTACGTACGCTAAGAAAAGTAATGGCCCTATGACACTTCCCTGTGGAACCCCTGAAGTAACAATAACCGTAGTCGAAAACTGAGTGCCAATTCGAACTTTTTGTTTCCTGTCTCTAGAAATTCGCTTACCCACTTCACGACTCTAGCATCAATTCCTGAAGTTAATAATTTTCCCTGATAAGTAGGTTATGCGGTACTACGTCGAATGCTTCGCAAAGTCGATTACGATTGCATCCACCACTCCCACCCGCGTCAACTCGTCAGCTAGATCTTGCAAGAGAAACGATTTGGCTTTCGCAGAATATTTACTTAAACCCATGCTGTCCGTGAAAATCCAGTTCGCTTTTTCCCATTCGCGGCAGAATGACCCGCTATTAAATGCTCCATTATTTTGCATACTACTGATGTGAGCGATACTGGTCTATAATTACAAACTTTCGTTTTATCACCTTTTTTGAAAATAGGGACCACTATAGCTGTCTTCCAATCGTCTGGTAGACTTGCATTATTGATTGAAACATTGAATAATCTTAACAAATGGCAATACTGCCTCCCACCGAGTTTAATAAAATCTGTCGAGATGCCGTCTGGTCCGCGTGATTTACCGTTTTCAGTGATTTTATACGTTTGCGGAGTTCCATGCATGAAGCTTGAACTGGTTTTATTGGAAAATAATGAACTTGCTCCTGCGCCCGTTTTGTTTGAATATTGATACAAAATACGCGTTGAACGCATTTGCTTTCGCTTGGTCGCCGTGCAATGGCGCGTTATCTGCGTCTAGAATTTCCTGAATTTCTTCCTATTCCCGGCGTCTGCGGACATATTTGTAAAGTCTGACCAATTATTTCTTCCTGTCTCCAAAATATTTCTTAAAAATAATTCATGCGCAATTTTCTTTTCTTTTCTAATTCCTGTAGAATTTTTAAAAGTTATCATGTCAGCAATGCTGCGATGTCTCCTATTAAATGCTAGTCTAACTTTTCTCTTTAAACGCCGTACCGCCCCGTTATAATATTCAGGATCAGGATTACTTTTCAGTATTTTGCAAGGAACGAACGTATCTAAAGCTGTTTCTACGATTTTTTTAAAAAGCCCCATTGTTCCTCCATACCCCTTCTGTTCTTAGAAAGTAGTCGTTTTTTTCCCTTAAGAAACTACGTGAACCTTCGACGTTTGCTTTCTATATTGCCTGACTATCGTTCCTTTCACCTTAGGTCGCGTAATTACATTTGTTTGTACTTCTACCATCACTGCTTTGTGGTCGCTAATCCCTGAAAGACGTCGCAAAGAAGGAACATTTCTGCAGGGTGAACAAGGAAAATGTCCAAAATTGCGCTCTGCCGCGTGGGTTGGTCGACTACCTGCGTTAAACCCTGCTCCCATACTAGTCGATTGACGCGCTTTTGAATTTTCCGTCGCATACCTCTCCTTTCCAGTTAGCGTCGGAAAGTTTAGGTCGCCAGCGACAAGAATAGAACGACCGTTTCTGTTTTCCACCCTATCACCGATTTCATCTAAAATTTCATAACCGTCGTTTGGCGGCCTGCAACAAGCAATAATTTCCACGGAATTATCTAGTACGTCAATTACCATTCCTAACATTTCAAAGTTGTTACTAAACCAACTATTCCAACTATTAACGAGGTCTTGACGCAGAGAAAACGCCCCCGCCTCTTGTTTTCTATCTCTTCGATATAATTTATAACCGTAATGTAAAATTTCAGAATTAGCTACCTCATCTGTTAACCACGATTCTGTCCCTATCACTATATCTGGATCACATGTATCAACTAAGTTCCAAAACTCAATGGTTTTATTAATTATACTTCGACAGTTTACCGCAATAATCTTGAAGCCCTTCCTCACCTGAACATATCTGGTCGCCGCCGTCGTCGCCGCCGTCTCCGCCGCTGCCACGGTCGCCGCCGTCGTCGCCGCCGTCGTCGCCGCCGCGTCGCCGCCGTCGTCGTCGCCGCCGTCGCCGCCGTCGCCGCCGTCGCCGCCGTCACCGCCGTCACCGCCGTCGCCGCCGTCGCCGCGTCGCCGTCGTCGCCGCCGTCGCCGCCGTCGCCACCGACGCCGCCGTCGTCGCCCCCGCCGCCGCTGTAGTCCCCGCGCTCCCCGCCTTCTACACCCTCACACGTCACCGCTGAATCTTCCGCCACCAGAGCGAAACCCCTCAGCCTCCGCTCCTATCGCCATTGCCCGCCATTCGACCGCAGGCGCAAGATCAACGGACATTCACAGCGTCAACGGGCGACCGGGGGGCGTGTGCAGAACTCAGCAACTCTGGTGAGAGGCCACTGAGTGCCGCCACGCCCTCCGGTTGAGGTGGACGCCGTCCCGACTCTAGGGCGCTCTCCGAGATCCACCCGTTTGGATCCACAAAGGTGAATCCGAGCGCTTTTGCCACATAGTCCATGTCGCGATTCACCTAGCGACTTTACGGGACCAAACATCCCGGCGGCGAATGACACCACTAGCACTATGCGGGCGGATGGAAAGCGCTTTTCGCTGTACCCAAAGTTCGTAGATCTCGCCCGTTAGGTAGTCAAACGAGCGACATCTCCGAAGGTTGTTAGAGCCTCCGTGAATGATGACAGTGTCCGGTGCTTCACATCGCTGGCTTCATTTGCAATTTCAATTGCTCAACGCGGATTCCGGAAGCATTTTACCTGTGGTTTGCGTGACCCACGTGACGCACAATAGAGCTCGCAGGAGCCGGGCCGGCGCGGCAGCCGGGGCCGGCGAGGTCACCTCAGCTCGCAGGACTGCTGTGGTCGGCTGTGCCACCGTCACTGCCTCTTCCGTTGCGGCCGCTGCTGTCACCTCCATCTCTGTCACCCTTGTTGCTGCCTTCAGATTTTGCAGCTCCCGTTGAGTGGCAGAAAGTTTCGCCGTCACCTTCAGGAATTCCTGTCGGAGACGCGCCAGTTCATCGCGCAGCCCACCCACGCCGTTACAACACTCGACGCACCACATCTACTGGTGCGCCACGTCGCGTGGACACCGGGCCAGGATTCATCTCGACGCCTCCAATGATTAGCAGCGTTGCTATGACAAGCAACGCAAAGCCGTCTAGAGAAGGAGCAGCAACGCTACCCTTTCCCAGCACGCACGCCACGCGGGCGGCCCAGCCGCCGATGCGGGCCCGGTACGCCTGCAAGTCGCAGCCCATTATCCCTATACCTGGGCGAGAGCGATCCCAAAAACACGTCCGCTCGCTACAACGTCCAGACGCAGACTGTTTAACACAACAATTTCTGCCCATATTAACACATGCCACCCATCACTTATAAAACTCATTGCAATCATGGTGCAATAGGTGTGAAAACTTAATACGTTTAAAGCTTGGGAATCATCACAAATATAGGCACAATACACATAGGAGCTATCAACTTTCAGGAGGACAAAAAATTATTAATACTTTCTGGAAGCGCCAGAAACGAGAATTGCCTAAGGAAGTTTACATCGCATTCGCTCTTGGTTTACTGGTATAGTGAAATCAATACTAGCGAATTGCCTCGAGAATTGATATCTAAAATTGCACAATATTTGCATCCAGAATACTCACAAGAAGTAGACGTTTGAAGGAAAGAAGAAGAAGAAGTAATAAACTGACAAGACAAAATGTAAAAATATCGAAGAAATTTGGACGCAAGAGTATTCCGTGAATGTGAAAAGAGAAGAAAACAGTGCTTTAAATATGTTTGTTTGAATGCTTATGTTTTAAATTGATTACTGAACTTGTCCCATAATTCTCATATCAAAATTTAAAATGCAGTAATGTGTATGAACTTTTGTATCACATAAAAAGAAACAAAATGAAACAAAATTTTATCGACAAAAATTAACAAATGTTACTTTTAATTAAATGACTTTTTTATGGCAATAATTATCAATAAAATTTACTCCATTAATGAAGTTAATGACATTTAATACCAATTACATTATTCATTTCGTTAGTAGACCCCAATGACGAAATTTATTCTAGAGTCCGTATTCTTCCATACGATCCGTTACGTTCGTAGACAAGACGCGACCTCTCCCGCGTTGGTTGTTAGTGATTCCGGGCGCGACAACTACTGAAGTCATTAGTCCCGTAAGTGTAGTGTATGTTTTCTCATCGGGAGGTGGCGGTGGTCATCCCAAGGGGATGACGAGATCCAGCGACGACCTACTGTCGGCAAGCGGGTTTTCCTCTAGCCAGGCTCTAAGTCCCCAACCAGACTCCCGGAATATGTGGTAGTGTACTGCATGTTGATGTAAGTGTGTGTGTAAGGAGAGAGGATAGGCCAAGGAAGAGGAAGGAAAGATCGCGCGCGGTCCGTGGCCCGTTTGGTAAGATACTGCTCCGGCATTCGCCTGGTGTTGATCGGAGAAACCACTGAAAACTACCGATGAGAGCAACCAACCTCTAGAATTCTCCAGGCAGCGACTGAATTCGACCTTGTTGACAAGCTAGTGTCGAAAATCATGCCGGCGTGGGGAGTGGGAACCTAGGACCTCTCAGTCAGAGGCGCTGCAGTGACATCAGTCGATGCCCTGTGCCACCACTCGGGGTATCCCGCGTTAACAAGGAGTAGTATTCCGCAGTCACTCCTGCGTCGTTCCGGCCCAGTGTGAGGCGGGGGCGGTGTGTATTTTCTGGCAGCGGTCGGGCGATAAAACGGCGGGAGCCGCCCCCTCCCCCCTCCTCCCGGAGGAGCACGCGTGAACCGTCATGCACCACGGAGCACGAAAACGCCGCTTACTCGCCCCTTCCCCGCCCCCGCCCGCCATGCCCCCGCGGCCCGCGGCCCCGCCGCAGAAGCACCGCTACAATCACCCACGCCTCGGCTACGGCACAGCTACATCACCCATGTCTGTAAGGTCCTAGGTTCGAGTCCTGACGGCGGCAGGATTTTCGACACTAACTTTTCAGCTAGGTCGAATGCAGTTGCTGTCTGGAGGAGAATTCTAGCGGACGGCTGCTCTGATCGGTAGTTTTCCGTGGTTTCTCCGATCAACACCAGGCGAATGCCGGAGCAGTACCTTACCAAACGGGTCACGGACCGCGCGCGATCTTTCATTCCTCTTCCTTGTTCTATCCTCTCCCCTTATACACTCACTTACACCAACATGCACTACACTGCCACATATCCCGGGACACCGGTCGGGAGTTTAGAGCTTGTCCTGGCTGGGGCGGTGCCCCGCTGGTGGGAGAGTCCTGGTTAGGGGGAAATCCCACTAGCCGATGGTAGGTCGGTGCCGGATCTCGCCATTAAGCGAGGGGAAAATCACCGCCATCTCCAGAGAAAAAATGCACTACACTAACGGGACTAATGACCAAAGCGGAGGTCGGTACCGGCTATTCTGTAAGTCTAAGATTCGACTACATCACCACGAATTCCCCCCAACCCAAATCACCCGTGCTGTAAGCGCTAGATTGCAGATACATTTCCAACTCCATCAACCACCCGATCACCCACATCTGTAAGTGCTAGATTACCTGGCTACATTATCAACGTTGTACCGACCGCCGAATCGTCCACGTCTGTAAGTGTAAGATTCGACTACATCACCACGCAAATCACCCGTGCTGTAAGCGCTATATTGCAGATACATCTACAACTTCATCACCAACCCGATCACCCACATCTGTAAGTACTAGATTACCTGGCTACTTACCAGCGTTGCACCGTCCGCCGTATCGTCCACGCCTTTAAGTGTTAGAGTCGACGTCACCAGGCAAACACCCATTCCTGAAAGCGCTAGATTCCACCCACATCTCCAACTACATCACCCATCCCATCACCCACATCTGTAAGTGCTAAGCGACATACCCAACTACATTACCAACGATGCCTTCGCCGAATCGTACGCCAAGTACAGTTGCATCACCACCTCATCACCCACCGGTCACCCATGCCTTACCCACGTCGCATCACTCGCTGAACACCCCTGCAGGCGGTAGAGCCCACTAAATCATCAATTGTATCACCCATGCTACAGCACCCGCTCTTGTAAGCGCGAAATCTCGGAGTCATGCTGCATCACCTACTCCACTCACCCACCTCCTACACGGAATCACCTACTCCTGTAAGAGCTAGAGTTCCCGAGTTTTATTGTGTTAGAAATAATTGTAATTTCCAGCCTGATAAGTGCTGGAGCTCCGCCTTTTTTTAATTAATTTATTTTAGATCGCTGTGGAACCACAGTCATCAAAGCTTCAAGTCATCAAAGTCATCAAAGTCATCAAAGTCACCAAAGTCATCAAAAGCTTTTACAATGATATATTATATGAAAATTTACATGTCTGATTACAGAACAATATTTCATGACATTGTTTTAACAATTTAAAGCATTCACAAATAAATACAAATATTACAAACATATGATTTTTTTGGAAATTCTATATATTTCTAATTTTGTAACACATAAAAACTGATTTTTTTGTCATATTGGGAAGTAGAATTTAATAAAGAATGAATATCAGGATCATTTTTTTAATTTTTCCTGAGATCACTTGTGAAAGGACATTCGACTAATTAATAGGATGTAGAAATTATTTCACTACAATTTGAACATGGATCTGATTTGTCTTTTTAAACAAATAACTGCGCCTCAAATTAAAATGGCCAATTCGAAGTTTTGATATAATAACTTAAAGTTTCGTTTGTAGTTTCAGCCATTTTTGTCACCAATGTTACTAATTTTCGACGCGTTCAAAAATTGAAAGAAAACTACGCAGCTTCCAAACAGGAGACAGGTGTCTATGGTTCCTTTTGATAATAAGGAACTCGGAAAAAAATACAAAAACAATAGAATATTTTTTATTTTGACTGACAAAAAAATGCAAATATTTAAATTGTGCAATTCTACGTATTCTCACATTGCGCGTATGGATTGAATTATCGAACTCTCTCAATCTCCGTTGGTGACACATCTGACTAATGACAACAAGGATCCAATAATATCCACTATTCGTGTTGCGTTATGGAGCAGTAACATTTTCGATATTCTTATAAGACAAAAGACTATGGTACAGTATACTGTTATTAAACTGTTTCATTCTACTGTTATACTACGCTATTTGTGAAAACTGTTTTATTAAAATATTTAATTTATTTCACTGTCGTACGAAAGTATGTTGGATGGTGACATCCACCACCGACCTTATTTAATGATCTGGTTTTCAGAAACATATTCCATTAAGTAAGTCTGTTCTATTTTCAATTTGGTATTAAAAAGATCACAAACATTTTTTCAACTATTGCAATTTTCGACAATTCAGAAATACTAATACAATATGACCTGCTTCAATATTTTTAACTGTCGTTCAATCCGAGGAAACAATTTAAACAAACAATTTGAAGCTATTATGAGAAAAGTTTGAAAATGTACATAAGATATCGGCCAGATCTCCCAGGAAATATGAATTTAACTTTTTTGACATCTCACCTTTTTTATTTCGCTTTACTCTGTGTTCACACATCCATGCCGAGTTGTCTCTATTAGTTCGGTATCACAAAATGGAAAAAAATATTCATAGAATATTTGTCGGGCCACTGAAGATGCCGGATATTTTTTTTTCTGAGGAAAATTGGAATGCAGGTAATCTGTAAACTTCATTTGTTTGGCACTTACTTGTTTTCATTCTCAGCTAATTCCGTTTCGAATTATTTTATGGCTACATAAACAATGTTTGCAAGCCCGTGCCATAGTAAATAATATCTCGCACATACTTTACGGTATGCCGATCTTTCTTGCGAAGTCAATGACCATTTGAAAACAGGAAATATGATGTCACGACAAGTTTGAGAGCGTGAAAAAATCTGAAATCTCGGAAACGCTGGTGAGGTAAAAAAGACGAATGCGCGAAATACCTGATGACTGGATAGTTTCGAGATAAACATGAAAACGACTCCTAACACCTCACAAAAATTGACCCCCCTTACAATGTTGACAGCTAACGAATATTTATTAACGTAAATTTTTAGATTAGCATTTTACGATATATTCTCATAAATATTAATACTTTTCAGCTCGTGATGTTAGTGTTTCAAGAGAAAAACCGAACTAAGATTGCTGCACCCTATAGAGAACTTTAAACGTCAGATTCGCATCGTTCTCGAAATCCGGAACCAACTTGAGATAATCACGATACGTTTTCGACGTCACATAAAAACAATTGTTTGTCAGTGAAACAGAGTTTTATTACCAGTATTGTTGAACCTCGCTACAATAAGTAGCCAGACACTCACTCGTATATCTCTTTGAAGGAACTACAAACCCTACATTGTACATCGACGACCCGTTCCACAAAAAACAACTGAAAGCCAAACACAAGCCAACGAACAGTGCGAGGTTGTGCAGGTTCTGTGCCATTCTTACTTCATCTAACGTCCGTGTACGCCTAGGCAACGCCGAGTACAAAAGGGAAATTAATTACCTTAAGCGATCAAACGCACCATTGCTACTCGTTCGACTATAACACCCTCGGGATCAACCGCTTTGTACGGTCTGGAGGGTAATGTTCCCGAATAAGCTATCGCCCACGACCGCTATTCAACTGTCCACCAAGCTTTGCTACACCAGCGCTCTCGCCCGTGAGTTTATGAACGAACCCGTTAGACCAGTTTGTAATTTGAGCTACACGAATACGTATTTGTCAACTCGGTTATTCAGCAAGGTTTGTGCTAAACTTTTAGAGTAATCGAACCTAATTTCGGTCTTGAGGCGTTCAACGTCAGCGAGGATTAGTGAATAGCCTCGTAGGTATTTTTTGTTGAAAAATTGTCTCGCCGCGTATTGACATTAAAACCTGTATTATTATGCACAAGTACGTGTAATTGATGGGTCGTTGGATGGATCTTGATCTCAACAGTGGCACAGAATGATGGTCTCACGTACAGTGGCTAATTTGGCAGCGCGAGGGAGCGTTTGTAAAGTGGGTTTAGGCAGGGCGTGGGTGCGAGGGCTGTGTTGGGGCTTCGTGCTGCTATTACGAGATCGGCATAGATCGACAGCTGAGAAGTAATGGTTGCTGGTAGGCTCCGGGTGCCGTGCGCTCTACCTGAGTGGTTGGCTATTTCCAACGCGAGTGTTCGAGTTGCTGTGGAGCAGGTTCACCCACGCAGAAAGCTGTTCGCTCAATTTGTCTGGCCCTATCGGTTAATTAGATTACTTTCCCTCCTGTTTCCTTCTCCTTGTTTCGTATTCTTATTTTGTTTTGTCTTCTAGTCCTACAATGAGTTCTTTGACACGATTTGATTTATGTATGCATTTGGCGTTATTGGGTCGGTAGTCCGACTTTCCCGGCCAACTACCGGTGTCCCCCATGCCCGGGTCTGATGAAATTCCCATGCTTGAGAGTAAGAGCGACATGAGGCGAACATGTATTCTCTTCACCATAACTGGAAAGATCCGCCTGCTTGAGGTTTTCTTCGTTATACAGCTACAGAAACTGGGACGATTTTAAAGGATAGTTACGACCGGGAATCGAACCTGAGACCACAGCACGGGAAGCTAGTACGCTGCCCATGAGCCATCCTAGAGGCTACGATTTGATTTAAACTATTTTTTAACTTATTTTGATTTAACTTATTTTCGTAAAAACAAACAATAACAATTCTTTTTGACATTTGGGAAGAAGTATAAACTACACACGATGTGTTGAGCTCCTAAAACCCTTCCCCGCCCTTTTACTTGCATTGCTGCCCAGAAAGCGAGAGTAGAAATATTTGAAAACTATAAAGTTTACCTCTCAATTTATTTAATACTTATATAACGAATAAATCTCTGAATTTCTGAACTAAAAATTCCAACTTTCTTTCTTGTTATTATAATATTTTTGCACTGAACTTTCATACAATCGCAACCTTCATTCCTGTAAGCGATCTTCTCTTTTGCTGTACCGCTCAATCCTCGAATCATCCTTACTTTCAAGCTTAAGCTCACCAACTATTGCAAATCCGCAGAAAACGTCTGCTAAAAATTACTTTTCCCGATAAACTGTCGTTATCTCCCGATAAACTGCTGTTGTCTCCCGATAAACTCCTGTTCCGTTACATGTGACTTATTTTATGCAATATTTTACAAATCCTAAAAGGTAATTCAGTCAATAAAGAGTTCATTACGCAATTTTAATTTTTTTGTATTAGTCTTCTATATTATTTCAGTAGTCTTCATAACTTTTGCGGTTCTCGCATGCAACCGATCTTTATAAATGACGTCTCGAAAGAAAGAAAATTTCACGGAGACGTGACAAATTACACTTTGAGTTTTAAAATATGAAAGATTTGTTTAAAAAACCCACCTAAATATTTATGTCAAAATGCAATCCGCAAAACTTGGGTAGCTATATTGTTAAATAACTTTTAAACAAATCGTTTTAGGGCCTTAAAAACTAAAATTTTGAGGCAAAAGGCCTGAAAGAAACGTTTCTCACATCGTAATTATATGATGATTCTTGAACATTCTATTAAATTTTTGCCGGTTAGATGCTTATCGATACTACCAATACCATATACATGAAGGAATACAGAATATATTCCTCCATGAACTAATTTCAGCCCTTGGTGCAGGTGACCAGCTTTGTGACGTCACAATCAAAAGGCTGCGTACTATTTAATTCGCTCTCGCAGCAACAACTAGAAATACTACTAATAGTTGCTTGATACCCATAAATATTGATTCTTATGCGTGTAGTGCAACCGTCCCTTTAACAATTTTCCGTGGTCTACTAGCACTGCGTACTTAATTGTGGAGAGTATTACAATGGAAATGGACCACATATTCTCCATGTTTCAATGTTTCAATTTCACGATACTTTTAGGAAAAATTAGGGTGGGGTTTAACTTGCGAGAGTTCTCGCACGGATACGCTAGTTATAGTTTGATTTTGGTTATTTGTAATTTATCGTCCTGACGATTATCGCATTGCCTCATCAAGAAGTTACCAACCAGGCAATGAAGTCTGATCCAGCTACTTACGCAAATACGATTCAGTGTGTACTCAAACGTACAACATTCTGGTGCACGAAACTTCAGAGGCGGCCTATTTACTAATTAGACCTATGTCACGCAAGAGCTCTGGAAGGATGCAGTTTGGGCCACGTTCAACTTCCTCACAACGAACGGGATTAATAAATTATACTCTAACTATTGGAATTACGTATGTTTAAAACCAATTTACGATTTGAGAGTTTATACAACACATTAACCGTGTACAGGATGAGTCACGTAACTTAAGTGCCTCCTGTAATTTATGAACGGTTGAAGTTAGACTAATACAGTTTTCATGCATGAGCATGACAAGTGCATGAGGGAATGGGGCTAGTTTACACATACATTCATTTCCATTTTATCTCTCGTATTTTACGAGATATTGAGGTCACTTTGTTTTTCTTTCAAATGGAACACTACATATTGTTTTAATCTATCATGACGAGCGTAAAAAGGCGAATCCAATGATATACATATTGTCATATGTTAGATAAGCATTTTTTTAGTAATTTTTATTTTTTGCGACTCGTCTTTAATGGATATTTTGAATGTAACAGGGCACCACCCAAGGTCAGGGAGCGCTCTCCTTGCTAACGTGCATTGGGGGCATTGCAATATCTGATAAACTGATAAACAAATCTGATAAATAAATTAATAAACCCCACGAAAGTGCAAAGCTTTAGGTCAAACTTCCCAACATTATCATAAAATGTCCAAGTGTAGCGTAGAAATGATCAGTGCTGTGAATCAATACTGACCTACGTCAACTAAGGAATATGCCCGTGTTGTGATTTTTGCGATCTACTACGTTTGACACATTTACGTACATAAATATTTCATCAAGTTAACAACTAGGTTTTATTGCTGTTTTATTCCAATTACTAATATTATAAAAATAGTAATGTTATGTTGCTTGCAGTGGCTACATATTATCGACGTTTTTTTAAGTGACCTTGAATATCCTTTTAAAGATTGCCATTAATAAAGTCAACATAACAGTTTGTTCTTCAATTGTTTTAAAAGCTCCCGTTGAAATATTTGATTAAGTGGCACATTATTGGCACATTCCTACAACGGCCTGAGTGAGAGTGATCAGAAGGAAAAATCACTGTATTAGGTCAGAGTTGATGAATTGATAAACAATGTTTTGTAACTGTATAATTATTTAGATTATTTCTATTATTATCGCTAGTGAAACTATACTAATTTCACTGTTTGTTACCATTATTTGAATTCAATAGTGACACATTGTTACAAAATTAATACCATCAATAAATTCACAGAAAAATGTTTTAATTTTGTTCAAATGCTCTTGCTCAAATATTTTCGTAAGACTATTTTGACTAACCCTGCGGTTTTAAACAAATGAAGATATTACTCATATATCGAATCGATCGCGTTTTTGGCTGAGGGATCTGACAGTTATGACTTGCATTACTGTTAACTCAATAATACAAATAGTTGAACAGGTGATGAAAAATATTTTTTACTTATAATATTTGAATTATTTATATTAAGATAATAAAATTGGGTCAATTGAACTTTTATTAATAAACTGACACAATTTTTAATGATTTTTTAAAACAATTGAGTGACTTCATTAGTCATTTACTAAATTTAATGTAAAAATTAAATTCTTAAATTATTGAAATAATTCAAAGCGTTGTCATTGCCAACAATATTAATTCAAGAGCAGCTTTTGATGGCTTAGCCATCATCAGTTTTCTGCTGTTTCGAAGCCACAAAACTGGCAGCTGATTCGAAGCTTCCAAACAGCAGAAAACTGATGATGCCATCGAAAGCTTGAACTAAACAGTACTGTTGGCAGTGACAACGCCTCGAATTATTTTATTTTAAATAATAAATATACGAGTAACATTTCACCGCCAAACCAATATTGTTAAATTCTTTTTAAATGCTTCCCCTGAAATATTTTCCTAGGATGTGTTTCGACTAACGCACAGGTTTCAAACAAATGGAGATATTCCTCGTACGTTCCAGTCACGAAGCGATTGCCGATTGCCGATTGGCTGAGGGGCCTGCCTGCTGGGCCCGTTACCCGCTGTGCGGATCCGTGCCGCACACGTCAGACAAAGATCAGAGCGCGTACTCAATAGCGGCAGGTTCCCTGCGTGATAAGCCTCCTCCGCGAGCCATGGGTGGCCAACGCGCAGAGAATAGCGGAATTATCTTCCTTTTCGTGTGTGGGTATTGTATCGTACAGGGAACGCTGTAATCTTGATAAATTCGTGGTCGAAATCCGACAAGCTGAGCTCCAGATGAGGAGAATGCACTCTTGTTTCTGTACCCGCGAGTACACGCCAACCAAGGGGTGGTGAATACTGAATACATTTATTTAATCTGCCATACGGTATGACCCGGTGGTGGTTAATTAACAATAATTATAACAATAATAATGATGATAACAGAGTACAGTACAAGACGAGGATGCAATAATCATACTAACACTAATATTAAGTATTATAACAATTATTTCAACTCTGTCATGATATTTAATAATTATACGTTAGGAAAACTAAACATTAATACAAGCTATATAGATATTGGCTAAATTAGATTTTTTAAAGGGCATTGATCGCGTTCACTACACTTCCCTGTACTACACTACACTGTTTTGCTTTGAATTACACTGACCAGTACTTCACAACACTTCACCACACCACATAGCACTTAGTTACTCATTTAACATCTATTTCTCTTAGCTTGTTCTAACGTATTTTTAAAACTTCGGACACGTAGAGGGAAAGCTTTGAATGTTGCTGAAATGAGTGGCAATGCAATTTCTTCTCCTTCCTACCTAAATAATCTTACATCTTCTTTTTCATCTTTCTACTTCATCCACTTAATTTCTTACTTTCATTTCTTCTTTCCCCCTGCATCATTTCTTCTCCTATTCTTGTTTCTGTGGCTAATGCGCTTCCATCAGCTGTTACGCTGACCATGGGTGGCTAAGTGCAGGCTCGCGCTGAAAAGGCAGAGAGAATGGCGGAATTATCTTCCTTTTCCGTGTGTGGGTATTGTATCAGACAGAGAATGCTGTAAATTTGATAAATTCGTGGTCGAAATCCGATAAGCTGAACTTCAGATGCGGAGTGTACACTCTCGTTTCTGTTCGATGTTCCGCGAGAACACACTATACAAGGAGAGTGAGTACCGAATAGAGTGACAATACAATTTCTTCTTCTTCCTACCTAAATATTCATACATCTTCATTCTTTATCTTTCTACTTCTTCATCCACTTAATTTTTTACTTTCATTCTTATACTTCCTCTTTCTTCCTTTTCCTTCCTCTTATTTCCATTCCTTCTTTGTCCTCTTCATTATGCCTCCTCCTATTCTTGTTTCTGCGGCTGGTACGCTTCCATCAGCTGCTATGGTCTGAACGAATGCTGCAATAACGTAGAATAGAATACACACAGAACAATAGGTCTTTCAATTTTCAAAATATTTTGTTTCATAACGCGTCACGTGAATAGAAATACGAATTACGTACAAGTATCACTGTCACAAAATCTTTTTCGGCTATATAGAAAAGATTTTTAAGCATTCCATTTTAGCCCCTTTCTTGCAATTTCTTCTTCTTGTTCTTGCTCTTCTTCTTCTTCTTCATCTTATTATTATTATTATTATTATTATTATTATTATTATTATTATTTATTATTATTATTTACATTATTATTATTCACTGTTTTCTAGTGAGCAGCATGCACTCTCATTCCATTAGGTAGAACGTGTCTATCTGTCTAAATAAAAGAAACATTTTTATACAAAACAAAATGTGTTGTAGAGAAAATATGAACGATGGCATGAACATTCCTATGAAGGAAAAAATGAGTAAACTGAATCAAAAGAAAACATCGATAAATGGAGTATTCAGCAAATTATGAACGCTCAAGGAAAATCATTTGCATCAGATTAACGCACAAACCTGGAAGTAGGGTCGTAAACCATCACAATAATTTGTGTAGACAAGTAATATTATCGATGATGAATGTGGGAAAAAACTATTTACATCTCTGAAATTTTGTTTACAACATTCAGAGTAAGAAAGTTTTATACATCCCTGTGAATTTCTTTGGGCGTGTATATTAGCAAGAATGTATCTTACGAAAACAACTAGTGGTGCTACAGAGTTGGACAGAATTTTTCGTACTAGTTGTTTTTTTTTAATAGGTGTGGTCTGATATCGATGTGTAGATATTATATACATTTATATATAGATATTATATGGATCTACGGATTTATTTATTTATTTATTACGGCATGATTTTCTAAAAGGTTCAATCACGATTGATGAAGACGACAAAGCTGTTGTTTGGAGGAGAGTTCTAGCGGCCGGCTGCTCTGATCGGTGGTTTTCCATGGTCTCACCGTTCAACAGCAGGCAAATTCCGAAGAAGAACCATGGGCGAGAAAAGGCCAACGAAGAGGAAGGAAAGATGGAGCCTTGTCCACAACCCGTTTGTTAGGCTACTGCCATATTTTTTGCCCTATGTTGATCGAAAAAAAAAAACAGGAACAACTACCGATCAGAGCAACCAGCCGGTAGATTTCTCTTCTAGACAACGACTTGATTCCATCTAGTGTCAAAAATCCAGCTAAGCTGGAACCATAGGACTTCAGAGACACTGCAGTGATGTCAGTTGATACTCGGAGCCTGGAAAAAACCTGTTATGAATATGTTTTGACCGGCAGAATTTCTACTTGGAAGTGTCCGGAATTCAATTCCCGAAGTTGCAACTCGCCAGGTGCTACGGGTAGCTCTGATGAAAATAAAGAAAACAATGGGATAAGAAATGCAGCGAGAGAGAGCGTGCGTGAGAGGAGAGAGAGCGAGTAAGACAGAGAGAGAGTGAGAGCAAGAGAGAGAGAGAGAAGAGCAAGAGAGCGAGAGCGAGATCGGGATCGAGAGCGAGAGCAACAGAGTGAGAGCAAGCGAATGAGCAAGCGAGCAAGAGAGAGAGACAGAGAGGGAGGGAGGTGTGGGAGCAAGGAATAAGCAAGAGAGAGGGGGATAGAGCGAGAAATAGCCACACGATCGTGTAGAGAAAGAGACAGAGTCATTTCGTGGGTTTACGTTCTGGAGAGTACGAAACCAACTCTAGTGCGATTGGCGAAAGTTGCGTTGTCGTCGAAGTGAGGTACCGGAACGTAAAGTGCGTGTGTTGAGAGGCGGTAGGTGCTGCCGAGTGGAGGGGGGAGGGGGCGAGCACCCGCGGGCGCGCTCCCGGAGCCCCTCTCCTGCCACCGCCGCGTAATTGCTGTCGGTGGCGGGGCTCGCCGCCTTTGTCCGGCCGAGCGATAATTAGCGGGCGATTTACGACGCGCCGCCACGCCCCCCTCGCCACCCCTCCACTCTCTCCCCTCCCCGGCTCGACTGCCTGTAACCCCACCACGCCCCCTTCGCCAGTCGCTCCGGCACTCCGAACCTCCCGCCTGGCCCGCCCCCAATCCTCATCGCCAGTCCCACTCTCCACTAACCCCCCATCCCATCTTCCTGTAACCTCACCTGGCCCCCCTCGCTCCATCTCTCCCTCCCTACCTGCTTTCCCCCTCCCGCCTCCAGTCACGCCCCTCGCCATTGCCTCCCTCCCACCCATTCTCCTGACCTGCCACTCCCTCCCTGCCTTCCACACTCCCCCTGTACCCGCCCCATCCATCCCAACTCCCTCCCTCCCTCCGCCTCACCCTCGCCACTCTCTCCCCCTGCTTCCCACCCTCCCACCCCGGGCCACGCTCTTTCGCCACTCCCTCCCTGCCTCCCATCCTACCGCTGTTCCCCACAACCTCCCCAATACCTCCCTCCCCCCCCCCCCGGTCCCCTGCTCCTAACTCCGTCACGCCCTTCTCGCCACTCTTTCCATCTCTCCCTCCCTCCCTACTTCCCACCCGCCTCCAGTCACGCCCTCGCCATTACCTCCCTCTCACCCATTCGCCACTCCTCCTGCCTTCCACACACCCCCTTTACCCGCCCCATCCACCCCAACTCCCTCCCGCCTCACCCCCCTAAACTCGTCAGGCCCCCTCGCCGCTCTCTCTCCTCTCCTACTCACCTTCCCGGCCGCCTGCCTCTAACCCGCCACGCCCCCTCGCTGCCTCCAACCTTCACTACCTCCCTCCTGCCTCACCCCCTAAACCCATCAGGCCCCCCTCGCCGCTCATTCCCTCCCTCTCTCACACATCATCCCCCTAAACCCGCCACGCCTCCCTTGCCACTCCCTGCCTCCCCCCTCTCTCCCACGGCGGCAGGATTTTCGACACTAGCTTGTCAGCTACGTCGAATTCAGTTAGCTACTGCAGCGCTTCTGACCGGGAGGTCCTAGGTTCCCACTCCCCACGGCGGCAGGATTTTCGACACTAGCTTGTCAGCTACGTCGAATTCAGTCGCTGTCTGGAGGAGAATTCTAGCGGCCGGCTGCTCTGATCGGTAGTTTTCCGTGGTTTCTCCGATGAACCCCAGACGAAATGCTGGAGCAGTACCCTAACAAACGGGTCACGGACCGCGCGCGATCTGTCCTTCCTCTTCCTGGTCCTATCCTCTCCCACTTACACATACTGATAAAACTGTGGATTATAATCACCCGGACATAGTAGCTATCAATAAAACACAAAAGTTTGCAACAATCATAGATGTAGGCTGTCCACTGACAAAAATCTCAATAATACAGAATCGGAGAAATTAAAATACCAGAATTTGGCAGCAGAAATCCAACATGTTTGGCAACTGTGTAAGGTTGAAATAGTGCCAATAATCATCTCAGCCACAGGAGTGGTGACGGACCGATTTGCTTAAGGTCTTACAAAAATAGGATTATCAAAAGGAATCTGCATAACCATCCAAAAAGCTTTAATCCTACAGACTTGCCATATTGTGCGAAAATTCTTAAATTAAACGACGGACAAAGATGAATTTCTTCTCCGTCTTTCCTCAGATCTGTCTTTACCAGTTGCATTTGCTAGAGCCTAAGTCATATGAATAGATGAATGGTTCTCAATGCTTACTGAAAAAGTACAGAAAAATAAAATTTAATATAATAATAATAATAATAATAATAATAATAATAATAATAATAATAATAATAATAATAATAATAATAATTAATGTCTTCAGTTATGGCGAGGCTCGGGCCTTAAGGCCTGCTCTTCCGCCAAAACCCTTAAATATACTAACCTTTACATAATTACAATTGAGACGTTCGGGCGCTGACGTTTCACGTTACATTAAAAAGTGTAATGATCGCATTAAGTACACAGACTGGGCTGAACATAGAATATAAATGTATTTTCATTGAAATTTTTCTGAACTCTAATGTGATATAAAAAGATCATCTCGTTCATAAGAATGGTGTAATAAGTCAATATTCCGCAAAATAAATAAAAGAAATTATTTCGCGGAATGTCAGAAATCATCTCTTACACCCCAATGCCTCAATTGTGAATAAATTACGAAAAAGGAGAGCACATTTTTTTTTCATTTATAGTCACACGTTGAGCGCGTCTAAAAAATATTGAATTGAATTGAATTGAATTTGCCTTATTTTACGTGGCGAGACTCAGGCCATGAGGCCTGCTCTTCCGTCTGACCACGCAAATTTCGTTACACTCCTTTCACCAATCATGGAAGAAAGAAGGTATTACTTGGGCGACGAAACAGGCGATTTGAATTTAGCTCAGAGGCGTCATTTAGGCTTGAGGATCTTTTACATGCAGTAAATGTACTAACATGGGACAGCCGGCTTTACTTCCCCTCCGAAGGAAGGCGTACGAAGGATTTTTTCGCCCTTAAAAATCCACGGCTTCGATCGGGTTTGAACCCGCAAACTTGGGTATAGCAGTCCGATACGCTAACCGCTACACCATCGCCGCCGCATAAAATATGTCATCAGTTCCACGGAAATATAGTTTTGGGAGATCACTCATTCCGCAACTGTTGTGTATCAAAACGCCAGTTTTTCTGTCCATCCGCTTGCACATGAACACTAGTGCCACGATTTCTCTCAAAATGAATATTCTTCTAACGATCCCTGCTATCTGAATCCCTGCTATTTTTTAAAAGAACCTTTTAATTTTTGGAGGTACTTTACATGGAATGACATCATTATGCGTAACATCTTGTGAGTAACGCAGTCTCATTAAAATTGGGAGACATGTCTTGTCGTTCACTTTTAATAGATTCCGTTGGCAACAATTACCATTCTACATGTCCAAGAAATCTTCACTTTTAGTTCCATTATACTTTCCAAGTCTCGGACTTGTCCTCTAATTTGACAGTATGTGGTATCAATTTATCTCTATCTGGGACTGCCTTGATGTCTTCTAATTTTTTATTTCGTGTTCTCATAAATGCTTATTTCACCATGTTGAAACTCTATAATTTTTGGTAACTTTTCGACTACAAGGTTAGGGATAGTAGTGCAATATAAATGTCCCACAATTATTAATATACGATTGAAATTTCACAGATACTTCGTTGCCTACTAAACAGGCATTATTCAAATGCATTTCCTTGGATATTCAACACTTTCGTCCGTAGATAATCTGAATTATCACATTACTTGCTTTTAACTGTGTTGTAATTCTTCATCCAGTTCACATGATAAGCTAGTGTCAAGAAATTAATAGGGATACATAACGTTCTGGGCGTAGTCTTCCAGAAAGACACAAAAATATCATTTTAGAAGTTTGCATGACGCGTCTTTTATTTTGCTTGATGGTTGTGTTTCAACAAATTACCGTATCATCATTTTTAAATTAATATTTCCTCATTTACTACAATTCATACTTTGCTTCCTGTATTTTCTGTCAAGAGTTTGTTACTTGGCAATAAGTGTGACGTTGTAATGCGTGGGATTCACCAATAATTTTACCTGAGCCAGACATCTAGAAGGAAACGCCCAAAACAAATATAGACATCTCCATCTACATACCATTAAACAGCGAATTGGCAATTTGTTTTGTCGACGTTGTAATGTGTTCTATCTCAACATTAGGATTGCAGACACAGATCCGAACACGTATTATGTTAATCAGTCTTTCCTGCAATAAATAGAGAGGTTCTCAAATGATTGGACTTTAAGTGTCACTAACTGCCCTCATTGATATTTCACTATTACATGCGTGGTAAATGATGAATAATTTCTGCCAATTGGGTACTAAGGATGTGAAAGAATAAAAAATGTGTTCCAGAATTTGTATACATTTATCATAATTGCATTTTTCTTCTTTATGGAGTCTTAATACTCTGGCTTGAGCAGAAAAATCTGCGGGACAAAACCAACAAAATGGTTTTCAACCAGTAGAACGCACATTGCTCAAGAATAACAAAAAATATTCTCCTATTGGTTTTCCCCATAAGTTCTGATAGGTGACGAACGAAAGAAGTGTTCATAAATAATTGTGATGAATCAAAATATATTAAATTGTAAAGATTAGATATCACATAGGTACCACAGCAAAATCAACTAGTGCTGCTGAAACAACATGTACTTTCTCGCCTGTACTTTGTCGCAAAATTACGCGAAAAGTACTGAACTTTTCAAAAAATTGTACATGACCTTTTGCAAATATATTTATGTATTTAATGTACGTATTTCATTAAGAGCAAAATCTCTCTCTTTATAATTGTAGTTGTAAAAAGATTTTAATTCTTTGCAAAAATTTTAATTGTTGCAATTTTAGAAAAATCAGAGTTTGCAAGGAACGATGGAGCCAATTTTTGAAAATTTTGAAAATGTCCTAGAACCCCCCGAAATTAAAATATTGGTTTCAAATTCAATGGGCCGCGTCATCAGCCCCATCGATTGGGGAATATCAATTTTGGAGAAAATCAGCTGAACGGATGAACCCCTAGCGTTGTTCAGAGACAGACGAGAGATAGATGGACAAACGGACGTAGAGACAGACATTTGTATCCCACACAACATAGATATCAAGAACCCATAAAACATGGATTCTGGCTACACCACATGTTAGAGGATTTTTTAAAGTTAGCAACTGGATTTATCCCCTCTTTTTTAACGGGGTCCTGTAATGCGGCCATTTTGTTACCAGGGCCATAGTTTTTCTGCCGAAAATTCGTCGTTTCTTCACTCACCAATATTTAACTTTCCCTCTACTTCGTTGCGAGAAATGTAGTGAATGACAGGTAGGGTAATAATTTGTTTTGTTATATTATTTGTTCCAGCTAATTAGTTTTCTGTTGAATAAAGTGTTTTATTTGAAGTTAAAATGTTTTTCTTAGATCTATTTGTTGCCATTCAGAAATATTTCTGAATAACGGCACTGGTGTATACAATACAAAAGGGGTGGATTCACTAGTCTTCAATTTTTGATAAACTTTAGTTTTCTGTTAATTTGCCGTTACTGTAATGGGTTCCTCTTCCTGTTTGGCGGCGGCGTGCGTCCGTGTCGTCGTGTCCATACACCGGCCTAGCCCGAGCCCACCGTTGTGCGGCCACTTGTAATGCTCTCTACAAGCCCGGCACGTTATACTGCTACTTTTAATAGATTGCCCTGCTCTAGCCCTTCTTATGAACCAACAAACAAACACTAGCCTCGCGTTGGGTTGCCACATATAATAACCTTCCCATTCTCCTACTCACAATTGCCCGTCTGCTAGCTTACCTGGCCTTTTGACTCACCTGGGCGTGGTCTGCGGTGCGTCTGTACAGACGCGAGCAAGGTACTGCGCTCACGTGCGTGGATCAGTTCTAGTGCTACGTGAATGATTACGAAAACATATTGATTTTACAAATCATGACCCCAAAGATGGCCATGAAATTTATTCATATTGCCTCCTTTCTCATATTCCCTTTCAATTTACAATATTTGGTGCTGTAATAGCACTGGTGCCTCTGACTGCACACATCAACATAACCCAGCAACAAAGAACAACAACAAATAAATATTCCTTTCCCACAATACACGATACATGGATATATACTCTCTCATTCACACAGATTATTTACAACAACAAAACAAATGCCATTCACACATATAATTAAACCCCAGAATGCATTCTGTCGAGATTCACGTATTAAAATATATTAATTACATGACTTGGTCTTCGACAGAGCGTTCTTCAATTCGCAAAAAAACAAATGTCAAAATACTTTTGCTCACGTATGATGCTGCTTCCGCGACGAATCCGCGTGTCTGGTGTGATTATCCACGCCCAACAGCGCCTCCCGTTGTCGCCACCAGTTCCGGAACACTCGCGTACGCATCACTGTTCATTCAACCTGTCGGAATTCACGCTGCCATCTTTTTTCATAAACCTTTCAAGTTATTAGAAAATCTCTGAATCCCGAATCGAATTCCGCGCCTCTAATTGTAAATGCAACGTCGCGCTCCCCACCGTTGCAAAATTCTCATACTGCCACGCTCATTACCGTTTGCTCTCGCAAGTCCAACGGGCGTTGCCGAATTTCACAGTAATTCCGAAAATCCCCCCTTTTTTATGAAATTCCTTTTCACGAACTGTTAAACAATGTACATAAAGTATTCCCAGTTACCATTTCGAATTATGTCCATTACTTCCGCACTTTACAAAATTTTCAAACATCGCCTACGCGAACACACGTCCTGCCTTCACCAAGTCCAGGCACGTTCTGGCAAATCTTTTCAACTTAGCATTGTTATTCTTGCTTCAACACTTTTCCCGATCGCTCGATAACTGACGATCGCGTCACTGTTCTCTCAAAATATTTAATTTCTAACGTTTTCCGAAACACTTTATTTCCGTTTTAGTTTTAATAAAATTCTCCCGGAAATTTCCTAAAATTTGATGTTTTCCTCTTGTTTTCCTTTGGTCAAAATCCTTTTATTTTCCCTATTTTCCGTTTTTGAATGTGAAATGGAACGCACTGCAATTGTTCACTAATCGCTTCTTCTTGCTAAGCTTTTGCTTGAATTAATTTATCTGTTTTATTAAAATGTTGATACTTCCCGTCAAGATATTTAAATGGGATAAATTTTGCATGATGCAGCTAATTTTCTTCTTTTGCCCCCCGAAAGTCTGAATTCGATATCTCATCGCGTTCTCTTGCAGTATTCGAAAAACCCTCTTCTTCATAAGCGTTTCATCGCTCCAACAATGGACTCCATTAATATTTTCCTTAACACAAATATACGAAATACGAAAATTTCAATAACTTCTTATTGCCTGACGCGATTTTACTGGGATAACTTTTAAAATGTTCCTAAATCAAAGCCGGATCTAATGTCTATGGTCCAAACTTGCACAAGTATCGGGTTCGCTTTATTTTCTTCCTCAATCGGTTTTATTTTTTACTATGGCGTCTTTGCTGTAAATGTTTTTGAACTGTTCATCATCCAAACGCACACCATCGGGGATCGTGTAAATCATTACATTACCAAGCTGGGAAATTAAATGAAATAAACTACCAAGTTCTTACAATTGGAATCCGCAGTGTTTAGATTTCCTCATCTCAAGTTTTTCGTAATAAACATATTTTATAAGCATAAAATATCTATCTGTATTCACACTTCAGAGGCTATCCACCCCATTTATGTTTTCCAATTAACACGTTTCATAAGCATTCACTATAAATCTGTAATTAGATTTTAGATTAGATTTTATTGGTAATTCTGCAATCAAGTATAGTAACTTGGTGGCAGAATATCTTAACCTTACATGCATTAAACTTCCATTCACTAACAAAAAATTACAAAAAAGGAGTTAATTAAAAATAATAATAAATAGTACATAAAATCACCACGCAAACCTTACTCCACTTCACTTCACTGCACAAAACTTAACTGTGACGCATTTCTTTCACACTCGCTTCTTCTTCTCGCATTCCCTTCCCTCCACTTCACTTCACTTCATAACACTACACTGCACTGCCCTGCACTGTACTACATGAATAATAATAAAATGACAACAATAATAATGAAGATAATAATGACAATACTACTACACCTGATATTTATACTAACAATTAAACAACTTACTTTGTAGGAAATACTACTAATCTAACAGTGGAAACATTGATACAATAACCTAATATATAATTAACTAGAAAACTAATTTATTTTTAAAATTGCTCAAACTTTGATGAAAGGGTTCTAGTCATTGATAATTACTCGTTTAAGACTCAAACATCACCCTGAACGTCTGAATTTGCCGGTAGCACTGTAAACTGCCCAACGACGAACTCAAATCGCAAAACAAGTCTTCAGAAACATCTTTAAATTTACTTGGTGTAGAGGTGTCTTCTGTGACAGGTGGAAGAATAAACATGCCACAAAACAGGAAGGAAAAAAAAAGGATTTGATACAGCGCGAAACGCGGCCTTTGTAGTCAAGGATCTCTTAGCGGCTGAGAGGCGACTTAATACCCGAGGAACGTGCGAAAAGCACACACACACAATAAGCGCAGCGAAACGAGGAAAAAGGCGAAGCAGCGAAAAAACACAGGCGGACGCCGGAATCTGTGCACCTGGCGGAGACAACGCTCACGTCCATGCAGTGGGCCAAAACCACAGAATTGTGGGAAGTCTGATTTGGTGTTGTTGACGTTCTTATAAGACAAAATAAAAGAGGTCATATTCGTCAACATATTAGCTTTATCAAGATAGCCGGCTTTCGACTATCCGGCTATCTTAATAAAGCTAATATGTTGACGAAGATGACTTCTTTTATTTCTTCTCAAAACCACAGAGTTAGAACACACTGCATAGAATGGCTGAAGTGCCTTCGTTGGTTGATTGATTGATTTTTTCGTGTTTCCGGGCACGTCAACTGCTTTGGTCATTAGTCCTGTTAGTGTAGTGCATGTTTGTTTCTCGGGAGATGGCGGTGATATTCCCCGCTGGATGGCGAGATCCGGCGCCGACCTACCGTCGGCTAGTGGGGTTTCCCCCCTAACCAGGACTCTCCCACCAGCGGGGCGCCGCCCCAGTCGGAACAAGCTCTTAAGTTCCCAACCAGTCTCCCGGAATATGTGGTAGTGTAGGGCATGTTAGTGTGTGTGTGTAAGGGGAGAGGATAGAACACGAAAGAGGAAGGAAAGATCGCGCGCAGTCCGTGGCCGGTTTGTTAGGGCACTACTCCGGTATTCGCCTGGTGTTGATCGGGGAAAACACGGGAAACTGCCGATCAGAGCAGCCGGCCGTTAGAATTCTCTTCTCGACAGCGACTGAATTCTGTTTACCTGACAAAAACTTGTGTCGAAAATCCTGCCACCATCGGGCCTCGAACATACGACCTCTGGTTCAGAGGGACTGCAGTGACATCAGTTGATGCACTGAGCCATCCCACCCAGTCCGCTGAACTTTAATAACATTGAAGGCTTTGGCTCGAAATTTGAAGATTTGTAATGCGGTCACCTCCAAATTAAAAAGGTGGTAATGGACTCGTGCACCTTGCCGATATTGCTTTATGGATCTCAAACATGGGCGTTAACAGTAATACAAATAAAATGGATACAAGGATGCCAGAGGAAAATGGAACGAAAAATGTTAAATATTTCGCTCCTAGACAAAATACCATCTACAGAAATTACAAAAAAGACTAAAATTAAAGATGCAGTACGGCAAGCCAAAATAAGCAAATGGCATTGAGGAGGACATATTATAAGGCAAGATCAGAAATGATGGGCGTACACTACAACAACCTGGGACTCTCGGTATGGGTGGAGAAACCAAGGGAGACAGAGGAGAAGATGGACAGACGAGCTATGCAAAGCAGTTGGTCCCACCTGGACGAGACTGGCCCAAGAGAGAACAACATGGAGGCAACTGGGATATGAACAGCAAAAAGATGAACCACAGTGCTATTAATCGATTTTAGTGAAAATGAGTGAATTGTAGTGAAATTAAATATGAACCTATTGTAACCCTGCTAAAGCAGGAAGCCTTTTCCCTTTACGGAATTTTAAGGGCTGCTAATAATAATAATAATAATAATAATAATAATAATAATAATAATAATAATAATAATAATAATAACACATAACTACATACATAATACATAACTTTTGTAGACAAACGGCAAAAGATTGGCTTCCTGATTGACATAACTGTTCCACAAACAGCTAATCTCCAAACAGCACATGCAGAAAAAATAACAAAGTATACAGAACTAGCAACTGAAGTCAAGGCACTATGGCATCTCCAAAAAGTTCATATTGTTCCTCTGGTCATTTCGTGCACAGGAGTTATACCAAATAACATCCATAATAATCTGGAACATATTCAAATACCAAAATATACCTATAAAATTATGCAAAAATCGATCATCTTAAACACATGCAGGATTGTTCGAAAATTCCTAAATTGCGACGAAACATGAATTGACCTGTGTCTTGGTTATTAACCCGACACAAAGTCAAATAAAAATCCGGTAAATACCGAGAAAAACAATGTATAATAATAATAATAATAATAATAATAATAATAATATTAATAATAATGCGGTCATATTTTGGATCAATGTCCAATGCGCTTGTTGCAGTGAGAAATTCTTTAGAATAAAAAATATTGGCCGAAATGGATAAATCGTGGAAAACTAAAGGTTGAAAACAACAACAAAAATGCGATAAATTCCAAAATAGTTCCTTTTCTCATAAAAGCGTTCAATTCATTTTCATAAAGTATTCGTTTTTACAGGACATTTTGAAACTATTACAAACACAACTTCTTTTATAAATAAAAATATTATATTATTGTTACAGATTTCATATGTATACTTGTAATGCATAATACAAATTGTTTCTATTTTGTTTTCTATAGCGTCTGTTAAGTTGCATATCTTCTTTGCAAACCAACAATGCTTCACACTTGCGTGATGATCGATCTAACTGAACCAAGAACTAAATATTCATGGTTTTATTTTCAAAAAGGCATAACATTTATTCTTGTTGCTTTAAATTTAACGTCATTATGAAAGTATGAAATAATTTTAATTATCAAGTAAAGAATAAATAAATGTAGTGAGAAATGTCCTTCCTTCTACAATATTATTACAATATATTACTACCTCTTTATATTGTCTGCAAATAATAATACAAATATTATGAAACGGATTACTTTCTCTGCTATTATTAATATTGTTATTTCTTCCTTTCACTGCTTTGATCATAAATTCTTTCAATGTTAAACTTTAATTTCTTAATTTTACTTCAATTCAATTAATGGGTTTCGACATACATTTTACTTGTTACTGTTGCATGTGGACGTGTAATTCTATATATAATAAGATTACTGGAACTTCTATGGATTAAAACCAATTATTGAATTGATGGAAACTAATATATATCATCAGTCTTTTTTCAAAACAATAAACATTTAACATTTATTCTTATATTTTACAACTTCTCTTGAGCTCATAAATGATTATTTTTTCTCTGTACCAACATTAAAATTCTTTACGGTTTTGAATAGAGTTCTTAAGCTTATCGGAATGCTTACAACTTACTGTAAGCTTACAACACATTTCTAGATGACATTAAACGATTAAATTCGATATAAAGCAAAAAATATAATTTAAATTCTTTCTGACACAGTTCTGTAGTAAAAATGAACACATTCTGAAGAACGACTCCAAATTTTTCAATGAAAATTTGCATATCGGACTGTTTTATATCGAACGGAAATATTCTTAAAGACATATTACAATTATTCTATTAGGGAAATATAAACTCAGAAAATGAGGAAGATATTCGTTTTGGCACCGATAGGTAGCAGCTACAAAGATGATCGAGCAGTGTCGGAAAGCGATCTTAACTAAAAAGATTAGAAAATTAACTAGCGCGAGAAAGTCGTATGTGGCATTATGCAGAACCATTAATTTTTTAAATCAGTCATACAGTCGACTCCGGTTATACTGAACTCGGTATAAAAAACCTTCGGATATAGTGAACTTAAATCACTGGTCTCGTTTCACTTACATTACAAATTAGAATAAGAAGATTCGGATGTAGTGAACTTGAACCTCGACTACAGTAAACGTAGGAAATGTCCTGGAAATCAAGTGCATGTCTTGTCATTAGGCGATTAAAAGGGCTTTCGGAGAGTAGGATGGTGCTCCAACAGTGCAAGAGGCATTGAAAGGTGTCATGACTGCATGACAATGCTTACAGACAGAGGAAGGTTGATCCCGGGTTTAGGGTGGCACGGTTCCTTTGGTTCCTTTTATGATTCATTATTTCTCGCGATTCCTATGTTTATAGTTGCGCGGTTCACTATAACAATTGAATTATTTATGTTCAATGTTAAATGAGAAGAAGTCACCTGATAATGTGTTGGCGTGGAATTGTGTGTATTTTCGCATTTCAAGTATTCTTCAAATAGGTTTGTGTGTCTACTCAGATGGAAAGTATGAATTGGTACGTGAGGTAGCACGTCGTGGACCACTTGGTGCCAAAAATGCGTTGGTTGAATTGTGTAGGTTATAAAATTAAATTTGTAGCGTGCAAAATACGAATAATGAGTTCACTTAATGAGAGTACGTTGCTACGGAGATTTATACGTACAGGGGTGCTTTGGAGCAGGGGGTTAGCTATTCTCCCGATCTACCTTTATTTTAAATAATTATATTTATTGCTGTAACATCATGAGCTTAACTACATGCGACTACTACGTATAAACAAGGATTTAGTTCATGGAATCTATTTTCTTCTAATGAACCGAATCAGTGAATCAAAGGAACCGTGCCACCCTAAACTCGGCATTTACCCATGCTGTTAATGAATTTTGCGCTATATTAATAAAATAAATATTTGTGGAGAAATTCCATTTAATGTTGCCATCGTCGGATAAAGTGAACCCCTGATACAGTGAACTAAATATGTTAGGCCCCTAAAGTTCACTACAAGCGGAGCCGACCGTATTTCCTCATATCAAAAGAAACAATGTAGGAATATAATTTAACTGAACCACCTGTGTCAAAATTGCGTGTAATGGTATCTACCCAACAATGAAAAGCATAAAATCCTATTTTCCCCTCGAAAAGCGTATTTATTCACACCTGTCTCTCGTCTTCTAACGGCAGGAAACGCGAAAAATTAAAGGAACACTGTCGAGCACTTCTTACTGACTATAACTCAGCTGAGAAGGCACGCGCCTTTTTCAAAGAACTCCTCGACTTGTTACTCTGTGCGGACGCTCCATTCTGTGTCTCGTATACCCGAGAAGCGAACGTGTTAGGGTTGTCATGCTCCTTTCCTCGCCATTCACTAAAATTTCGCGGTTCTCCAAACTCTACACAAGTCTGGTGACGGTGCAGTTTAAAGCAGACTTTGCATTCCACGAGTTCTCACTGCTTTTTATTGCTAGTCTTTTTTTTAACGTCCGGCCTCGCTTGTTACCGTCGCTTTTCAGATGTTTACGAAGTCTTGTTGCAGCTTTCGTCATGATCATTGTAAACACGATAGTGCCCTGGGGGTCTTTTTTATGAATAGTGTTCTTCC
This sequence comes from Teleogryllus oceanicus, assembly GCA_964035755.1. NCBI lineage: Eukaryota > Metazoa > Arthropoda > Insecta > Orthoptera > Gryllidae > Teleogryllus > Teleogryllus oceanicus. The sequence goes on from CAXIVR010000013.1 coordinate 66,397,524, forward strand.
GTTTCTTTCACTGGGTTTGTAAATAATGTTTTCTCTGCGGCAATCCTGCTTATTAAAATATTCATAAAATAAATTTGTATCAACCATCTTCGTATAATAAGAGTTTTATTCATTTTAAATTACAATTTTTTTCAGTCATAAAATGTATATAAATATTTAAATTAACAGAAAATAATGATAATAATAATAATAATAATAATAATAATAATAATAATAACGTATGTTTTACAGCTGTCAAAAGTTTATTATTATAGTAATAAACAAGCTTTTACTAGCATTGCGTTTTTTGACCCATCTAAGATTTGACGTCTTTTATATTTTTTACGTTCAATCTTTTATCTTACTGCTACTTTCTAGTTGTTAAAATGTCTTGTTGCGGCTTTTATCTTCACCATTGTCAACACAATCTTGCTCGGGTAATTCTTTATGAACAGTGCTTCTTATGTTTCATTCCCTGAGTTTGTAAATACAAGTATTTCACTCTGGATAAAAATTGTTTATGATATGACTAGAAATGTGACATTTTATTTTGAAAGTAGCGTATGTTACGACACGAGACTGGCTGAGTTGTACAATTCTACGAGCAAAATAAAATCACTTTTATCGCGTGTAACATACACTATTTTTAGACAGCATTACTAATGTTTCTTTTATTCCTATCCTCAAGTTTGTAGATCACATAATTGGGTATCATGTTACTTTAAGATCAATAGTATCTGATTAGATGAAAGTATTTTGTTTTCTTTGTTGTATCACACTTTTACGTGAACATTTGAATTGCCCCCTTCAAATTAGTGCTAAAAATTGAATATTTAGCAGGTGTGTATGCCCTAACATCTGAGTTCTGACTCATTGAAACTTCAATTTCAATATTTATAAAAAAAATACTCGTCATTTTGCTGTCTTGAAATTTGGTTCATTTCACAAACTTTCTTTAACCCACAAAATAAATGAAATCTTAAAAGTGGAAAAAAAAAGGTTGTCATTGAGCTTGTATTGTTCAGTTTCAGCTAAGATTGAAGTAAATTTTTCTTCTGGGGAGGGGAATTTTCTTATTTCAGGAGATTTTTCACTGCTTACCTTATTGCCTCGTGTTCATGATTTTGATGCGATGAAGAGACAAGGGAATAGTCAATACCAGAAATATTAGAAATTGATTCATACCAGAAATTAAGCTAAGAAATATGGAGTTTTAGAATGGCTTATTCTCACAGAATCATTTCAATATACTTCATCTATTTTGATGTAGATAATATGACAGTTATGGAATTTTAAATTTACACTAAAATTTTAGTGTAGTAGAATGGTACATAGAGTAAAAAATGTACGATATTTCGCATATCGTAACATTTTATCATAATACTTGATAAGTTTTCCTGCTCAACCTGCCGGCACCGATTAATAATTATCTATTTCTTCATTGTTATGAGACATTTCATAAACAAATATAACTTAATAAAATGCCTACCAAACAAAAATAATTCCGACTGGTACAGTAAACACGAAGATTAAGATGAAGAAATAATAAATATATTTCATTCAGTTATATAGTCGTGATCAAAAAATCACAGCTGGGACGATAATTGTAAAATTCCTTTAAAATTTAAGTAAGTTTATGTTTAAAAAGTAGATTGTGGATGCACGAGTGTCATTAATTCCGGGAATCATGGACGCTAAGCTAAATTAGAGTGTCTGAAAAAATGAACTCATTAAGAAAGTAGTGATAGCTTCCTCCGTACGTTTGGTTTGGTTTGGATTTTTCGTGTTTCCGGGCGCATCAACTCCTTTGGTCATTAGTCCCGTTAGTGTAGTGCATGTTTGTTTCTCTTTAGATGGCGGTGGTCTTCCTCAGCTGGATGGCGAGATCCGGCGCCGACCTACCGTCGGCTAGTGGAGTTTCCCCTTACCAGGACTCTCCCACCAGCGGGGAACCGTCCCAGCCGGGACAAGCTCTAAGCTCGCGACCGGCCTCCCACAATATGTGGTAGTGTAGTGCATGTCAGTGTAAGTGTGTGTGTAAGGGGAGAGGATAGAACAGGGAATGGGAAAGACAGACCGCGCGCGGTTCGTGGCCCGTTTGGTAGGGTACTGCTCCGGCATTCGCCTGGTGTTGATCGAAGAAACCGCAGAAAACTACCGATCAGAGCAGCCGGCCGCTAGAATTCTCCTCCAGACACCGACTGAATTCGACCTAGTTGAAAAGCTAGAGTCGAAAATCCTGCCGCCGTGGGAAGTAGGAACCTAGGACCTCCCGGTCAGAGGCGCTGCAGTGACATTAGTTGAAGCATTGAACTACTGCTCCCGGTCATCATCGGCGATTGAATTGACCCAGCTTTGTAGGTAGTGTTGAAAATCCTACCGCCGTCGGGACTCGAACCTAGGACCTCCCGGTCATAGGTGCCGCAATGACATCAGTTGATGCTCTGAGCCACCTCTCCGGGCCTAATATTAGAAAAAGGAAAGAAGTTAGGAGAGCCTGCCCTAGTCTGTAGTACTCCATGCCACTCGTAGATCGCAGCACCGCGTGGGACAGCGAAAGGGGCGTATCCCCGTGTGAAGCAACGCGGACATGAACCGGCCTTGTCCCGTCCGCACGCGTGCGAACACACAACACACACACACACACCGCCCACGCACGACACGTGCGCGCCCCGAAGCCTCGTAAACACGCGTGGCACCTACCTAGCGGCGGACACACTGGCCTGAGCACAGTGCGGATGAGAGCCAGGGCAAAAATGCATATTTTTTTCCGATACGTTTTTTTCTAGAGCTTTTATCCAGAAAAGAGCCGGTTACCCTTTACGTCCCAATGGGACGCATATTCGACCATACACTAGACCAACGCACTTGCACCAGGAGTGGTAGCTCAGTGCATAAACTGATGTCACTGCAGCACCTCTGACCGGGAGGTACTAGGTTACACTCCCCATGGCGGCAGGATTTTCGACACTAGCTTTTCAGCTAGGTCGATTCAGTCGCTGTCTGGAGGAGAATTCTAGCGGCCGGCTGCTCTGATTGGTAGTTTTCTGTGGTTTCTCCGATCAACACCAGGCGAATACTGAAGCAGTACCTTACCAAACGGGTCACGGACTGCGCGCGATCTATCTTTCCTTTTCCTTGTCCTATCCTCTCCCCTTACACACACACACACACTTACACTAACATGCACTACACTACCACATAGACCGGGAGACGCGAGCTTAGAGCTTGTCCCGGCTGGGGCGTTGCCTCGCTGGTGGGAGAGTCCCGGTTAAGGGGAAACCCCACTAGCTGACGGTAGGTCGGCGCTGAATCTCGCCATCCAGCTGGGGAAGACCACCGCCATCGCTCGAGAAAAAACATGCACTACACTAACGGGACTAATGACCAAAGCAGTTGACGCGCCCGGAAGCACGAAAAAAAAAAAAACCAAACCAACACGCACTTGCGGGCTCTTCTGATGTGGGATCAGCAGAACGCGAGGCTCTCCGCGACAACACATACATCAAAGACAAGGGACAAACAACCATGCCCAAGGCGGGACTCGAACCCGCGACCCTTCGGACGGAAGCGCTAGGTCGGTACTGGCTCTTAGCCACCTCATCCATCCAGGTCGGCACTGATACGTTATTGCTTATTATGGTCTTCGTTACAGAGCTCGATACACATTGCAAAACTTAGCTGGATCGGGAGGATCGTGGTGACGAAGAAAACATCAACACAGGTGAATTATCCTACATGATTGTTTATGGAGGAAAACATAAAAATACAAATATAATGAAGTTAAGATCTAGTTAATTAGTAAATATGAATCATTAAATGGAGGTAAATATACAATTAGGTATGTACCACACGTGTTAATTGGGTCTAATGATTTCGGGCGACAGGAAGCCTTGGAAACTTTGTCATCGTTCGATCATTGTCTCACTTATAATGACCTTTATGAATAAACAACTATTTTGTACTTAAATGTCTGTCATTTTCGAATATTATATCCGCTTGATCTCATTATTTATTCATTGTGTATTATGGTTTATATTGATTTTGAACGAAATAATTAATGATAACAACAAACTTGCTAACAGTTAACGCAAAACTTCTTTGATCTGAAAGAACTTTGAGAGCAGATTAAAAAATAAGACCCAAAAGCAGCTTTTTGGATTAAGTAAATTATACATAAAACGAATCCTTCTTGTACACGAAAACCTGGGGTTTGAAAGCCTAAGACGCATGGTGTTTTGAGTAGCTGATGGTAACGAGTGTTGAGGGCGCATTCGTAATTTGCGACACTTTAATTATTTTTTATTGGGTTAAGCTGGCAAATCCCTCCCCCAGTTGTGGCAATTTAACCCAACTACGCAATACCAAGGGCAGTCTTAGACGACTGAAAGCAACTATGCATTGCCTCTGACCGGGAAGTCCCAGGGTTCGAGTCCTCGATGTAGTAGTATTCCCAACACTGGCTAGATAGCTAGGTCTAATTCAGTCGCTGGCTGCAGGAAAAATTAGAGTGACATGAATCAACACGACTACCTGCCATGCATATTGAAAATGATCCCAAGAGTATATACTTGTAACTTTTCATGAATTTGTACTAAAGAATGTTATGGGTAAACCGTACAAAAGCGACATTTAAGAAAGTGGAACTTGACTTCTTTTATCACCTCGTTCGTTAAACACTTCAATCATGCGTCAAGGACTGACTTCCTGTACTAGTAACGTTAATACCTATTGTCACGGGGAAGCTCTTTCTGAGTGGTGGTTGGGGCCCACTGCGAGGTGGTGACTAAGAGAAGAGGTGGGTGGCCTTTTCAATCTCCCAATCGCTCCACATTTCCACGGCTCATTTATTCACGTCGCCGGCCGATTTCTTGCCCCCCTGGAATCACCTGTTGCCACGCTGGCAAAGAGGCGGAAATTAACGATCGAGCGCGAGAGCTTGTTTGAGGATCGATAGCCATCGTGGTCTATGAAAGCGGCTGCGATATTGTGGTTGACGGTTTCAACGAAACTACGAAGTCAGCGAGGTTATTTTATTTATTTATTTATTTATTTAGTCAAAAAACAGTCAAAAACCGTATGTGACGTATGGGGAGAAAATCACCTGCGCACGCTTTCTTGAGTTTCAGAGTCCCTTCCCAACAAATGCGTACGAGTTGCGAATTTGCAAAGTGATGGATTCCACTTACCAGCTGAATAACTCCAAATAAATCTCAGAGAGAAATGTACTGTAAATGTGTAATTGGAATTAATTCATGCTGTTTGTCTCTTGATTTTCACCGTGCACTTCACCACCTCACCCGGATCGGGAGAGTTCATCAACTGATGTCACTGCAGGGCCTCTGACCGCGAGGTCCTAGGTTCGAATCCTGCCGAAAACCCTGCCACAGCTCTGGGGATTAAAATCCTAGAAGCTCCCAATCAGAGGCACGGCTGTATTTATTTGTGACGCTGTTTGTTTTCAGGTGCTGCGGAGACCAAACACTGGAAGGAGAATGCGTGACGCCCGCGCCAAATAAATAAATAAATAGTTTTAAATAGATTTGCGTGAACTCGACTTCTGACGGCAGATTTTTCCTCATTCAGGGGCTTTTCCCTCAGTCGTATCTTTCCCGCGGCTTTGATGCGGTGAAGAGACCATTTAGGGTGAAGACCAGAAATCAAAAGGCTAGAACGGTAGGGTGTAGATATTGTAATGTCTTAAAGTCCTTCGACCTAGCCACATAGCATCAAGTTATTTGATGTGTCTGTGTAATAGTTAACTATTAAATTAAAAAAAAAATTGTGGAAGATGATTTCAAGTTTTACTCATATTCATTCACACTTTCTTTTTTTTATTAACGAGGGTAGGTAGAAATCTTCAAACGACACCATGTGGCCCGTACAACATGGTAGTGTGAGATTATTACTCACTAAAACCACCTCCCTAGGCTCCTTCACCCCCACGGAACCGCCATTAGTAATTACTTCGCAAGGGTGGATAGGGCGTGCCCCCTAGCCTTTTGGTATCATTCCTGAATCCACCTGAAAAAAAGTGCGCGGTCGTCTTACTGCGCGGAGCCGGGTGGCGGGCGCAGCCGCGTTTTCCTGCGTCGATCCATCTGCGCATGCGCCCCGGGGGCGCAGGTAACGAGCTGTGCGCATGCGCTCGCGAGCGGCAGGTGCACCGGCAAACCCGGAACCGCGCGAAGGTCTACGATGATGGGCGGGCGAATATCTTCCCCACGGCACTTACACACACACACACGCTTCAGCCAACGACTGCAGCGGTGACTCGGACCGGAAGGCACTGGGGTTCGAGTCCCGATCGCGGCGGATTTTTTAAACTAGGGGAAGGAGAGAGATAGGGAGGAAGGAGAGAGAGAGAGGGAGGGGGAAGGAGAGAGAGATAGGGAGGAGAAGGAGAGAGAGATAGGAAGGGGGAAGGGAGAGGAGAAAGAAAGTGAAAATGAGATATGAGAAGAAGGCGTTAAGGATGACAGAGAGTATTTATTTAGGAAATGGTGGGGGCTTTTATGCGATGAGTGGAATAGGAATAAATATGAGATGCTTCCACAGTGCTGGCGTAGTCATGTCCGCCCAGATCTAATTTTTGCTTGGCGAACAATCAGGACTATTGTTATGTATTTTTTCCATGGATCCAGTTAGTGACTTCTTCTTTTTTAAACATGAAATGTACTGCAATTTTTATAGTAGAGGAGGTTGTTCCAGCACGGATGGCAGTGACAGTGAATGATTTGCTAAGCGCAGTGGTATTGTAAGAGTATTAATCCAATGCCATTGCTTGGGGTGCCCCTAAATTAGCAAAACGTGCTTCTAGTATACGTTTGTCATAATCTACATTCAAAAAGTGTTCAATACCTAAACTACACAACCTACTCTACGAGTAATGGATTTCAAATGAGCAAACAAGATTCTGGGGCACTAGAAAAATTGTTCCAAAAAGATGAACTCATCACAAAAACTTGCAAACTGTCTTGGTGAAAATTCATCTAAACAGCATCAAAATAATCTCTTGAGTACTGATACCAAAATAAAACATCCCTAATCATCTGATTATTGGTGTGCTTTTGGCTGGTCCCATTTTAGGCAAATACATTAATTGCGAAAATGGCAAAAAAATTAACATTCCAAAAGTACAATATTGAAGATAGAGATTTCTGTCTTAAATGAAATCCGTTCTTAAAAACCATTCTTTAAAAATGGTCATGTACAATTTTGTGAAAGAAAACAACAGTTTTTGCATTATCTCTTCTAGAAGTTTTTGCAATTCATAAAAGAAAAAACATTTTCTTAAAAACAGTTTTAAATTTTTAAAATCACAATGTGCAGCAAACCACATTCAAGATATATATTAATTTTTAAACGAAAATAGATGCAGACTATATCATCTCTCCAAAAAGCCAGCCTCTGAATTGTGTGATTTGGCATTATACAACAGATATTGCACAAGCAAATATTTTAATTTTGCTAAGTGTTGAGATTAGGTTTTACGGGAAAATTAAATGGTCACTTTAATTTTAACATTTTTATATTAATAGGAAGCATAATTTTTCTGCATATTTCGTGAGGAAAAGTGGTTGGACAGAGTTTGAAATGTTCTTAAATTGAAGACAAGATCCATAGACTTGTAGAAACTACTTCAATCACATATATTTCTTGTCTAAATACAGTAAAATCTGTCTAAACTGGAACCTGTACAAGCCAGAAACCTGCCTTAACCAGAAAATTTTCTGGCCCATGAAGTTAAATGGCATTTTACACAGCATAAAACGGAACCTCTCCAATGCAGAAACGGAAAGTTTTCATGTCCTGAAAACAATTTTTATAAAATGGAATTCTTGTAAATTTAATGCAATTGGCAGAGAGATGTTCTTAATGAAATGAATGCATCTGCAAACCTGTTTTAAATTCTCTATCCCTGTGATGCGCGATTCAATTGTGATAGCCAGACACTGAAGGAGAGGGGATTCAGCTGTCTGCGTAGAATTCGACGTTGGGGTCGCTTGTCTCAAGGTGTAAGTCATAGGGGATTTCCCTCTCTCCCAACTTTCTGAGCTTGAGAAGGTGTATGAGCAATGGCTTCTATTCACACATGTCCCTGCCCCACGTTTAAAATCATAACCCCGCATTGGTCCAGGCCATGCAAGGGTAACAGTCATCATATTGGGTTATGACACATTGTACATAGAAAGAGTTAGCAAGCAATCCGATTACAGCCACTAAGCAGTGAGGTGTAGGGTATTTTTCAACTCAGAAGCTGTCAGTAAAGTATGTTTAATATTCATTTATTAGTTATTTCTTCCATAAATGCATTTTATGTTAATGTATTTTGATAATTATAATAAAGTCATATAATTCACTACTTTCTGGGCAGGAATATCAATATTACAAATGTCATAAAATGGACAACCTTCCATAAAACAGAAACCTCCCTAACTGGAATATTTTTGGGTCTGAATCTATTCCGGCTTATTAATAATGCAAATTTTACTGTATTATTAATTTATTCTGAAAAATATAATTTCCCAACAGCTGCTAGTTCCCAGAAAACATGAGCAATGCTCTACAGCAAACAGCAAAGGCTTTCCTTGTGAACCACAGCAATTGTGTGTGGTATAGTTTCTGGAAACTGAAGGAAATATTATAAGTCAATTGCATGTAACTAATTTTAAGTTGTGATTTTTACAACTGGTTCAACATGTACAATATTAGTATTTCTCTCTCTATTCCTTCAATATAATTTTACATAATTTCGAGTTATTGCTCAAATCTGACAACCTATTCTTCAGACTGAGGTCTCTACACAGCCTAAATGTTTAAAAATGTAACAGAAGGTTCAAGAAGGTCTCAATTAGTAAAATATTGCTTAAGAAACACTGACTCAAACTCCTTTCCCCACATCACTTGTGTCCCTCTGGAAATACAGTTTTATAGCTTTATGATGCTGCATTTCTGATTTACACGCAATTGTAATGTATGTTACAGTAATCTGTCCTCTACATCATAAATTCCAAACATCTATTTTTAACTTTCTCATGTACAGACGTGTCTACACTGTGTATAGAAAAGACAATTACACAAAGTGTAGAGGAAGTTATGTAATACTAGAGAAAATCAGTTCCAAGATTTCAATGGAAATTCATGTTTCAGGGTGTCCTGATTAAAAAAAAAGTTTTTCTCCATCTAAATGTCCATTCATGAACAACTCTCATTGTAATCATTAGTAAGTTTTCTTCTGAAATGAATATTCCCTGATCGATCTGAAGTACAGCAAATATGAAAAAATTCTTTAAATTGGGGATTTCACCTAAAGCCTTGGGTTCATAAATGATGCAGCTGTAACAGTGTGTGTCTGTGATATGCGTGTACATTATTGAAGAGAAAAACATTTCTCGGAAATTACATTTGTTTTATTTTTTTATAAACACATATTTAATTATTTCATTTAATTAATGAATATTTTTTAAAAATATTAGTCATTTTTGCACAATTTCGAGTGAAATATGGGTAATATTAAAAATAAGATTTCCTTAAAAACATCACTAAATTTTTTATTAAAACATTTTGTATTGAAAGAATTAAATGCACTAAATAAAGTTACACAAACATCATTCTGATTTATTCTTTAGATTCTTCAAAAATTACACAAATGTAATTTTTTTTTTAATATCTCTCACATTGTTAACATCTACATTATAGGTGTTCTTTATACATTATTGCATTTGTGAGTACAAATGCTTCAAACGATTTCTTATTGAGTTTCTCAACAACAAAATGTTTTCTGTGAAAATATTTCAATAATGTTCATTTTCTAAAAGGCAGCCCCAACTTTTTCAATGAAAATTGGCATATACAATAAAGTTCTCCTTCATATACAATAAAGTCCCAAATCTCCTGTAATATTCCTAAAGTGATATTCCTAATCCACTATTAGGGGTTTGATTAACTATTAGGGGTCTGTATTAATTAACTATTTAGGGGTCTGCATTTAATAGATACATTAAGGATTGTTTCATTGAAACATAACTACACCAATATACTTACAAACAAATTTAAACATTGAAAAATAATTTTTTTGAAACGCTGTAACTGATTAAAACTCTTCCAATGTTTGTGGCTAGAATTTTTACTCGTATGTATTCCATTACAGTAACAATAATAAATAAAGATGGAAGTTCTCATCTTGTGGTAGGAATAGCGTCAATTTTCTAAGTTCCTACCATTCCACATCTTGGGTGAAAAATTATACATGAGATTCGAGAGTTCCAATATTTGGATTATCTAAAAACACATTCCAATTTAAATGTACAACTTAATATTAATTTAGTGATTTTCCATGCATATTACGATTCTGTACTTAGCAAAAGTTTGGCATCCATTGCCAATTTCTTAAAACTCTCTATTTATTAATACTTCAAAACAATCACATTTTTGATAAAGCCCTAGGATGGCACATGAGCAGAGTACTAGCTTCCAACAGTGTGATCCTAGTCTCAATTCCTGGTCGAGGAAAAAATGAGTTGCAGCTTTCTTTTAAAATCGTCTCAGTTACTGCAGCTCGCGTGATACAAAAATGCTCTGGCACGCAGAGTTTGCTAGTTAAGGTGAAGGAACATGTTACATTCCCCACAGATCTCTCTTACCCCTTAAGAGTGGGAATTAAACTAGGCCTAGGCATGGGGATCACAGTTAGCTAGCCAGACAGAAACAGACCATCGAATCAGCATGCCAAATACACACATCAACGTTTAGATATATTTCCTGTATTAAAAAATAAATATATACGATTATGAAATTAAATTTATACCATTATGATGCATCATGACGCCTATGTCTTTTCTATACAACATGTCATAGAAATGTATAGAATCATCTGCACCTCCTGATGCCACCATTTTTCCATGTGAAGTCACACATCGGATACTAGCTTTGTGACCGTGGCTTGCAAAAGTTTGTGTCAAACTACATTCCTGAAAAACACTATTTAATTAGCAGATCTCTTCGAAAAAAATCTAGTAAAATATTTAACATTAAGTACACAACTGTCAACTTACTTGATCAACATGCTTCGGCCGATATCCTAACAGAAATTCTTCGTAGGTTCCTACAATTATTTCGAGATCGTCGAGAAACATAGTGGCACTTTATCTTCGGTAACAATCACACCCAACTGTACAAAGTTTTAAGAACAAACAAAATATTATGGAATTACTTTCTTAACATAACCTAAAACAGAGTCACCATGCCGTCCACTGATTCCCATCACGTGAACATCTGACCATGGAAGAAAATATTGAATACACGCGCGCACACCGCGCCAAAGAGTAAGCGTTGGTAAACACGTTACATGCAATATATTAGATTCAAAAATCTCCTTGGCGCGAATAAAAGTACTATACATAAATTCCAAAGATTTGCGAAACCACTGATCTCTCTCCTTACAGAAAACAGCATGGAAAACCATATAACATAACGCATGCCGCATGTCAACCTTCAATTGTTTACGTGAAATGAAGGCGTCAAGCCTACTCTAGTATACTCTCTGGCGTCAAGGCATCTTAATTTTGCTGAATTCAAAAAGCGCGAAAAATCGAATTTATCGACGTTGAAAGCCATAAGATAATTGATTCTTGCTTTTTCCAAAGTAGCTATTCGTGGATTCAGGCCACTTCGTAATTATGACGTTGGAATGTGTGGAAATTCGATTAACAAAGCTGTTTAATTAATATTTTCGCCTAAACAATTAATGTACGTCCACGTGTTCTTGGACCCTACTACACTCCTTTGCCAACGTTAGTGAACAGAAAAAAATAAAAGATGACAGTGGACAAGAAACACTAACAAAAAGAAGAAACAAACTATTCGCATCAGAAGATGATATATAGATTACATGATAGAGGAAAGAGTTCACATTTTCCATTTAATTTAATAGATAGAATCGTCAAAATAACCAATATCTCATCTTTCCTAATATTGGTATTTTGAGTAATGTTAACCACTTGATTTTAATACCATCTACTTGCAAAGAAAACTTTGGTTGTTTTATTTTATTTTTATCATGAATGTCCTTTATCATTTACAGTATCAATTAACAAATCACGCCTATTATAGAAGGGACCCGGCTCCCATCAGCTATTGGTCAGTGAGCTAGTTTGCCATTGAGTTCTATTTTCTTATGGAACAAAATTTAATTGTCGCTTTTTATTGTACTGTCCCAAATCATATAGCTGGTTGACATGGCAGCTTCTCACAGGTAAAGAAAGACACATAAATGGTAAAAGTCATTGCAACCTGCTTACCACAGTCCTCCTGAACCCATAGATGTCAGTCTAGGATGCCACGGCATCCCAGATGATGTGGCTGAAGTGCGAAGTACATAGAGAACTTGCATACTGTTATAGAAGTATTAAGCACTAACATACATACAATTATAGAAGTGTTTGAATTCATTTGCTAGTTTCACTTAATGAACCTGGTAAATAAAGCTTCAAAATGTATTCTTCTCGCATCAATAATTTCAAAATGACTGGATATTTTAATTTTATATATGACCAAAATTTCAGACAATATTTCAACTGCAAATCAGAAAAAGTTAAGTTACATTTATTTAATTTTATAGTGCGATTTCAATTTTGGAATCCTCTTCAAAACACATATTAACATGTTCCCTGTCCCTATGAGAACATTAAAATATCTCCCCATGTCAAACCTTCCTGACTGTAAGAATAATTTACTGTAATATTCTCAAAAATAAAAATATTTTTCCATCGTCTTGGTGCATTTCTAAATTCTATGATCATCCTAACAAGTCCACACCAAAATCTGTGCAGTTTCAGAGAGTTAAATGGAAACTTTTGCCGTAGAAATGGTAAACATCTGTGATCCACATGTGGTTCACGTATGTAGTAAAACCATTGAATATTATGTCTTGTGAACTACATATGAATAACAGGACAGTGAACATGTTAATATATGGTTGTCATCTGAAAACATGTTATGGTCATGTCATTTTGAAAACTTGTTTGGCGAATCCCAACTTCAAAATCAATTGAAATCCATCAGTATGTACAGTCCATATGTAAAATAGTATGAAAATATGAAACGTCTAAAAAATTATTTTCAAAGGCTAAAAATTACATCTGATGAAAACTAAAATTAAATAATGTTCTGAAGGCTATTCCAAACAAGGGAATTAAAAACACTTTGAACTTAAAACTAGAGATTAATGAAACCGAAAAGGAAATGAATTCAAATATCTTTGCCAAGTGTTGCCAAGCTCTGACTAAATTTGCTTACCCAAAAATGTAGATGGTAAAAATCAAGAAAAATTTAAAATTCAATTTTTAGAGGTTTATCTCGTAGACTTATCTGGTTTATTTTCCACAGCCAGAACTTGCTTGTATACCACTAAGCAAACTTACAAAATTTATATAATGAAAAACAATGGAATAATTTAAAAAACATCAATGTTTTTAATATTAGGTTTGACTGATCTCAGAGAGATTAAAAAAAAAAAATTACTAACATCTTCAAAATCTAAGTACAAAATAAATAAGTCCCCATTGGCTGCCTCCTAAAATTTTTAAATAGTAAAGATAAATCTTTAACTACATTTTAGTGAGAAGTTAATTTGAACAGCTAATTAATTTTATGTAATTTTAACTCCACTCTTGAATTTTTTGTTGATCCTACTTGGAACTATCAAACTAGTTAACTGCCTGTAAATTCATCCCAGGTATAATAAAGATTAAAACTTTATACAAATGTTTGCAACAAACATCCTACCAACAATTCAATTAGGAAATGGCTCTGTATAATAGAAAAATTAAGGTAATGTGGTGTTAAGAGTCTAATACCATCACACATGGCTAAGAAATATTTGTATATTTTTCTAAATAACATTTTTAAAAACAAGTATCACATTTTCCTAATTAAAAAAATATACTATTTAATGCAAACAAAACAGAAAAAAATTAAATATATCTCTCATAGTCTTCTTATTTATTAAAAAACAATACTTTATTTCTTCTTGCCACTTCTACAGCTGCCACACTTCCATTAAAATGTACACTTGTTGCCTAATAGAGGGAAGACTCATCACAATCGTGAAGAAACGTACTCTGGCTGAAATACAAAATGTACATCAATTTTCTGAACTGCATGCAAATACATAAATATCATTATGTCATACATAACACAATTACCGTAACAAACCACCAAGAATCTGGGCGAAAAATTGCTCGTGAAATGAAGGAAAGTCTATTTGCTGGAGATATAACATGCAAATGTAAATGAGAAATGGAATTGAAAGGTGGCCAGTGGAAACCAAATCTATAAAACAAAAAGCATTAATTAGAACATTTAAATAGCAACAAGAATTATGAAGTACACTAGGATCCTTACATTGCATCAGATAAATTCCCACCACGCTCTTGCAATACTTGTTTGCCAATCCGTACCAGATCAGACACTGAATAGAAAATGCCACATTATATAAGTATCAAAGCTAAAGTAATTGCAAAAAATACATTGGTCCAAATGCAAGCAAAACCATACCAACAACTTTATCTTCAGCACTTTTAAGATGCTTTGCATTAGGAATGTGTTGCTTGGTTATAACAAGATAGTGATGCTCTGCTGCAGGTTTTATATCATGAAAAACCATGTATAAATCATCCTGTAATTACAAGGAAAGAAATAAAGTATATCCAAAGGATGATCACGAAATATTTGAAATTATTCATGATATAAAATACACTAATAGTACAAAACTCATGAAATGTATAAAGCATTTAAAAAATTGCAACCTGATATAATGAGGCAGTTGGTTCCTTTCCGTCATAAATGCGACAAAATATGCACTTTTCCCGTTCATGGGTCATGGCGCTCTGGTTTGCAAGTTTGACTTCACCACCTCCCTAAAAGCAAAGTCATTGGTGTACGCAATTGCATCTTCCATATTGCACGCTCATCGGCTATCAATATCTCGCTACCTTGTATATATAAGCAATCGACAAGAAGATGCATGCCACGGATACAGTTAGAAATCTGCCTATCATAACCTCAGAAGTTCAAGTTTCGATACGGACCTTTCTACTCAACGTCACGGTGCCAGTTTGTTCGTAAGTGTGAAAGTTGCAGTTGAGATGAGTGGAACAGTAAACAGACCGACTTTGACTATAATAAATATGCAGTCCACTCGCAGTTTAACTAGTGCTTGCTACCGCTTGTCACGAAACCGCCCAACTGCGGCACTCAACAGAGCTGAACAGCTGATGATCACCAATGATCACTGACGACGGGTAGTCGAAGGCAAGAAGCATTATCTGTCATCCTCTGGAACATAAACTCTAGTTTTGACGTGAACCGACGTGAACAACACGAGCTCGGGGTAACTCACCTATCGCTTTAAACATTTTTAACAGAATTTTGCCCCCGTCGTACCCATTATCGTTCTCCACGAAAAGAAATAATTTTAGGTGAGACAAGAAACCAAAGAATTTTCACGTTACAGATTCACATTTTATTCCTCATCGTAACGAGTCGGCTCCGACGTCGTGAGGTCGGAGATGATGATCAACCCATATTATTTACATTATGTCCTCAGAAATATCTTACACCGTTATTACCACCACGGGTAAACGTAAGAACAGTGGCGGACCTAAGGAATGCCGGGGTGGGCAGTGACTGATCCATGGGGGCCATGAGGGCCAAGCCACCACCTCCTAGAGTTAACTCTAGGAGGTGGTGGCCAAGCCCCCCAAAAAATAGGTCTAGTTTTCGTTTGTTACCTCCCTTTATTTGACAAAATTGATTTAAATATTTATTTAAGTCATAATTATGTAATTATTGACAAAATAATATTATATAGTGTCATATACACTACAAAATAATAAACAATATAATAACAAATATGTTTATTATTTAACAAAGTCTGTGATGCCCCCTCCTCCCCCTAAAAAAACAGTTGGACCCGCCCCTGGAAGTGGGGAGGCTTTATCCCATCCAGACGCCAATGATATAATACCTCGGTTGAAATAATACATTGATATAATACAATTTAAACATAGGTTCTAATAAATATTGCAGATTTTACTAATTTTCTATACTAACGAAAATCATTCAATAACACAACATTCAATAACAATTCAATTCCGGGTCAATGACCCCCATCTCAATCAGGTTTTTCGTCCAGTTTCCCTGACCCATTGAGCAAATGCTGAGATGGCCCCTTGTTTTGCTTCTGGACATAAATGTAACTTCATTTTCTGTGCACGTCTTCTAGAATTCAGTGGGAAATACAATTATTCAAATTATCGTTTCCATGTTGTCGCGGCAGGAAGTATTATTCCGAAGGACAACATGGATAAGAGCCAAAATTTATTGCCTTTTTATCCTTGAAAATAGATTTTATTACATGAGAGCTTTTTCTTCTTCTTCTTCTTCTTCTTCTTCTTCTTCTTCTTCTTCTTCTTCTTCTTCTTCTTTTTCTTCCTTTTTCCTTCTCTCACTGCTTCTTCTTCTTCTTTTTTTTCTTTTCTTTTCTTTTCTTTTCAATTTTTAAGTAGTATGTGATGTAACTGTATATGATGTATGGGGGAGAAGAATATTTGCGCACGTTTTCTTGAGTACCAGAATTCCACCAACATTTTAACGATAAATAGTTGAAAGTTATAATATTAATAATAATAATAATAATAATAATAATAATAATAATAATAATAATAATAATAATAATAATAATAATAATAATAATAATAATAATAATTTAGAAAAGCAGGCAATTATCAACATTTTAAAAACTAGACATTTTCGTTCCCGAGTTATAGAAAAACTATTTGCAACGATAAACGAACTGCAGTTTTGATTTTCTGCATTGCTAACAATACACTAACTCACTCTCAGCTCTACTGCTACCACTGCAAGCAAAAGGAGACCTCAACAAAACGCGCGCATAGTGAAGCTACATTTACGCCCAGAAGCAAAACAAAGGGCCTTCTGAGCATTTGTTCAATGGATCAGGGAAACTGGACCAAACCCTGATCGAGATGGGGTCATTGACCCGGAAACTGAAGTACATTACTTATTACAGGCATATTAAGAATTTTTTAAAGAAATTATACAATACAAATGTAAACTAATCCATTATATATCTTTGTTTTGTTAAAACAAACATAATTTTTTCTTTTTGATGATTAATATAGTCTCAACATAGTCGCTCATAGGTAGTCAGTCGCTCACAGGTAGACGTCGCGTCGCGGAAGTGTTTTGGAGCAGCTCCGCGCGGTAAAGTGAAAGGTCATGGATTGGGAGTTGGCGATTTCCCGCGCCCGGGTGAGCATCTGGGTAGGGTGCCAGCGTGTTTTTCGAGTGGCGAAGAGGCAAGCGGCCCGCGTATTGTCCGGCGACGGCGTAGCTTTGCTTTGCGTAGCAGTTCTGGCCACTCTCCTTGTCATCGGCGGGGTTGAGCAAAATCCTGGTCCAGTGGAAATGACCGAAGCACAGCAGTGCATTAGGTAACTGAGTTTCAAGATCCAGGAATTGGGCAGCAATCAACGCATCCGAGTACTGAAGTAAATAACACCATCATTGATGTTACGATGATGCCTTACGAGAACGGTCAAAGTGCTCGGAGATTGGATGCTGCGCCACTGCGGAGGCGTTTGCAAGAAGAAAGGAGCCGACGTTTCGTTCTTTCCGGAGATAACCTTTGTCCAAATGAAATCTGTCGTGGAAAGAGATGAAGAAACGAAGCCGTGGGATTCATTCTAGTGCATGTAAGGCACAATGTATCGAAAGAACGCCTATTTGGACACTGTGAACCGATTGCATAAATTAAGTCGTGCGCTAAAAAGTAAATTTAAAAAACGCGCGAATAGTTCTCTCGAGTGTGATGCAACGCCGAGATGTACATATCGGCATGACATGGGCAGATAAATTAAGGTTACGGTGGGCCTACGGAAAGATCGATGGACTTTTCGTAGATCGAAACCACTGGCTGGAACAAGAGGACCTCGCACGGGACGGTCGTCATTTAAATTTCCGCGGTGCATGGAAGCTGGGTCGCCTGCATGACAGGGTTATCCGGTCATGCTTGCGAGACAAGTGACTGCGCGCGAGGAAGGCCGTGGCATCGGTGCTGGAGGAGTTGCGCTTTGGGGAGACCGCGGCGACGACGAAGATGGTGACAGCGACGTCGTCGACGGTGGCGGTGGAGGAGGAGATGGCGACGACAGCACCGGAGGCGATGGCGGCGGTGGCGGAGACGACGACGACGGCGGCTGCGGCTTCGGGGGACGCGCAATTCCGAGAATAAATTCAGGTGAAGAAGGGATTCACTAGGTTGTTGTAGGTGAACTGTCGTAGTATAATCAATAGAAATAGAGTTTTGGAATCTAATTAGTGCCTGTGATCCGACATAGTGAAAGGGACTGAGTCGTGGCTAACTCAGGAAATCGGATTCCCGGAAATTCTTCATTCTGATTATAAGACCTTTAGGAGGGATAGAAATAGTAGAGGTGGCGGTGTCTTTATTTGCATCAAAGCAGACATAAATATTAGATTAGATTGGGTTTAGTACAGAGTTTGAAATGAAGGGAATAGAAATTACTACTTCAGGAACCCTATTAGAAATTATTGCACGCTACGGGCCTCCGGGTGACGGCTACGAAATTTTAGAAGATGATATACAGAGAACAGGAAATGAAAATGGCCATCCTATTGTTATCAGAGGAGACTTAAATATTCCTAGGGCAAACTGGGAAGGAACCGTGAGCGAGGGGAAAGTTCAAATACTTGTTAGCAGACTTGTTTGGGATAGGGAATTAGCCCAGGTAGTAAGGAGTGCGACGCGGCAGAACGCGATTTTGGATGTTTACCTAATTAGGCCGAAAGAACTTTTCATATCTTGTGAAGTTATTGAGGGAATTAGTGATCACAAAGCGGTTCTTCTTAGGAACGAAAGTGCGTCAGTTCAAGAAAACAAATGTAGAGGGACTTCATGACTTTTTTAGAGAACAATATAACCACTTTCCGAGAACAGAAGGAGGTATGGAAGAAATACGAATATGATGCGCGTTTAAAGATATTATAGACGAAGCTTTGCAAAATTCCGTACATGCAAAATTCTAAAAAATAATACGGATCCAGAATATTACAATTCAAAAGTCAGGCGAATGAAAAGAATAACGAGAAATGCATTTAAAAACAAAAAACGCAGAACCGAGCGTATGAATATTTTCGAAATTGTTCAAAAGAATTAGAGCGAGAAAAGAAAATTGCTCATGAGGCGTATTTAAAGAATATTCTAGACGAAAAGGGAAATAACTGGACAGGATTTTACAAATATGTTCGTAGAAGAAGGGAAACAAAGAGGATATCCCAGTTGTTCGTGAACATGGAAACACATTGAGAGCGTAGGCTTCCGCGGCCGGAGTCATGATTAGCTATGTCCGGGACGCCGCGTCCTAGGCACAGGTGCCAACGTTTCGGCCGCCATTCTGGGACCTTCCTCAGAGAACGTAGTAATGCCAATGCCGTGTTGACATTATGCCCTGAGGAAGGTCGCAGAATGGCGGACGAAACGTTGGCACCTAATGCCTGAATGCAGCATCCCGAATAACCAAGATGTAAACACATTCATCACAGACGATCGGGCAAAAGCTAACGTATTTAATAAGTATTTCAGTTCGGTTTTCAAAAGAAATACGAATCATTCACTAATTCAAAGTTCTTCAGTTACAAATCAGTTTAATATTGAAGTGAATGTTCTACGGAATAAAGTAATATCTATGAAAAATGGTAAGTCAAGGGCTCCAGACGACATTTCTATGGACGTAATTAAACTAGGAGGAGAGGCAATATTACCGTACTTAATTAGAATATTTCACGTGTCCATGAACAATTCAAAAGTACCTGAAAATTGGAAATTAGCTTTTTTAGTACCGCGAAAAGTCAGGTGGTCAAGCTATTTCAGGATCTAGCAGATGAAACTGAGGGCGGGCGGGAAGTAGACGCAGTAGTTATAAATTTTGGCAAAGCGTTCGATGTTGTTCCACACGATCGACTTGTTCAGAAATTAATGAATTCAGGTGGTGGCATGGATTAGCGAGATTCTACGAGATAGGAAACAGAATGTCCGAATTAGGCAAGAGTTATCTTCCTGTGCAAGCGTTACGTCAGGAATACCGCTAGGAAGTGTAATTGGACCTCTTCTATTTCTAGCGTTCGTTAATGATTTGCCAGCGCAATTAATTTCAAATGTTCGGCTATTTGCATTTTGTTATAGTGAATATAGTGCATAATATATCACATTATAAATTCGAAAGATGATGGAAATTTGCCTTCAATGGGATCTTGATGCGTTATATTACAGGGCGGAAACTAATGGCATGACCATAAATAGCTCTAAAACCAATCCATCACTTGTGGCAGAGGTCATAATTACAGAGTAACAAATTACCGCTTAAGTAATGACATTATGCCGAGTTTCTTCGTGCAAGTACCTAGGTATCCATTTCGATAGAAAATTAAGCTGAAAAATTCACGTAGATTTTGTTGTAGGGAAAGCATGTAGATCTCTTCATTTTGTAGAGTACGGTAAACGCGAAGGAAATGGCTTATTTATCATTTGTTCGTCCGATAATGGAATATGGAGCAATTTGTTGGGATCCGCACAAAATTTTACAGTGTAAGAATTTAGAAAGGATTCAGCGTAGAGCAGCTAAATTTACTTTCAGGGACAAGAAAACGGCAGAGTGGGATTCACTCGAAAACTGGCGAACATTGGCAAATCTTTGCGCTTTGTATAAAGCTTATAGCGGTCATGCAGCTTGGAAAGAAATTAAACGGCGGCTAAATATTCCTACGTACATCAGTAGAGGGGATCATAGGCACCAAATAAATTTAAAACCGCAGAGAACGGATGTCGGGAACATCGCTTTCAGAAATCGAAGGATAAGGGATTGGAATAAATTGCCTGCAAAAACCTTTGAACCCTTTCCTTGAAGCGCTCAACAGTTAAGAAATTGATTTAGGGTATTTCTAAGTTTATGAGGTAGTTAACAAAGAATATTACGTTATACAGTGAAGTGAGGTGCGTGCAGTGTAGAGCAGAGAAATAATGAAGGAAGGTTTTTAGTGTTATAGTGAAGTGAAGTGATGGATAGTGCAGTGCGGTCTTAATTGTATAAACACTCAGTGCGGCTTTAGATGATAGACATTTCTTTCCTTTTCATGTAATTTAATGTTTTAAGAATCAGCATTTTATATTATTATTGTTATTATTACCATTTTAGCATTATTATTACCTTTATTATATTATTTGCATGACATTTATTATCTTATTTATGTAATTAACTGCCATCGAGTTCCACCCAATTGCAGTTTAAATAAATTTATCTTTAATTGTATAGACACAGTTATGCAGAAGAAAAGATGTTACTTTTAACTTAAATTTGTGTACCGACTTTCATTGTTTAATGTCATCTGGCAATGCGTTGTAAAGCAATGTAGGTACATGTATTGTATGTTGATTTCTTGTAGTAAGTTGTTGATACTGATACTTCATGCACCTGATTTCTACGACGTGTATTGTAATTATAAACATTAGTATTGCATGAAAATATGTTCCCATCGTTAAGTAAGTCAGTTTTGACAAATATTACAAATTTGTAGATAAATAGGCAAGGAAATGGTAATATGCGAAGCTCAATGAAAAGAGGCTTGCAGGGATCACGTGGAAGGCTTTTTTTCATTATTCGAATAAATTTCTTTTCCAATCTAAAGGCCTGGGTACAACAGGATGAGCTTCACCAGAATATTATGCCATATCTCAGGCGGGAATGTACATTTGCAAAATCCAGAGATGAATGCTGCATGAAGGCTGACAGAATTAGAAAGAATTCTGAATGCGTAACATAATGAACTTAATTTAGTGTTTAATTATGATATATGTACATTCCATTTTATGTTTGCCTGGATTGAGAGACCTAGATTTTTTGTTACTTTAACATCAGCTAATTCCACGTTGTTCATTTTAAATGGAGTAGACGATTGCCGATTTGAAATGCAAAATTGCGCTGAAACTGTTTTTCCTTCGTTAACTATTAATTTGTTACTGCACAATTTGAAACATCTGAAATTGTACTATTTATTGCTTCGTTTTTGCAAAGAACATTCGTATCATCGGCAAACATAACTGTTCTTCCGTTTATAATAAAGGAGGGCATATCGTTTACATATAACAGAAAGAGAATTGGACCTAGGACCAAACCTTGCGGGACCCCGTGCTCAATTGGCAAAGAATTGGAAAGATAAGTAAATAATGTCCTTTCGTGCCAGTATGGTATTTCTACTCTTTGAGTTTGATGTTTAAGGTACAAGGTAATGCAATCTAAGGCAATACCACGAATTCCATATGAAGGTAATTTTGAGAGCAAGATGTTATGGTCGAAAAAGGTCAAAAGCTTTCGAAAGATATAAACATATTTCAAAGAGTGCTTCATTTTGGTTCATTGATGAAGCAACATCTTTAAGCAAAGAAAAATGGCAGTTTTCGTAGATTTTTGATTTTCTAAAACCGTGTTGCGAGTCTGAAAACGATTTTTTCCTGAGAAAAGCTTCCATTCGAATGTAGAAAAGCCTCTAATATTTTTGAGAAAAATGACAAGAGAGAAATTGGCTGATAATTTTGAATGTAATTTTTGTTCCTTTTTTTAAAAAAATGGCTCAATTATTGTTGTTTTGAAAATATTTGGAAATTTTTCTGTGCATAAGGAAGCATTAAAAATGTGAGTGTATAAAGGCAGGTGCAAAAGTTTTTAATAAACAGTCCGGAAATTCATCTAAATTAGATGAATATTTATTTTTTAGTTTACTGACTATCCTGAGGATTTAGTTGGAAGAAGTTTCGGAAATAAACATCATGTCTGAAGTTTTAGGGGAAACATATTATGTTAGATTTTGTGGTTTTACTCCCTTCGTGTGATCAGCCGCAATTCTAGAAAAGTGTTGGTTTAAGAGACTAGCAACTTTTTCCGAATTACTTGCTTCTCGTTTGTTATCCTTTAAAACAACATTCTCTACAAGGTATCGAGATGATGTGGTTGTATTTTTTACGATATTTCGCATTGGTTTAGTTTTGTTACTAGCGTTCAAAATATCCTGATTATTTTTCATTATTTTTGCCTGAACTATTACTTTCCTTAAATTCTTTTGTATTCTCGGAAGTAGACATGGAAACCGGGTGATACGTCATGATGTTTAGAAATGAAGTAAAGGTACGTTTGTTTTTACATGATGTTCTAATTCCTTGCGTGATTCAAATATTACTTTTCCGTGAAATGTTTAATTTTCTCTTTTTAAGAAAGCGTGCGTTAAAGTAAAATAAAGCACAGAAAATGTCAATATTTTCATTGTCTCAACCACATTATGAACTGCGTGCCGTGATTCCTTCAGAAAGTAGTCCGTAAATAATTTTATGTTAACTTTAGAGAATGCTCTGCACATGCGTATATTATTTATTGTGTCAGTGTTCATGCTATTAGTAATTGTAAGAATTTGTGCATCATGGTCACAGTATTCTAGATTATTCGTTATTATTTCGCATCTAGTAGTGGTTTTGTTGATTATAATTTGACCTAATGCCTTTTGTGATTTAAATGTATTTCGTGTAGGTACATTCGCTGTAATATCTAAATTAAAAGAATGAAGTAAATTGACCAACTGCCCTTTTTCCTCCGGCGCACGTGGTTCTGGCTTTGATTTCCTCTGGCATTTATGTTCGACTCCAGCACATTGCAACAGGCACTTTGGCTTCAACAAGTTTCACACAAATAAAATTATTTTAGTTCGAAAAATTCACTACTCTGATATATTTGGCAACAATGAAAGATCTTCGACACACATTCGTTCGCAAACCGCTGGTCAGCTGCAGCCGCACGCTTCCGCGAGACACTATACTTGGGTTTTCCTAACGAGGCAGCTGAAGGTATTATCTCCAAGATGGAAAGTGGCACGATTTTTTGCATCTTTCTTGGTCCTGCCGCAAGATGCCGCATGATCGCGACCTATCAAGCAGTCCTTGGATCAAGCGACTCTAGCGGCACGACCAAGAAAGACGCGAAAAGCCGTGCCATATTCCATCTTAGAGATAATACCCTCAGCTGCCTCGCTAGAAAAACCCAAGTATAAAGTACTTCGATCCAGAACGACCACATTTACACAAAGAACTCATCACATGTACGTTTTGAATCAACAAACCTAATATCAAATGAAAAAATCTCCAAATATCATAAACAATGCTTTGAATATCGTCAATAATTGACTGAAGCAAAATTCATAAAACTACGTAGCAGCGAGTGAGACGAAGATATAATATGGGTATACCCTTGAGACTCCCTCTGTCGCCTCGCAACTCTACACAGCGACACTCGTTAGGTTGCGCCGCTAAAAAGCTGCATGTTCCCCGTGTTAAATCGAAGTGTCACGGAGTAAATTCAATTCACGGAACCCAGTAATACAGCGAAGAGCGTAGTGCAATTCTTGGCAAGGCATCACACACAGGAGAGAGAGCCAGTTGGATGCTCTTTGGTTTCAAAATGATTTCATATACATCGATATGAATATTGAATGCCTTTAAAAGGAAAATGTATATTCGTAAGATATTACGAAATTTTCGATTTTCTGGGGGTTGTGCAACCGTGCAACCTAAGCACGAGCCGCCACTGATATCACCTACGATAAAGATGGAGACTTTATAGATTCATAGAAAAGGAGCGTTAAAGCTGTCCTGCTTCATCAAGCAAGCTAGTAGGGCATGCATCTGTACCAGTTGGGCAGAGTGCGTTTAAAATAACACCACGAAAACCTGTCAGTCGTTCCCAAGAAAATAAAATATGCCGACCATGGATGGACCATTCGCGGTGATTTGAAAGTTGTTTTGAAAATGATGAGAAGCACTTTATGCTTCTTGGTCAAGAAGACGGATATACAAAGTTTCCATGCTTCATTTGTGAGTGGGACAGCCGTGATAAGACGTATCATTGTTTAAAAAATGGTCGAGAAAACAAAATCTTGAACCAGGCACCAAGAATGTGATTCGGAACAGCTTAGGATGTATGAAACTAAAATGTATTGTTACTGCCTCTGTATATAAAATTAGGTATAAAGAAACAGTTTGTCAAGGCGATTACTTCAAATACCTGGGCCAAAAGTTTCTAGGTTTATCCGAAGCAAAGTTGAAAGAGGAATCCTTTATTGGTCCAGATATCCGCATCGCTTGTGAAGGATTAAGAATTTAAATTTTAGATAACAAAGGAAAAAGAAGCTTTCAAAGATCCTGTCTGTAAAGTAATTGTTGTGAATAAGCTGGACAAATTCCAAGCGTTTGGTTGCTCCATGAGAGTCAAAATATATTTCCTTTACTCACATGTGGACTTTTTCTCCAAAAATTTAAGATCAGCCAGCAAAGAACCGGATGAAAGGTTTCACCGAGATTTGAAAGATATGGAGCACAAATATCAAGGAAGATGGAACAAGAACAAGCTCGCCGATTACGGTTGGATTTTAACACGAGATAGGCCTGAGATTGAACATAAAAGAGAGATTCAAGACATAAACAAAAGATAAACAAACAACAAAAGAACATAAAAGACAGACGTCGTTTTTTCCCCTCAGTTTAAAATTTGTTTCAAGTTTCATGTACTTATACTCCTCTTGGTCAATCATATATTTTATGTAAGTTACCTTAATAAAAAACAAATTTACGTGTCTAACGAACTTCCGTCCCGCAACAGTGTATGCTCTCGTAGGCGACCGCGATCGTGGGTGTCTCCAGTATAATTAAGCTGCCGGTGCTTTCCACTTACCTCACGTCGCATTATTTTATTTTAAATAATTATATTTATTAACATATTAACATCATGAACTTTACTACACTAGACTACTACGTATGAACAAAGATTCAGTTCATGGAGTTGATTCTCTTCTAATGAACCGAATCAATGAATCAAAGGAACCGTGCCACCCTAAACTTGGGATTTACCCACGGTGTAAGATATATATCCTACACCGTGGATTTACCGCCAGACATATAGTACTATAATATAGTACTATAATACTATTGCTTAGACATATTATGTCTAAGCAACACCACCTAGATTTATGTAGGTGGTGTTAGTCTATGGGATTTACCCTCTCTTATATTAATTTCAAATAAGAACACTAAGTTTCAACAAAAAGAAAATGTATTGTTCGTAAGTTTGGATCAATCGGCTGCCGATGTTGTTATACTGTACCTGCTCCGCTTCTTGCGAAACTTTTTCCGTAGTCTTGAACCACCGATTAATTATATCTAATACCATGGAGTAAAGATTTACCTCTTTAGTCTATGCTAATACTTTCCGCAAGGGTTCGCCAATCTTCGAGACAGGTGAAGATGATACTACTTGGGTATTTAAACATTTATTTCACTTTAAATATCTCTATTTAATCGTCATGCGTTCATTTCTTAAGAGCTCGAGCTAACCTCTCCCGAAACAGCCTCGCGTCCACAGCAACCCACTACACATCTCAATTCATGGAGGAAAGATTTGGGTGAGTTACTGCGAACAGATTTTCGCTCGTTCTACGCAGCAGCATCTGTTTGCGTCACGAACCACGTGACCACAGCACGAGCACTTCGTTTGAAAAGCCAGACCAGACTGGCCGCCATGTTGTTTGGGGAGCGTGAAGGATTTTTACTTTTTAAAATTTATTTAGTCAAAAATATGTGTATGGTTTTTAGTTAAAAGTCAAAATATATAGTCAATTTAGTCAAAAATATGTGACGTATAGGGGAGAAAAATCATCTGCGCACGCTTTCTTGAGTTTCAGAATCCCTTCCCAACAATTTTCCTATTAATAGTTGAAAGATGAAAAAAATAATCTCTATATTTAAAAAATATAAGGTATTCTGCCATGGCTTCGTTTAGAGCTTCTACCGAACCGATTGTAGCATTTTTTCCTTTAAATGAAAGAATGTGATCCTTAGATGTGTTATCAGATATTGTTTGTGTTGATTCACCAACATTTACGGTGTAAATTAATAAATTAAATTATTCTTTAATAGTACGCTTATCAATAGACAATTGTTTTTGTTATGTTCAGAATAATTGCACACTTTTCACAAACAAAGATTTATTACAATTAACCGTAGAAAGTACATTGGTCACAATTCCAAAATCCAAAAAAGCATACCAAGTCACAAGCCAAAATCACAAAACCAAAAGTCCGGGAGATGTACCAAAAACAAGCTATGTCGAACTAAGAAATCTACGCAGTACAACCTCCTCACTCAATTCCACTCATTTGGTCACTAGCGTTCTGTCTCTCTGGCTGGCGGCGCTCGCTTTTAAAGCGGGCGGCGCCGCAGACTCGCTGCACCGCTCCTGGCTCTCCGGCCAGCCTTCTATCTCAGCTCGGGCGGCGCCTTTTCCGCATCGCCGCCTCTGCCTACTTCCTCTGCCGCCGTTGAGCGCTGCCACCTTAGCGCGCTCTTCAAATGCGGTTATACAGCCGCAGCCCAGTTTTCTTCCAAAGGGTGGCTGTTTCAAAATCGATTATATGAAACGCTAGATGTGAGTCCACGCTGCTTCATGGTGGCGCTGCTTGATGTTTTGTTTTGATTGTTGAGATTTGTTTACAATTCTCCAAGGTTTTGTTTCAGTGTAATAATTGCATTGTGGCTTTGACAGTTTTCATGTGTTTGCTTTTGTGATGTATTTTGTAGAGAACATTCGGACAGTGGGTTTTGCTCGGTTGTATTGAAGTAGTGAAGTTGTTCCCAGGTTATGTCGAATTCCGAATCGTTGCCCACTCGCCCCAAAAGAGGCAAACATACATTAACTGGACGCAGGGAAAGAGAAAGTCAGCGTAGGTGTCGTGATAGTGAGGTCATATCGTTTTCTATTGGGTCGTTGTCTACGAAACGTCAGTTTTGTTCTTCCCATGCGAGAGAAGTTATGCAAACGAGTTTTCTCTGTGTTGCTTAAATGGGAAAATAAGTTTACCTTCGAGTCAATCACTGGAAGTAAAAATTGTTTACAGATGACATCAAAACTTTAGAATCCGTCAGTATAATGAGTACTCTTTCTTTTGTGTCATTTGGTGTATTATTGGAATATGTGGGCCATATTGCATTGCCATCTGGTCATAGGCCATACGCGTTCAAAATTTTGGGAACTCCACATCACAGAATATCTTCATTATACCCTGAAGATCCAAACAATGCAACATATTGTGAACATTAGTCTGGGCACAGTATTTTACATTTATCTCAAATCTCACCGTCAAATTTTGACGGGTTCTCACTAGTAATAATAATAATAATAATAATAATAATAATAATAATAATAATAATAATAATAATAAATTTAAAGCGAGAGATTAACATTTCAAAAACTAGATATTTTCGTTGCCGAATTATAGAAAACTTATTTGTAACGGTAAACGAACGAACAGATTCGATTTTTCTGTATTGTTAACAAAATAGAAATTCACCCTAAGCTCTACTATCACTACAAGCAAAAGGAAAGCTCAACAAAACGTGCATGGTGAAGCGGCATTACGTCAGAAGAAAATCATCCACCAAAAACCCCGATCGAGATGAAGTCCATTGACCGGAAGCTGAAGTGCGTACTTGTTACAGGCATTTAAGTCTTTTGTTTTTAAATTATACAATGCAAATGTAAACTAATTCATTATACTATATCTTGGTTTTGTTAAAGTAAACATTATTTTTATTTTTGACGATTTAATGAGTGATGAGAAACATTTTGAAAGTGGCAGAAAGTGACAATTTTCACCGATAATCGACCAAAAATAGCACGATGAAGGTGTACAAGTTACAATATTTAAAAGAAATGCTGCATAAATCTGTTTCAATGTCTTGTAAAGAGATGATAATTTAGGTATGTGGCTGCATTTAAAATTGCCGCTAATATTGCGACACAAACTGACGTCTGAAGCTCATTGGCTGAGGTCGGATAAGATGCGCAAGAGCCCACCCCCTGTCACAATTATTCTATCTCTTAAGAGTTGATACACTCGCACTCGAAGCTCTCTTGCTCTCTCCATTTAAACCTATAAAAAATAAAATTGAGGAAAAATCAATTTTCCTCGACAAGAATTGATTTTATTTGACATAGATTAAAATCACTGTTGCCAGATACGAGGGTCATTTCAGAAGTCACGGTAACTGTTTTATATATTCCTAATACTCGCATATGCGGTTATTGCACTATATACATTTGAAAACATGGTGAACACTGTTCACAGTGCTAGATGCGAGCACCAGATGAGGTCTAAGTGCATTGTGGTCTGGTAGACAACACATGCAAACCTTAGTATCGTATAGACTGCGTTTCGAGATAATTGTCACTAAAGTTGAACAGCGAGCATTTGTAAAAATTGCATTTTTGCGTGGCATGGTTATATTTT
The DNA here is from genome assembly GCA_964035755.1 of Teleogryllus oceanicus. Lineage (NCBI taxonomy): Eukaryota > Metazoa > Arthropoda > Insecta > Orthoptera > Gryllidae > Teleogryllus > Teleogryllus oceanicus. The sequence goes on from CAXIVR010000013.1 coordinate 66,426,984, forward strand.
GCTTCTCCCTCCTTCACCTCATTACTTACCAACTTGCTTTGACCAATCGTCCAGACCTCTTATCTTCTCAAATTTTCTTGTTCTGGCACCACACTTTATCTTCTCACGTAATAAGTTTTCCCTAACCGGGCATCTCCCACTAGCGGGGCACCGCCCCAACCGGGCAAACTCTAAGCTCCTGACCGGTTTCCCAGCATGTGTGCTAGTGTAGCCCTTGTAAGTGTAAGAGTGTGAAAGTCCAGAATGAGGCTGGGACAAGAAAGGGGAAGGAAAGATCGAACGCGAACCGTGGCCCGTTTGTTAGGGTATCGGCTCCGGCATTCGCCTGGACTGATCGGAGATATCACGGAAAAACATTGATCAGAGCAGCTAACAGAATTATTTTTATGAAAGTGAATTTGACCTAGCTATCTAGCTAGTGAGGAAAATCCTATTCCCGTCGGGACTCGAACCTTGGTCCTCCCGATCAGAGGCACTGCAGTGATGCCCTGAGCCACCGTCCCCGGTCCGTTTCTTTAAAATATTAAACACAAATATTAAAAATCATTTATTAATAATTTGCAGGAGAAAGTGATTCCTTTGTACAATCAATTATGTAGGTGTCTACGTATGTATTGCTTTAACGATAAACATTTTTCGGTCGCTTAACGATCATCATCAGAGCTGAAAAATATTTTTCAATAATATATGATAGGAAGAAGGTAACCAAATTAAAAGTTAAATAAAAAGCAACAAAGTTGAACTGAAATAGGTTTATTGAAGATTACAAGTTCGTAAACAAACAGGATAGCATGTCTCGGTAGAAAAACAAGTTGTGTTGTTTGCGGGATGAGGGAGCTGTTTCAGTGCACCAGGCGACGGAGGGGGCAGGGGTGGCGTGGGGGTGGACCGGCCGAAGGGACCGCGATGGGCGTGTGGTGAGAAGGGGGTGAGACAGTGAAAGGCAGAACTCGAGTTTGGAGATTGGCGAGGGTGGAATTTTAGTGCTGTATAAATTGGATTGATTTTAGTATAATAGTGGTGAGAGAACATACGGATTTTTCTGATACATTCTGGCTATGGATTATTAAAGTGTATGAGAATAGTTTCTAACTTAAGTCTGTGCTACTATATATTTTCGATTTGCAGAATATTTATATTCATACTTTTATCGAACGTGTATTTTTTGTGTGAGATCTGCTATGTGTGATATCAAGGTGGTGGTATTTGACCACGCCTGTTCATGTTCATCGATTATGTGTGTGAATTTCTGGCCAGCTTGATAGCGTTGCAGTGGTTGCAGGTGAAGACCCACGTAAGGAGACAGGTATAGAACGCAATGTACCGAAATACCCACATAAGAAGACAGGTATCGCTGGCCAACAATTTTTTTTAATGTGACTTCGCTTTATGGGTCAAATATTACTAATTTTGATTTGAGAAAAACAAATATGACATAGAAAAAATTGTTATCTGTTGTTTCTGTGATATCGAATACATGGAAATATTTTATTTTAACAGATTAAGAGAAAATTATAGATTTGAATAATATACGCCAACTAAATTAAATGTTCGTTTGAATATTTTCAGATGACATTTACATAACAAAGGTTCTAAATTGATGGAAAAATACCTTATTTTTGGGTTTGAAGATAATTATGAGGTAGCTTCTTGAGATCGTTGTCGTCTTGTGGCCTTCCTCTCGTGAGTTCCGGAGCATCTCTATATACAGACTAGCAGCAATCCGGAAGCATGGCTTCGTTTCAACGGCCATAATATCTTTGTTTCAATTAAGAAATGTCCTGAACGAATCTGTTTCCGTTTTTATCACTGACTGCTCCACAACTAGGAGGTAAAAAGTGTTGGTGGAAGTGAAGAAAATGGATTATAAGGGACACGTCTTCGAGTTCATAGTATTTTTGCAGATGTATCGCCACCAACTGAGTGTTATTATCATCTCTTATGTTGCAAAAAAAATATTTATGAATAACTCCCTTAAATGCTTCCCAAGCTTCCTTTTCTTTGCCCTCCAAAACTCTGTCAAACGTAGGATCCTTTAAAAGTTGTCGAATTTGTTGTCCCATACAAATACTCCTTAACTTTTGCATCATTTTATAGATATTTTTTCTCTTAAGGACCTAAAGGCCGATATTTCTTGGTTCAGAGCTTGGACAACATTTTTCATGAATCCCATTTATATGTAGGGGTGGAAGAACATACTGTTTTGGGTCTACGAAAGGATCGATAACGCCATTTGTGTCGTTGGAGTTAAGATTTCTTACAGGCCCACCGGTTTGAATGTAACGATATTTCCTACCTCTGCTGTCCCACATACATGAAAAACTGCAATCACAGATTTTTTCAACCGCCACAGATTTTCCAGTTGTGTTTATCACATAACAAAAGTTCCAGCGTAAAGAACCCGTGACTTGTCCTGGTCCCTTCCTTCATACGAAAATAATGCTGATAGGCAGTCATCTCAAGGGATGTGATATTTTCAATTTTTCAGTATCAAGGACCCACAAAATTCGGATTCTGGCTACACCACGTGTTAGTGGATTTCCCCCCCTAGTGGATTTAGCAACTGTATTCATCCACTTTTTCGTTACCAGGGCCCTGTAAGAAGAGTTTTTTCTGTCGAAAATTCGCAGTTTCTTTTACTCAGCATTACATAACTTTCTTTCTACTTCTTAAGCAATAGAGAGAAATATTGTGAGGCCCTGATATCGAAAATGTGGATAAATATGTTCCGTATGTAGCAAATTACTTCCTCTAACACGTTATGAAGTCATCATTCGCGAATTGTGATGCCTTGATTCAGAAAAATTCGTTGAAGGCAAAACGTCTGTGGTCAATGCTAGCACTTAAACCGTCCAGACGACTTTCTCCAAATTTGATATTCCCCCATCGATCTGACCAAACTCGAGAGGCTGCGAATTTCAAACGGATATTTTAATTTTAGGGTACTTTACGCAAAACTTTAGCATTTTCAAAATGTTCTCAAAAATAGCTCGAAATATTTTGATTATTTTTTCCTTTGAGAAAGTAAGTTTTAAAATTGCGCACGTCTCATTTTCGTTGAATTATTTGAATTTTCGAAAATTGCAAAAGTTACAAATAATGCGAGTAAGTATTGCTGCTGTAGCACCAGCACTTCTCTAATGACCTATGAAGCTTGGTTCTATAAGCAGGTATTACTGGCAGTGGCTTGGAAGTAGAACAGAATATCACTTTCATGAATGGAGTTGCTGAAAATTCAAAAAAACTCATTCAAGAATTCTTGATTTAATGCTGACTGAATTACTTTATTGATTGATTGATTGATTTTTCGTGTTTCCGGGCGCGTCAACTGCTTTGGTCATTAGTCCCGTTAGTGTAATGCATGTTTTTTCTCCGGAGATGGCGGTGATCTTATCCCGCTGGATGGCGAGATCCGGCGCCCACCTACCGTCGGCTAGTGGGGTTTCCCCCTAATCAGGACTCTCCCACCAGCGGGGCACCGCCCCAGCCGGGACAAGCTCTAATCTCCCGACCGGACTCCCGGAATATGTGGTTAGTGTGTGCATGTTAGTGTAAGTGTGTGTGTGTGTGTGTAAGGGGAGAGGATAGGACAAGGAAGAGGAAGGACAGATCGCGCGCGGTCCGTGTGGCCGTTTGGTAGGGTACTGCTCCGGCATTCGCCTGGTGTTGATCGGAGAAACCACGCAAAACTACCGATCAAGAGCAGCCGGCCGCTAGAATTCTCCTCCAGACAGCAACTGAATTCGACCTAGCTGAAAGCTAGTGTCGAAAATCCTGCCGCCGTCAGGACTCGAACCTAGGACCTCCCGGTCAGGGGCACTGCAGTTACATCAGTTGATCCACTGAGCTACCGCTGCCGGTCTGAATTACTTTATAATAATCATAAAATCCTAAGAAGGAGCAGTGTAATGCTGGCGAAATAATAAGAACTTCAGAGTTTATTAGGAAGTGCATCCCGTTACGAACATTGTTTAGTGCGTAGATGAACTTAGTACTGTCGACAATAGCTGGGTCATAGTGCCAGCAGCGACTACATTTTTAATATGTATTTAATTAAATCTAATTAATTTACTATTTAACTAGATTAATGCGACGTTGCCGACGCTGTAAACTATTTTAGAAGTATTTTTACGAGCTGAAAATTTCTAAATGTTATGCATAGCTTTGTTCAAATACGTTCTTACAGTCTCAGCATTGGACACAAAGAATCGTAGTGGCTAATAATGTTATACTCCCGTTCAAAAATTCCCAACACCCATTGGTCTTGCATATTACCTCCATTAGGGGTATGAACTGGTAATATTGCAAATTGTATTCGCCGTAAAAATACTTGCAGAAATGGACGATTGTTGGAATTTACAGATACATTTCGTACACTTTCTTTGCTAATAATGCACAAGAAAATATCACATGGAAGCTTTCTTCAGCGTTATTCTCTAATAAGATCATTCTCAATTAGTTCCGAAAATCCTGTCCCAAAAAACGTTTATCCATTTGATTCCGCGCATTTGGTTAGCACTTGCATAGTTTTAGCCCCCAATTTTTGAAGAGATTAAAACTCCATAGACTTAGTCTAATTTGTGTTCACTTCGACTTCCAAAATAGCTGTATTAATCGTTTTAATCTATATAAACATTAAAAGGTGACTGTTTTGTATGTTTATGAGAATAAGGTGTTAGATTAAGTAGTTAGGTGTTAGATAAGATGTTAGTCACACTCATTTGAAAATCGGTATTTACACGTAAGAATGTAAATGTGAAAAGTCGAAGGTAAGAACAAATGTCCTTTCACTCTCTAATATTTTCTCGGTATTCACTTGAAGTTCATCAAATTTAATAAGTTCAAAGGCAATACTGTTCCTGGGTTTTTGCAAATTTATTTGTATAAAAACGATAATACAAATGAAAATGAAAAAAATCTGCCGCGCAATTCTTTTGTTTAATGGCAATAATAAGAGTTGCTATCCTTGTGAAAGAAAATTGTGGCGTCCTGGAGCGACCAAATTGCCACCGGGAATAGGGGCTTAATCAACGCCACGTACATAGATGTATTTAGATGACGTTGGTTTAATTCCCTATCTACCCATTAAGATCGCAGCGCCAAAACACGTTTTTGGAAATTTCTTAAAGTATTCTGGCTAGATCCGAAAACAAATTATCAGTTCCCCACCAGGAGTCCAGGAGCCGTCGAATGACACCTCATATGTCTCAATTGGTGCACGGGAAGTGGTCAAACCGTGAATGACGGAAAAACACACACACACACACACACACGCACGCACGCACGCACGCACGCACGCACGCGCGCGCGCGCGCGCGCGCACACATACCTACGCACGCACGCACGCGCCTTACGCACCTGACTCGCGTAGCAGGGATTAGTTATAGATGCTTTTTTCAACCCAGTAATCACTCTACTCTCCTAAAAGCAAGTGATGCTTTAAATTTTAAACTGTTGGGCAAAAGTTTACGTTGGTTGGTCAAAAGTGGTTACGTTACTATTTGAGTAGTGTCAGTAGGTGAAGTTATCGACATGAAAATCCGTGATTTACAATTTCCACACAAATGGGAATGATTTAGAGCTGGGCTGCTCACGTGGGGGGGGGGGACACTTGGCGTTCTCTAAACCCGCGCTTAACAGTGTGACTATTTTATTAATGTGCCACGATCGTGGCAAATTCTACTAGGCCGGCAGACCCTCACTCACCTGGGAACGGTGCGCTGAACTCCCAAGGAATGCTGCGGACGTGACGCCCAAAGTCTCGCCCTGCAAATGGCATACTTTCCAGTCTGGTTGAATAGTCGGTTTGTGATGGCTCGCTCCAAATTCATTCTCAAACAGAAAGCGTTCGTGTACGACACATACGTAAAATGTCTCAAACCGTAATGCGCATTATAACCAAGAGCCTTTCTTCCAAATGTTGACAAATGAAGAGCCTAATTACGGTCATTTTCAACAGGACTCCGCAACCACGTAGATTCAATGCCTGGGCATCTGACGCAATGATCCATGTTGTGGAATTATTTACCCACTTACTAGTATTTAAAAGGGCAATGTCCCGTAATTCTAGATACAAGGGTCGAATGTTTATGTTCTTTTGCGCACTGCTATGTAACACTTTTTATTTATTTTTTTGTTAATGCTCATTGTGACTCTTAAACTATATTTTAAAGTAGTCGCCTTAAAAAAATTATTTAAGTCTAACAAAAATTTACAGTTTAATAATTGGTTCTCATCTGTAATGTTATATTCTTCAAATAATAATGACACGAATAACATTATGAAACGAAAAAATTAAGTACGAAAAATATCTCTCACATCATTTTTATAAAAATGAAATTCAGGCAATTCCAAGAAGGTATGGAATGTTTGATAGCACATATATTGTGACCATTTTTCCTCATTATGAATCTGAATGAGTGATACTAATGAGTAAGGCCCGGATAATTATGTAATAACATATTTTCCTAGCGTAACTGTCAAGTCGAATCAACGATATATTAACGTTTCATAACTGTTAGTGCCAAAAAACGTCGACTTTTTAGTACATATTTTTACATATTTTACCCGATGATACATATATTTACATATTTTACCCAAAGGTATATATGTTTACATATTACTGTAAATTTTTATTTATTTATTCATTTTCCTATATATTTTTGATAAGGAATCTCCCAGAAACAATTCAGCATTGTTAAACATTTTTCTGCAGCCTTCTCTCTAAAATACCATTATTGCATCGTGTTGAAATAAGTCAGTCCATAAACACGGACGGTATTTCAAATCGAAGGGCAAGACAAAGACGCAATCCATAGCTTCTGGAGTGTTCGTTTTCAGCGGGAGTAACTCAGAACAGAAAGGAAGTTTTCTTTGTGAAAATGATACGTTTAGCAGATGATATCGCGCAGCCACCTCGCATCTTTCAGGGGTCTCCCTTGAACTTGATACCCTTCACCAGAAACTAAACGCACCAGCTCAAGAGACGCCGTTTTTGTTGTTAGGGAGATCGCTGTAAATGATAGAATTATGAGAAGAATAATGTTTATTAATGGACTTTATGCTAATGAGTCAGGCAATACAAACTATGATAACAGTATTTTAAGAAAATAGAATTGATATAACGATAATTAATTTTACATATTTCTTACTTTTTTATTTATTACATATTTCTGTATATTATAATACATATACATGTACATATTTCCCCTCCTTTAAGTAGTACATAATCATCCGGGCCCTACTAATGAGCAATCCTCTCGCGTCTACACCTTGACGCAACGCGTCTCCAAGCACCTTAAGGGGCGTTGAGCGCTTTGCAATGGGGAGTAATCCTCCATTAATGTGCTTTATTTCATTTTTTTTCTCAAGTCTCGTCACGTCGCAGTCAGTCAGTTCTATTTATCCCTTCGGCCAGGGGCTCGACGCCGTTAGATCCCGGGGTTCCTGGCCGGTCACCCAGCCACGAACCCGCGAGTCTCGAATTCGCTTAACCTTCGGGACTTCACGGATTATTATGTGGCCTGTTAAAGCGAATGCAAAGGGCTTAATTTTTGTCTTAAACGCTTATAAATAAGTCAAGGGCTATGTCTTAAACGATTATGAATAAATATTGATCGATGATTTGGTTTTATAAATCTATAATTCACTCATGACATAAATTAGAGCAGCTAGTAATAATGATTTTTAAGAATAAGATTTTTTAGCTTTGATAGGACTGTCTTATTCAATTAAACACAGTTAATGAAAAATATGTTAGTACTGTCATCAAACAAAACCGATTCAGTATTACAATTTTGTATTTAGCACCAAACTATATTAGTGATTACATAGTAGCAAAGCGAATTACATAATTAGCTCTACAAGCAATTATAATACTCTGTCTCCAAATCAAATATGTACGACTAATTCGTTTTACATTCATATTTCACATTGTCATATATCGACCACAAACATTTCCAATATAATACAAAGGTAATATTACTGTATGTAACCGCGTCTCATCTCGCAGATTACAATTTCAATTTACGCGCTGCGCATCGAATTGCGCATTCTCATTGTTGGTCCCCGCTCCTGGAATGGTCTCACCCCACCCTCCCTCACTGCTCGCATTCGCACTCGAGTGGCTCGCGCGCGGCCCCCGAGGCCAGTGAGAGTACAAAATAATGTGCAGGCCTGTCTTAAGGGTTTACATGCTGTTTATGGAGACAGGATTATCACTCGTGGTTTGTGGCTTGCAGCTCTCGTGATCTGAGTACGTGCGATTTCGTTCTCTAGGAATTTCTAAAAGATCGCACATATGCGACCAATGGGAGAAGAATTAAGACACCATATACTGGAAGTGCAGTACCACAGGATATCCTTTACCACGTGAACCAGAACTTATTTACATATCAAGAATGTATGAGAACCGCGATGAGTAGTTGCGGCATCTTCTATAACGTGAGCACAATTTACACTTTCCGTCAGCGAATAGCCACCTTCCCATTCCTAGCGATTCCACCGACCGCTCTGTCTCGACTTCCCTGGTTTCTGTGGCCTCGTTCATACAGGTCAAATCCCCGCGCAAAATGGTCGCTCTGTACTTAATAAGGGCAACCGGTGAACCCCGCTATGTCGAGTCGGCCCGATGCACACTGCTCTCAACTTTCGAAAATCTGATCGAAAGCCTAATACTAAAGTTCAATATTTTGACTTTGGTACAGAGAAATCGTGTAAATTCCATTTAGTCAAAGGTAGAGTGAGTGTTGCCTCATCTAAGCCGATGTCACAGTACAACAGTGAAGTTAGATGAACGTAACAACATGTATTTATTGTTCCGGCGCGTGTATTTTTTGGAATGTTTGATTGTTAGTGATTCCGGGCGCATCAACTACTACGGTCATTAGTCCCCTGTAATGTATTTTTTTGTGAGGTGGTGATGTTTTCCCCCTCTGGATGGCAAGATCTGGCGCCGAGATAATGTCGGTTTCCCAACAAGATATCTCCCATCTTAGCGGGACAAGTTCTAATTTCCCAACCGATCCCGGCGTGTGGAAGGGTAGTGCATGTTAGTGTAAGGGTGTGTAAGAGGAGAGGATAGAACAAGGAAGAGGTAGGAAAGATGGCACGCGGTCCGTGGCCCGTTTGTTAGGGTACTTCCTCTTCTTTGTCCTATCCTCACCCCTTACACACACACACTTACACTAGCATGCACTACACTACCACACATGCCGGGAGACCGATCGGGATTTAGAACTTGTCCCGTCTGGGGCGGTGCCCCGCTGGTGGGAGATACCTGGTTGAGAAAACCCGCTAGTCGACGGTAGGTCGGCGCCGGATCTCGCCATCCAGTGGGGAAGATCACCGCCACCTCCCCGAGAACAAACATGCACTTCACTTACGGGACTAGTGACCTCATTAGTTGACGCGCCCGGAATCACTATCAATCAATCATTGTCCGTTTGGCGCCCGACACCCCCGGCCCCGCAAACGCCGCACATACAACAATGCGACCGCCTGCAGCCAGACATTGCAGCTGCAACCATTTTCCAAGTAAGTGACGCCTTCGCTTGCCACTCCCATCAAAACTACCGTAGACTCCAGATCGTTGTTCCAAAGCGGACGCCCTTCTTGTTAAATGTTTTACAGTCGCGTGCATATTGACGCATCGCGAATCTCTGAACTATTGAAAATACTAAACTAATTAGAAGTTCTTACATGTGCAATCTTCTCTAAACTAATTGTGTACGTTCGTAAATAGGGATAACCAACATTATAACACATTACACTCAGAACTTTGGAGTGCCACATAACAACCGAGAAGTACCAGAACTTCTAGCCTCTACATAGAAATGCCAGCTCTTTTAGTATCTACGCAGAACTGTTAACGCATCATCTATCTGCTTTCGAATACCACTTCAGGCATTCACGCTCACGACTTGCCATCCTGACTACATAGATGAGTAACAAACAACCTAACTTTCTTAAACTAAATATCTTGTGAACACCAACTAGCTGAAACACCTATTAATTCACTTCGGGTTGTAAATTCCAAAATGCGTAGTATTGTTCAATCAATAATCGTACTATAACTGAAACAGAACTCTATCAACAAATAATTTCATTGGAGCAAATAAAACAATTGAATTTCAGCTATATTTATTTGTTATTGGTTCTCATTGTTTCCATATTGTATCCCACATTGGTTCCCATATTGTATTCATTGTATATTACTAACTGCTACTTTCATTCGACATCACAACTTTAAGTTAACTATAAGAATTTATCGTTTGTATTGTTTTGCATTTTATTTCAATTAAGCTAGTAAAAACTTTCCAATCTATTTCTGAGCTACCAGAATCCATTCGCTCACCCACCCGCAGGAACCCGCTGGGTAGAATCAATTGCCCAGGATAAAACACTCGTATTAATATTTTATTCTAAATAATAATAATAATAATAATAATAATAATAATAATAATACTCGTAATAATGTAATAACTGAAAACACGCAAAACAATTTTATATTTAAAAAATGTTCAAATGTAAATAGAAATATATTTGTCATTTGTGATAGCTTGTTCTCTATAAATGCTTATTATATTTATTATAACCTCTGTGAATAGAAAGTTAACAGTGAGCAACTGCCTCAATCGTACGACGCGCCATGGCGTTTTTGACTGCAGAACTATTTAAGTTTTCTATCCATCTCAAAACGTCAAAGAAAAATTAAATCTGTCAAAATGCCTTGCAAATAAGTAAATGTTCAAAATAATGTATTCTGTTATTGTTTAAAGGATACATTTTGATAATATAACAATAAACTTAAATTTTTATTAATTTTCGTTCCATAAATCGCCCTCTAAAGTACTTCGTAATACACTTCATGCTTTATGTTCTAGTATTAGCAATGATTACATTTATTATTTGTTTTTGTTAAATGTGTTTTCAACCCTAGCGATGGTTAATCCATTAACTTCTCAGATCTAACCATCTCTACGACAGACAAACAAACCCATTTTCAGTGTTAGATTAGTTCTTAGATCTAACCATCTCTGGGGTAGGCAAGAAACACATTTTCATTGTTTTTAGAAACACACTGACACTGTCATCCACAACACACCCTAGAATCCATCTGCTCACATACACTCGGCTATCCATGCAACGATTCACAGACTTGTCAGCCTCTCCCTATCACAGGATAATTTTGAAAAATAAATATACTCTCAAATATATAGCTACCGTCAATGAATACAGTACCACTCTCACTGGCAACATACTACGCCGAAAATTAAATAAGAAAAATCTGAGAACGTACACAAGCCCACAGGTGACACAAATACTTTAGAAATTTTACAATCCAAAGATTCGTACTCAATGAAATCAAAGTTGACAAAGATGACTTCCGTTATTTCATCCTTGAGTAATGTCAACAACACCTCATCAGCATTCCCGCAATTGCTGATTAAGATCATTAAATTACATTTTCGAAACACAAAATGGCGAATCCAATATGACGAACCAAAATTGATAAAAGTGCTTTGATTCACATGAAAATTTGCATTCAGAAGTTCTTGGAGTTTGATTAAGACATGATATTACATTTTCATGTAAACCAAAACTCTTTTAGCAATTTCGCTCCGTCAGATTTGATCCATTATTTTATTTTTTCAAAAATGTATTTTCATATTCTTAATTAACAACTTCAAGAACCCTAGTATACACATTTTCATGTAAATCAAAACTATTAATTTTGGCCCGCCATATTGATTTTTTCGAAAATATAATTTCACATTCTGAAGCAGCGACCACTAAACGCCTTGCACACAAATATTCAAGCAAATGAAGTAAAACCTTGATATTTTGACCAGGTTTTCGGCAGTTGGGATCAGTGTGCAGCGTGACGGGAGGGTTGGGTGGCGTTCGGCTCTAGTCTAGTGGAAGGCGATTGATAAGTGACCCACAGCATAGCGGGCCATCGCGGACAGCCTGACTTACATTCTTGTATTTGGGTTGAGGGCCGGCCTAGAAGAAGAAATGCGCGGGACAAGAATTCCGTAGAAGCACTGGGTACACTGGTTTCAGTGACAAAGCCCCAATACATCGTTTTTGTTCGTTTTCATTCGATGTTATTGATCGCGAACTTAGTAAATATTTCTAGGGTGAAGAATATAGCACTTGGCCAAGCTACTGATTTCAATTCACATTTTTTAATGAGTACACACGACAAAAATGGAATTTCCTGTCTACTTCGCATTTCGAACATAAAAGGCTTGTTCGCTCTCAAGTCTCTAGTTAAGTATGGAGATCAGTTTGTGTAGAAAAATATTCTGCGCTGATACACAGAAGAAGGGATATTGCTATTTTCTGCTTAAGATTGTTAGAATGTAACAGCTTGGAAAGAAAAGTTTAAGTCAAAGAATTGGAATGTTAATTTTTTTAATATGAATGCGACATTAAAAACATTTCTTTGAAAGGATCCAGTAGCATATGAATTTTTTTACAACTTCACACAATTCGCATTTCACGCAATTCACAATATTTAGTCCATACTACGGAACAAGAATCAACTGCTTACAAGTTTGCATTGGCGTGCTGGTAATTAACTGACAAATACCTTATTATAACTGTTCATCACTTTTTTCAAGAAACGTGTGAATTCTTGAATTTGATATCAACTATTGAGGTGTGGTTCACAAGGAAAAACTATTTCAAAATAGCAAAAACAAGATTTGGATACACCTTTTTCTATCTCCTATCCATACTATGCATGTAATTTATTCACTAATCAAATACGGCTCTGAATTGGAGCAACAATAAGAAATGCGTTGGCTCGGTTTACTGTCTGAAACATCTGTCTCATTTTAAAGACCACAAAAGAGTAATAGACGAATAAAAAAAACACTTTAATTTTTTTTAAATATGATATGAGATGATTTGTACGGTATGTAAGTTTAACACTATCAAATTACATTGCTTGATTTACTTTTCCATTTTTTGATAAGATCTTGAAGAAGTTCTTGTATATTAACATTTTCTATGTTTCTGACATTATGGGCTCTTTTTATTATGTCTGTGTCTGTAAGAATAAATTCTGTGTCTCGTAGATCATTAGTAATCCACTTGCTCGCTTTATTCATTTTAAATTCTAATTTACCTGAAGATACATATGGTTTTAAGCTTAGAGCCTCCATACGTTTATTAACATTCAGTTTTATAAGTTTCAGCCACCAGTTTACAAAAAGCAATCTTATTACTTTCCTAACAAACGATAACTCTTGAGCATTTTCACTCTGGCACAATTTTTCCAAATATGCAAATATCTTCTCCGAGTGATGCAATATTTCTATTCGAGATATAATGACATAGAGTTGTGTGTCTTCATGTGTAGTGACGGTGTCATTTACAGCCAGTGCGTTTAGGAGATTCAACAGTACTATTGGAAGAAAAAATACGAACATAATAAACACAATATGAGATAAAAATTGTGTTGCCGCTCCTTTCATCAACTCGACAGCTTCAAATTCTCCGGTAATCATGACGAATACTCGAAAAAACCAATACCCTAAATTATAAAATGATCCTTTGGTCGATTCATGGAAGAGTGCTGAAAAGCACCAAATAAAAGCTATTATTAAGGGTGAAAACCATAAAAAAAACTTCAAGTAATTCCATGTTACTATTTTCAACATTTGTACATAAGCGGCAAGTTTTGGATGATCTCCTATCAATAAGACGAATTCAAAAGCAGTCAGAAGTATGGCAATGTTTGCAATTGCAATGTCCCCGTGTTCTCTGAATATTCCTAAAAGAAGCAAGGCGGACGAAATTACTATCATCCCTTTCAATGAGCACCGCATCACCGAATGAAGGGAATCCCACGATACGCTGTAATAAAATACATTTAAAACACTAATAATAATAAGAAAAAACCACAAAGAGAAATTTAAGCTTTCTAAAAGCCTGTCTTTGTAATTTCCGCTTCCCACGATCGCATTATCCGCCAATGAAGAATTTTCTACTGAGTGATATTTGCCAAGAGAAACTCGAACCCCGAGAAGAAGAGCATATATTGAAAACAAAATGAAGAAAAGTAGATATAATGATCTGATAGCCTCCCATTTCATGTGTATAAAACATTCTACGACAGGGTGTGTTAAGACACAGCGACGCTCTTTACTCTTGCTTAATATAACCAATGATTGACAATAGTATCGCTCTTTATTGTCATCAGAATATCTCATAAATCGCATATCGAAAGTTACCGTTTTAGGGGATATCAAAGGCTCAGACAGTTGTATTCGCCTGTCAAAAAACTTATGCAGCTCCGCGGGCGTCATGATATCCAAAGGAGTGTTTCCGTTTTTGTTTAGCACACCTAAGAGAGCCCCTGAGTCTACCAATTTATCCGTGAAATACGGATCTCGCCAATGGTGCTTGGCAAGAAGATGCAGGGGAGTACATCCGTTACTATCCTGAGCATTCAGTAATTTTGGGTCTTTACGATCCAAAAGCATATGAAAGCAATTCCTGTAGTCCTCCGGTATCTCAGACTTGAGCGATATGTCTGCCCCCTTGATGAGCCAGTGCATAGCCGACTGATGGTTCTCCCGAGCGAGAATAGCCTTCTTGTGGATGAGAAGATCAAGTATCTCCGGTGAGCCCCTGTAGGCGGCGTCCTCGCTCGCCGACAGCTCCGAAGCGTGGATCAGGTTGGGGTTGGCATTAAGTGCCAGCAGCTTCATCACTGCGTTCTTGAGCTTGTTCTTCACTGCCACCTGCGGAGCACACATGCCAACGCATGAGACTATGGGAATGGTTTCAATTTAATGGTAGGGGATTGACTGATTGGTTGTTAGTGATCCAGATGCGTCAACTGCTAAGGTCATTAGTACCGTATTTAATGGTAGGGGATTGATTGATTGGTTGTTAGTGATCCAGATGCGTCAACTGCTAATGTCATTAGTACCGTATATTTTTTTCCTTGGGAGGTGGCGGCGGTCTTCCCCCGTGAAAGGCGAGTTCCGGCGTCGACCTACCGTCGGCTAGGGGGCTTTTCTCCAACCAGCGGGGCACCGCCCCAGACGGAACAAGCTGTAAGTTCCCGACCGGCCTCCCGGCATGTGTGGTAGTGTAGTGCATGTTAGTGTCAATGTGTGTAAGGGATGAGGAAAGGACAAGGAAGAGGGAGGAAAGATTGCGCGCGGTCCGTGGCCGATTGTTAGGTTTCGACATTCGCCGACAATTCTCCGCCAAACAGCGACTGAGTTCGACATAGCTGATAAGCTAGTGTTGAAAATACTGCCACCGTCGGGACTCGAACCTAGGACCTCCCGGTCAGAGGAACTGCAGTGATATCAGTTAATGCCCTGAGCCACCTCTCCCGGTTTAATGAAAGGGAAAGTCATGGCTGGTTGACACAAATTGGTAGTTTTAAATTTTGTACACAATTCTGATTTGGTTTTGACATGTTTGAAAATATCAAAAGAAACTATATTTATTTTGCTACCTTACGGTATTTTCAATTTTCCTCTCTATACTATAGTATTGTGAGGAAAGTATTGGAACCTCTTGAAAACTACGATCTCAAATTTTCGGTCGTAAAATTCGCGGTTATGGTTCTTATAGCTGTAAAATTTGCTGCCGAAAATTGATCGTTTTTCCCTCAGCATTACGTATAATACTTTCTTTCTACTACGTTAGCAGTAGCGAGAAAGTAAAGTATTGTATTCGTGCGCCAGAAAAAGGTGATTTTTCGAAAGAAAAACTCTTATTGCCAGGCTCTGGTAACGAAAAAATGAATACATCTTATTCCTTTCCACGTAGTAATTTACTTCCTCGAGCTCGTTGTGTAGTCTGAATCCTCCATGTTTTGTGGATCCCGAAAAATCGATTGACGGCATCATTTTCTCAAAAATGGCTTCAGAGTTTTTATTCAACTTTGTCATCGGATATGATAAAGAAAACTTAAGATAATGGTATAGGTCACATTTTCGTTGCAATCTCTGATTATTTGCAAATGGCAAATGTTCGATACTTTCTCGGCGCCTTCATACAAGTACAACATTGAAGATAAAGAAGATTTTCTTAATGTAATAGGTTTTCAAAGACATATTGAAACAATTTCATGTACAATTTTTCGAAAAAATGATTCGCGTTTTCGTAATTTGACGTGAAATTTTTGCAATTTTTAAACATTTATTTTCTCAAAAAAGGCTCTAAAGTTTTTCCTTAAAAACTTCTTCTCGTGTAAAAGAACGTCGGAGACAAAAATTATGTTAGTCTAATTTTTGGCATACTCTTTCATTTCCAAAAGTTGCAAAAAATTAACATTAAGTTCATATTTATGTAAGAGATTTTGTCTTAGAGAAATCGTTCCAAAAATCAGATATTTAAAAAAGAATGAAATGAACAATGTTTTGAAAAAACGAACAATTTTCCTGAATTTCTGCTTAAAATTAATGTAATTTTTTTTTTCAAAAACAGCTCCTAATTTTTTCTTTACATTTTTACTGCAGAAAGAACAATGGGACGCTTAAAAGAATGGCGTAGATTTCATTTTTGTTGAACTGTGTGAATTCTCAAAAATTGCTGAAGTTAGAAATAACGTGAGAAAGTATGTGCTGTTGTAACACTAACATTTTTCAAAAATTGCAAAAAAAAATTTGTGGTTAGAGTTTGTTCTCGACGGACGTAAAAAATACCAAAAGAACGGCGCACTTCTCACGTTTGTTGATGTACCTCGTATGTATAAAAAAAAACAAAATAAAAACTTATACTGATCACATTTTCGGCGAACTTTGTGTATTTTCAAAACTTTGCGAAAAGTTAACATTGCTAAACTACAAATGTGAAGAAACATATTTGTCTTCAACAAAAACAGTTCTAAATAATCAATCTTTAACTTACAATGTTTTGAAAAAGAGTAGTTTTTGCGTTATTTCCGCTTGAAATTATTATAAATTAGTATTCAAAAAACATTTTTTCTAAAAACGCTTCAAATTTTGTCTTCAAACGTTTCCACGTCTTTTTCACAAACTTTTCCAAGGGACACTTCAAAAAAATGGCGCATGTCTAATTTTCATTGAACTCTCCGAATTCTCGAAAATTACCAATTTACAAAGTATGCGAGAAAGTATGTGCCGTTGTAGTACCACTAGTTTTCATATAATACACTATATTGAAACAGTTTCAATACCAGCGAGCTGACTTGTCGATAGAAATATTTCGATATTTAGACGAAAACGAAATCTACGAACGATATTTAGACGAAATCGTTGCCGTCACTAGACTTATTTTTTTGTAGCCCTGAGCGGCGTGCTCACCTGAAGTAGAGTTTCGCGGCCGTCGTGGGCGTTCAGAAGCGCTGGGTTGGCCGCTACCTCTCCTGGCAGGCGCTCCACGAACTCGCCCTCCTTGTGGTGATACAGCAGGAAAAAGAGGTCGCGCTTGAATTCCACCTGCAGAGCCAAAGGAAGGGCATCAATGCGCGAGTTCAAGGTAACGCATAAGCAATGTCGCTGCCTTATGGTACACTACAGTCGTCCACGTTTATCGCTAATAGTGATTACAAAATCACAAATAGTTTTCAACAGGCAATTGACCATGTTTACACGTGAACCTAATTTACCGCAAAACTTGATTAAGTGAACAGTATTCATGCTAAAATCGAGGGTTGGTGCTACATGCGGGGTATTTGTAGGACGAAAATTTTCCGTCGTTCAATCTCTGCAAACTCCAGGGTTTTCATGCTCAGATCGATATTGGTACTTTTTCGCAGGGTATTGCAGAACTGGACTTAATGTAGTCAAATAATGATTGATTTTATTAAATTGATTGATTGATTTCTTCGTGTTTCCGGGCGTGTCAACTGCTTTGGTAATTAGTCCCGTTAGTGTAGTGCCTGTTTTTCTCGGGAGATGGCGGTGATCTTACCCCGCTGGTTGGCGAGATCCGGCGCCGACCTACCGTCAGCTAGTGGGGTTTCCCCCTAACCAGGACTCTCCCACCAGCAGGTCACCGCCCCTGCCGGGACAAGCTCTAAGCTCCCAACCGGTCTCCCGGAATATGTGGAAGTGTAAGGGAGAATAGGACAAGGAAGAGGAAGGAAAGATCGCGCGCGGTCCGTGGCCCGTTTGGTAGGGTACTGCTCCGGCATTCGCCTGGTGTTGATGGGAGAAACCACGGAAAACTACCGATCAGAGCAGCCAACCGCTATAATTCTCCTCCAGACAGCGACTGAATTCGACCTAGCTGGAAAACTAGTGTCGAAAATCCTGCCGCCGTCGGGACTCGAACCTAGGACCTCCCGGTCAGAGGCGCTGCAGTGACATCAGTTCATTTTATTAAATATTTCTGTAAAGTAAAAATGGACAATTGCAGCGTTTACAAATATAAATTTTTATCAAAGTCTATTATTACGTTTTAGAATTAAATATATTTTACTTTCTAACAAGCGAATAACATGTTATTTTTAGAAAACACTACAAACAAAACATTCCATTGTATACTAAAGTGTAATTTTTTTCTTAGTTTCTAATTTATTTAAAGTATTTATTAGTAATCTAATTTTTTAAAATGAAAAGTCTTCATCATATTTATTAAAATAATTAATTCTCGCAGGTGTTATTTTAATAATATTGATAATAAGATTTAATAAGATTTTTTTCAAGATCATCTTCGTCCAACATAAAGTATTCCAACATTCGTTCTTGATAAAATGAGACTGCAACTGTTGAAAAGAGAATAATAAGATAGGAGTGATTACTACTCCCGACCTTTCTCGATCATTCAAATGACCATTCTCGACCATTTAACTTCCCGCGACTTCAATTTCAGCCTTTGTGTTTAAAGAACATGATGAAACCGAAGAAGAACATACTTGTTTTGAATTAGAAGAGGGAAGATATTCGCCGCCCATCATCGTAGCCCTTCGCGGGGTTTCCCGGTTTCCCGGGCACCTGCCGCTCCAGCGCATGCGCACAGTTCGTTACCTGCGCCCCCGGGGCGCATGCGCAGATGGATCGACGCAGGAAAACGCGGCTGCGCCCGCCGGCCGGCTCCTGGCAGTAAGACGACCGCGCACTTTTTTTCAGGTGGATTCAGGAATGATACCAAAAGGCTAGGGGGCACGCCCTATCCACCCTTGCGAAGTAATTACTAACGGCGGTTCCGTGGGGGTGAAGGAGCCTAGGGAGGTGGTTTTAGTGGTAATAATTCCACACTACCATGTTGTACGGGCCACATGGTGTCGTTTGAAGATTTCTACCTACCCTCGTTAATAAAAAAAAAGTGTGAATGAATCATGAGTAAAACTTGAAATCATCTTCCACAATTTTTTTAATTTAATAGTTAACTATTACACAGACACATCAAATAACTTGATGCTATGTGGCTAGGTCGAAGGACTTTAAGACATTACAATATCTACACCCTACCGTTCTAGCCTTTTGATTTCTGGTCTTCACCCTAAATGGTCTCTTCACCGCATCAAAGCCGCGGGAAAGATACGACTGAGGGAAAAGCCCCTGAATGAGGAAAAATCTGCCGTCAGAAGTCGAGTTCACGCAAATCTATTTAAAACTATTTATTTATTTATTTGGCACGGGCGTTAGGCATTCTCCTTCCAGTGTTTGGTCTCTCAGCACCTGAAAACAAACAGCGTCACAAATAAATACAGCCGTGCCTCTGATTGGGAGCTTCTAGATTTTAATCCCCAGAGCTGTGGCAGGGTTTTCGGCAGGATTCGAACCTAGGGACCTCGCGGTCAGAGGCCCTGCAGTGACATCAGTTGATGAACCTCCGATCCGGGTGAGGTGTGAAGTGCACGGTGAAAATCTAGAGACAAACAGCATGAATTAATTCCATACACATTTACAGTACATTTCCTGGAGATTTATTTGGAGTTATTCAGCTGATAAGTGGAATCCATCACTTTGCAAATTCGCAACTTGGACGCATATGTTGGGAAGGGACTCTGAAACTCAAGAAAGCGTGCGCAGGTGATTTTCTCCCATACGTCACATACGGTTTTTTGACTGTTTTTGACTAAATAAATAAATAAATAAATAAATAACCTCGCTGACTTCGTAGTTCGTTGAAACCGTCAACCACAATATCGCAGCCGCTTTCATAGACCACGATGGCTATCGATCCTCAAACAAGCTCTCGCGCTCGATCGTTAATTTCCGCCTCTTTGCCAGCGTGGCAACAGGTGATTCCAGGGGGGCAAGAAATCGGCCGGCGACGTGAATAAATGAGCCGTGGAAATGTGGAGCGATTGGGGAGATTGAAAAGGCCACCCACCTCTTCTCTTAGTCACCACTTCGCAGTGGGCCCAACCACCACTCAGAAAGAGCTTCCCCGTGACAATAGGTATTAACGTTACTAGTACAGGAAGTCAGTCCTTGACGCATGATTGAAGTGTTAACGAACGAGGTGATAAAAGAAGTCAAGTTTCACTTTCTTAAATGTCGCTTTTGTACGACTTACCCATATCATTTTTTTCTACAAATTCATGAAAAGTTACAAGTATATACTCTTGGGATCATTTTCAATATGCATGGCGGTAGTCGTGTTGATTCATGTCACTCTAATTTTTCCTGCAGCCAGCGACTGAATTAGACCTAGCTATCTAGCCAGTCTTGGGAATACTACTACAGCGAGGACTCGAACCCTGGAACTTCCGGTCAGAGGCAATGCAGTTACAGTTGCTTTCAGTCGTCTAAGACTGCCCTTGGATTGCGTAGTTGGTTAAATATGCCACAACTGGGGGAGGGATTTGCCTGCTTAACCCAATAAAAACATAATTAAAGTGTCGCAAATTACGAATGCGCCTCCAACACTCGTTACCATCAGCTACTCAAAACACCATGCGTCTTAGGCTTTCAAACCCAGATTTTCGTGTCCAAGAAGGACTCGTTTTATGATAATTTACTTAATCCAAAAAGCTGCTTTTGGTCTTATTTTTAATCTGCTCTCAAAGTTCTTTCAGATCAAAAGTTTCGTTAACCGTTAGCAAGTTTGTTGTTTTCATTAATTATTTCGTTCAAAATCAATATAAACCATAATACACAATGAATAAATAATGAGATCAAGCGGATATAATATTCGAAAATGACAGACATTCTAAGTACAAAATAGTTGTTTATTCATAAAGGTCATTATAATGAGACAATGATCGAACGATGACAAAGTTTCCAAGGCTTCTTGTCGCCTGAAATCATTAGCCCTAATTAACACGTGTGGTACATACCTAATTGTATATTTACCTCCATTTAATGATTCATATTTACTAATTAACTAGATCTTAACTTCATTATATTTGTATTTTTATGTTTTCCTCCATAAACAATCATGTAGGATAATTCACCTGTGTTGATGTTTCTTCTGTCACCACGATCCTCCTGATCCAGCTAAGTTTTGCAATGTGTATCGAGCTCTATAACGAAGACCATAATAAGCAATAACGTATCAGTGCCGACCTGATGGATAAGGTGGCTAAGAGCCAGTAACGACCTAGCGCTTCCGTCCGAGGTCGCGGGTTCGAGTCCCGCCTTGGCATGGTTGTTTGTCCCTTGTCTTTGAATGTATGTGTTGTCGCGGAGAGCCTGCGTTCTGCTGATCCCACATCAGAAGAGCCCGCAAGTGCGTAGGTTGGTTTGTTTGGTTTGTTTTTTCGTGCTTCCGGGCGCGTCAACTGTTTGGTCATTAGTCCCGTTAGTGTAGTGCATGTTTTTCTCGAGCGATGGCGGTGGTCTTCCCCAGCTGGATGGCGAGATTCAGCGCCGACCTACCGTCAGCTAGGGGGGTTTCCAACCGGGGACTCTCCCACCAGCGAGGCAACGCCCCAGCCGGGACAAGCTCTAAGCTCGCGTCTCCCGGTCTATGTGGTAGTGTAGTGCATGTTAGTGTAAGTGTGTGTGTGTGTGTAAGGGGAGAGGATAGGACAGGGAAAAGGAAAGATAGATCGCGCGCAGTCCGTGACCCGTTTGTAAGGTACTGCTTCAGTATTCGCCTGGTGTTGATCGGAGAAACCACAGAAAAATACCAATCAGAGCAGCCGGCCGCTGAATTCTCCCCCAGACAGCGACTGAAATCGACCCAGCTGAAAAGCTAGTGTCGAAAATCCTGCCGCCATGGGGAGGTAACCTAGTACCTCCCGGTCAGAGGTGCTGCAGTGACATCAGTTTATGCACTGAGCTACCACCCTGGTGCAAGTGCGTTGATCTAGTGTATGGTCGAATATGCGTCCCATCGGGACGTAAAGGGTAACCGGCTGTGTGCTGGATAAAAGCTCTAGAAAAAAAAACGTATCAGAAAAAAATATGCATTTTTGCCCTGGCTCTCATCCGCACTGGGCTCAGGCCAGTGTGCCGCCAGGTAGGTGCCACGCGTGTTTACGAGGCTTCGGGCGCGACGTGTCGTGCGGGGGGGTGTGTGTGTGTGTGTGTGTGTGTGTCTCGCACGCGTGCGGACGGACAAGGCCGGTTCATGTCCGCGTTGCTTCACACGGGGATACGCCCTTTCGTGTCCCACGCGGTGCTGCGATCTACGAGTGGCATGGAGTACTACAGACTAGGGCAGGCCTCCCAACTTCTTTCCTTTTTCTAATATTAGGCCCGGAGGTGGCTCAGAGCATCAACTGATGTCATTGCGGCCCCCTATGACCGGGAGGTCCTAGGTTCGAGTCCCGACGGCGGTAGGATTTTCAACACTACCTACAAAGCTGGGTCAATCAATCGCCGATGATGACCGGGAGCAGTAGTTCAACGCTTCAACTAATGTCACTGCAGCGCCTCCGACCGGGAGGTCCTAGGTTCCTACTTCCCACGGCGCAGGATTTTCGACTCTAGCTTTTCAACTCAGGTCGAATTCAGTCGGTGTCTGGAGGAGAATTCTAGCGCTGGCTGCTCTGATCGGTAGTTTTCGCGGTTTCTTCGATCAACACCAGGCGAATGCCGGACAGTACCTCACCAAACGGGCCACGAACCGCGCGCGGTCTGTCTTTCCCATTCCCGTTCTATCCTCCCCTACACACACCTTACACTGACATGCACTACACTACCACATATTGTGGGAGGCCGGTCGCGAGCTTAGAGCTTGTCCGGCGGGACGGTCTCCCGCTGGTGGGAGAGTCCTGGTAGGGGAAACTCCCCTAGCCGACGGTAGGTCGGCGCCGGATCTCGCCATCCAGCTGAGGAAGACCACCGCCATCTAAAGAGAAACAAACATGCACTACAAATTTAAAGGGACTAATGTCCAAAGGAGTTGACGCGCCCGGAAACACGAAAAAAACATGCCAAGTCAAACGTACGAAGGAAGCTATCACTACTTTCTAAATGAGTTCATTTTTTCAGACACTCTAATTTAGTTTAGCATTCGTGATTTCTGGAATTAATGACACTCGTGCATCCACAATCTACTTTTAAAACATAAACTTACTTGAAATTTAAAATAATTTTACAATTATTGTACCAGCTGCGATGTTATTGATTCACGACTATCCATAACTGAATGGAATAGTGAACAATACTCTACGTAATTGCTGTCCTTCGATTTTAAAGTAACCTTCGTGTTTACTGTACCAGTCGGAATTATTTTTGTTTGGTAGGCATTTTATTAAGTTATATTTGTTTATGAAATGTCTCATAACAATGAAGAAATAGATAATTATTAATCGGTGCGGCAGGTTGAGCAGGAAAACTTATAAAGTATTATGATAAAATGTTACGATATGGAAATATCGTACATATTTTACTTTTATGTACCATTCTACTACACTAACATTTTAGTGTAAATTTCAAAATATATTCTATGAAAAGTGTCGTTGATGTTAGTTAATGAAATGAAAATGAATGATTACAATACTTGTGTACTAATACCTATTACAAAACTCTTCTCAGTGTCATAAAGTTTCACTCTACATCAAAATAGATGAAGTATATTGAAATGATTCTGTGAGAATGCATTCTAAAACTCCATATTCTTAGCTTAATTTCTGGTATGAATCAATTTCTGATATTTGGTATTGACTATTCCTTGTCTCTTCATCGCATCAAAATCATGAACACGAGGCAATAAGGTAAGCAGTGAAAAATCTCCTGAAATAAGAAAATTCCCCTCCCCAGAAGAAAAATTTACTTCAATCTTAGCTGAAACTGAACAATACAAGCTCAATGACAACTTTTTTTTTTTCCACTTTAAGATTTCATTTATTTTGTGGTTAAAGAAATTTTAGAAAGTGAACCAAATTTCAAGACAGCAAAAATGACGAGTATTTTTATAAATATTGAAATTGAAGTTTCCCAAAGGAGTCAGAACTCAGATGTTAGGGCATACACACCGTGCTAAATATTCAATTTTTAGCACTAATGTTGACAGTGGGCAATGGTTCAAATGTTCACGTAAAAATGTGAATACAAAAAGAAAACAAAATACTTTCATCTAATCAGATACTATTGATCTTAAAGTAACATGATACCAATTATGTGATCTACAAACTTGAGGATAGAATAAAAGAAACATCAGTAATGCTGTCTAAAAATAGTGTATGTTACACGCGATAAAAGTGATTTTTTTTTGCTCGTAGAATTGTACAACTCAGCCAGTCTCGTGTCGTAACATACGCTACTTTCAAAATAAAATGTCACATTTCTAGTCATATCAAAAACAATTTTTATCCAGAGTGAAATACTTGTATTTACAAACTCAGGGAATGAAACATAAGACATTGTTCATAAAGAATTACCTGAGCAAGATTGTGTTGACAATGGTAAAGATAAAAGCTGCAACAAGACATTCTTAACAACTAGAAAGTAGCAGTAAGATAAGAGATTGAACGTAAAAATATAAAAGACGTCAAATCACGATGGGGCAAAACACGCAATGCTAGTAAAGCTTGTTTATTACTATAATAATAAACTTTTGACAGCTGTAAACATACGTTATTATTATTATTATTATTATTATTATTATTATTATCATTATTTTCTGTTAATTTAAATATTTATATACATTTTATGACTAAAAAAATTTTAATTTAAAATGAATAAAACTCTATTATACGAAGATGGTTGATACAAATTTATTTTATGAATATTTTAATAAGCAGGATTGCCGCAGAGAAAACATTATTTACAAACCCAGTGAAAGAAACGGAAGAACACTATTCATAAAAGACCCCAGGGCACTATCGTGTTTACAATGATCATGACGAAAGCTGCAACAAGACTTCGTAAACATCTGAAAAGCGACGGTAACAAGCGAGGCCGGACGTTAAAAAAGACTAGCAATAAAAAACAGTGAGAACTCGTGGAATGCAAAGTCTGCTTTAAACTGCACCGTCACCAGACTTGTGTAGAGTTTGAGAACATGAAATTTTAGTGAATGGCGAGGAAAGGAGCATGACAACCCTAACACGTTCGCTTTCGGGTATACGAGACACAGAATGGAGCGTCCGCACAGAGTAACAAGTCGAGAGTTCTTTGAAAAGGCGCGTGCCTTCTCAGCTGAGTTATAGTCAGTAAGAAGTGCTCGACAGTGTTCCTTTAATTTTTCGCGTTCCTGCCGTTAGAAGACGAGAGACAGGTGTGAATAAATACGCTTTCGAGGGAAAATAGGATTTTATGCTTTCATTATAGGGTAGATACCATTACACGCAATTTTGACACAGGTGGTTCAGTTAAATTATATTCCTACATTGTTTCTTTTTATATGAGGAAATACGGTCGGCTCCGCTTGTAGTGAACTTTAGGGCCTAACATATTTAGTTCACTGTATCAGGGGTTCACTTTATCCGACGATGGCAACATTAAATGGAATTTTCCACAAATATTTATTTTATTAATATAGGCAAAATTCATTAACAGCATGGGTAAATGCCGAGTTTAGGTGGCACGGTTCCTTTGATTCACTGATTCGGTTCATTAGAAGAGAATAGATTCCATGAACTGAATCCTTGTTTATACGTAGTCGCATGTAGTTAAGCTCATGATGTTACAGCAATAAATATAATTATTTAAAATAAAGGTAGATCGGGAGAATAGCTAACCCATGCTCCAAAGCACCCCCGTACGTATAAATCTCCGTAGCAACGTACTCTCATTAAGTGAACTCATTATTCGTATTTTGCACGCTACAAATTTCATTTATAACCTACAAAATTCAATAACGCATTTTTGGCACCAAGTGGTCCACGACGTAACCTGCAGTACCAATTCATACTTTCCATCTGAGTAGACACACAAACCTATTTGAAGAATACTTGAAATGCGAAATACACACAATTCCACGCCAACACATTATCAGGTGACTTCTTCTCATTTTAACATTGAACATAAATAATTCAATTGTTATAGTGAACCATGCAACTATAAACATAGGAATCGCGAGAAATAATGAATCATAAAAAGGGAAACCCAAAGGAACGTGCCACCTAAACCGGGGATCAACCTTCCTCTGTCTGTGCATTGTCATGCAGTCATGACACCTTTCAATGCCTCTTGCACTGTTGAGCACCATCCTACCTCGAAAGCCCTTTTAATCGCCTAATGACAAGACATGCACTTGATTTCCCGGACATTTCCACGTTTACTGTAGTCAGTTCAAGTTCCTACATCCGAATCTTCTTATTCTAATTTGTAATGTAAGTGAAACGAGACCAGTGATTTAAGTTCACTATATCCGAAGGTTTTTTATATCCGAGTTCAGTATAACCGGAGTCGACTGTATGACTCGATTTAAAAAATTAATGGTTCTGCATAATGCCACATACGACTTTCTCGCGCTAGTTAATTTTCTAATCTTTTTAGTCTAAGATCGCTTTCCGACACTGCTCGATCATCTTTGTAGCTGCTACCTATCGGTGCCAAAACGAATATCTTCCTCATTTTCTGAGTTTATATTTCCCTAATAGAATAATTGTAATATGTCTTTAAGAATATTTCCGTTCGATATAAAACAGTCGATATGCAAATTTTCATTGAAAATTTGGGAGTCGTTCTTCAGAATGTTTTCTATTTTACTACAGAACTGTGTCAGAAAGAATTTAAATATATTTTTGCTTTATATCGAATTTAATCGTTTAATGTCATCTAGAAATGTGTTGTAAGCTTACAGTAAGTTGTAAGCATTCCGATAAGCTTAAGAACTCTATTCAAAACCGTAAAGAATTTTAATGTTGGTACAGAGAAAAAATAATCATTTATGAGCTCAAGAGAAGTTGTAAAATATAAGAATAAATGTTAAATGTTTATTGTTTTGAAAAAAGACTGATGATATATATTAGTTTCCATCAATTCAATAATTGGTTTTTAAACCATAGAAGTTCCAGTAATCTTGATTATATATAGAATTACACGTCCACATGCAACAGGTAACAAGTAAAAAGTTGTATGTCGAAACCATTAATTGCAATTGAAGTAAAATTAAGAAATTAAAGTTTAACATTGAAAGAATTTATGATCAAAGCAGTGAAAGGAAGAAATAACAATATTAATAATAGCAGAGAAAGTAATCCGTTTCATAATATTTGTATTATTATTTGCAGACAATATAAAGAGGTAGTAATATATTGTAATAATATTGTAGAAGGAAGGACTTTTCTCACTACATTTATTTATTCTTTACTTGATAATTAAAATTATTTCATACTTTCATAATGACGTTAAATTTAAGCAACAAGAATAAATGTTATGCCTTTTGAAAATAAAACCAGAATATTTAGTTCTTGGTTCAGTTGATCGATCATCACGCATGTGTGAAGCATTGTTGGTTTGCAAAGAAGATATGCAACTTAACAGACGCTATGAAAACAAAATAGAAACAATTTATATTATGCATTACAAGTATACATATGAAATCTGTAACAATAATATAATATTTTTATTTATAAAAGAAGTTGTGTTTGTAATAGTTTCAAAATGTCCTGTAAAAACGAATACTTATGAAAATGAATTGAACGCTTTTATGAGAAAGGAAACTATTTTGAATTTATCGCATTTTTGTTGTTGTTTTCAACCTTTAGTTTTCCACGATTTATCCATTTCGGCCAATATTTTTTATTCTAAAGAATTTCTCACTGCAACAAGCGCATTGGACATTGATCCAAAATATGACCGCATTATTATTAATATTATTATTATTATTATTATTATTATTATATTATTATACATTGTTTTTCTCGTATTTACTGATTTTTATTTGACTTGTGTCGGGTTAATAACAAGACACAGGTCAATTCATGTTTCGTCGCAATTTAGGGAAATTTTTGAACAATCCTGCATGTGTTTAAGATGATCGATTTTGCATAATTTTATAGGTATATTTTGGTATTTGAATATGTTCCAGATTATTATGGATGTTATTTGTATAACTCCTGTGCAAGAAATGACCAGAGGAACAATATGAACTTTTGGAGATGCCATAGTGCCTTGACTTCAGTTGCTAGTTCTGTATACTTTGTTATTTTTTTTGCATGTGCTGTTTGGGGATTAGCTGTTTGTGGAACAGTTATGTCAATCAGGAAGCCAATCTTTGCCGTTTGTCTACAAAAGTTATGTATTATGTATGTAGTTATGTATTATTATTATTATTATTATTATTATTATTATTATTATTATTATTATTATTATTATTATTATTAGCAGCCCTTAAAATCTCCGTAAAGGGAAAAGGCTTCCTGCTTTAGCAGGGTTACAGTAGGTTCATATTTAATTTCACTACAATTACCATTTTCACTAAAATCGATTAATAGCACTGTGGTTCATCTTTTGCTGTTCATATCCCAGTTCCCTCCATGTTGTTCTCTCTTGGGCCAGTCTCGTCCAGGTGGGACCAACTGCTTTGCATAGTGTCTGTCCATCTTCTCCTCTGTCTCCCTTGGTTTCTCCACCCATACTGAGAGTCCCAGGTTGTTGTAGTGTACGCCCATCATTTCTGATCTTGCCTTATAATATGTCCTCCTCAATGCCATTTGCTTATTTGCTTGCTGTACTGCATCTTTAATTTTAGTCTTTTGTAATTTCTGTAGATGGTATTTGTCTAGGAGCGAATATTTAACATTTTCGTTCCATTTTCCTGCATCCTTGTATCCATTTTATTTGTATTACTGTTAAGGCCCATGTTTGAGATCCATAAAACAATATCGGCAAGGTGCGAGTCCATTATCACCTTTTAATTTGGGGGTGACCGCATTACAAATCTTCAAATTTCGAGCCAAAGCCTTCAATGTTATTAAAGTTCAGCGGACTGGGTGAGATGGCTCAGTGCATCAACTGATGTCACGCAGTCCTCTGAACCAGAGGTCGTATGTTTGAGGCCCGATGGTGGCAGGATTTTCGACACAAGTTTTTTTCAGTAAACATAATTCACTCGCTGTCGAGAAGAGAATTCTAGCGGCCGGCTTCTCTAATCGGCAGTTTCCCGTGTTTTCCCCGATCAACACCAGGCGAATACCGGAGTAGTGCCCTAACAAACCGGCCACGGACCGCGCGCGATCTTTCCTTCCTCTTCGTGTTCTATCCTCTCCTTACACACACACACTAACATGCCCTACACTACCACATATTCCGGGAGACTGGTTGGGAACTTAAGAGCTTGTTCCGACTGGGGCGGCGCCCGCTGGTGGAGAGTCCTGGTTAGGGGAAACCCCACAGCCGACGGAGGTCGGCGCCGGATCTCGCCATCCAGGGGGAATATCACCCCCATCTCCGAGAAACAAACATGCACTACACTAACAGGACTAATGACCAAAGCAGTTGACGTGCCCGGAAACACGAAAAATCAATCAACCAACGAAAGGGACTTCAGCCATTCTATGCAGTGTGTCTAACCTGTGGTTTTGAGAAGAAATAAAAGAAGTCATCCTTGTCAACATATTAGCTTTATTAAGATAGCCGACTAGTCGAAAGCCGGCTATCTTGATAAAGCTAATATCTTGACGAATATGACCTCTTTTATTTTGTCTTATAAGAACGTCAACAACACCAAATCAGACTTCCACAATTCTGTGGTTTTGGCCCACTGCATGGACGTGAGCGTTGTTCCGCCAGGTGCAAGATTTCGGCGTCCGCCTGTTTTTTTTCGCTGCTTCGCCTTTTTCCTCGTTTCGCTGCGCTTATTGTGTGTGTGTTTGCTTTTTGCACGTTCCTCGGGTATTAAGTCGCCTCTCAGCCGCTAAGAGATCCTTGACTACAAAGGCCGCGTTTCGCGCTATCAAACCTTTTTTCCTTCCTGTTTTGTGGCATGTTTATTCTTCCACCTGTCACAGAAGACACCTCTACACCAAGTAAATTTAAAGATGTTCTGAAGACTTGTTTTGCGATTTGAGTTCGTCGTTGGGCAGTTTACAGTGCTACCGGCAAATCCAGACATTCAGGTGATGTTTGAGTCTTAAACGAGTAATTATCAATGACTAGAACCCTTTCATCAAAGTTTGAGCAATTTTAAAAATAAATTAGTTTTCTAGTTAATTATATATTAGGTTATTGTATCAATGTTTCCACTGTTAGATTAGTAGTATTTCCTACAAAGTAAGTTGTTTAATTGTTAGTATAAATATCAGTGTAGTAGTATTGTCATTATTATCTTCATTATTATTGTTGTCATTTTATTATTATTCATGTAGTACAGTGCAGGGCAGTGCAGTGTAGTGTTATGAAGTGAAGTGAAGTGGAGGGAAGGGAATGCGAGAAGAAGAAGGAGTGTGAAAGAAATGCGTCACAGTTAAGTTTTGTGCAGTGAAGTGAAGTGGAGTAAGTTGTATGGTGATTTTATGTACTATTTATTATTATTTTTAATTAACTCCTTTTTGTAATTTTTGTTAGTGAATGGAAGTTTAATGCATGTAGTTAGATATTCTGCCACTCAAGTTACTATACTTGATTGCAGAATTACCAATAAAATCTAATCTAAAATCTAATTACAGATTTATAGTGAATGCTTATGAAACGTGTTAATTGGAAAACATAAATGGGGTATAGCTCAAGTGTGATTACAGATTGATATTTTATGCTTATAAAATGTGTTTATTACGAAAAACTTGAGATGAGAAAATATAAACAATGCGGATTCCAATTGTAAGAACTTGGTGTTTATTTCATTTAATTTCCCAGCTTGGTAATGTAATGATTTACACGATCCCGATGGTGTGCGTTTGGGGATGAACAGTTTAAAAAAATTTACAGCAAAGACGCCATAGTAAAAATAAACCGATTGAAAA
>CAXIVR010000013.1:68266145-68488645 GCA_964035755.1 Teleogryllus oceanicus
TAAGAGGAAAAGAGCTTTTTGTTTGCTAATCGTATGTTAAAGGGCCTAATTCTCCTCCGTACGAAGAGAGAAAGTGGTTAGAGAACTCCTGTTCCTCAGAACTACCTTGTCAGCAGTGTTTCCACTTCTCCACACAATAACCGTATGGATAGATATTGGGCAGAGGCGTAAAAAGGTAAATGCTTGTTTTACGTAAAAAAATCAACAATCAAAATATTAATTAGAAACTCCTGAGTTTCAAGTTCATTCGGCTCGATCAGGAAAAAATAATTGTAGATGAAAAAGGCAAGCGGTTTAGGAGCTACAGTTGCCCACAGCCAGACTGACAGCTGATAGGTTGATTGATTGATTGATAGTGATTCCCGCACGCCAACTCCTAAGGTCATTAGTCCAGAATGTGTAGCATATGTTTTTGCTCGGGATGTAGCTGTGATCTTTTCGTCCTGAATGGCTAAATCAAGTACCAACCTACTGTAGGCAAGTGAGATTTTCCCTAACCAGGTGCCTCCCACCAGTGGGTAATCTGCTAACCGGGAACAAGCTCTCAGCTCCTATAGTGCCGTGTGTGGTTTGTTTAGAAATTCCATAAATTTCAGACACAAATTAAGTAAAAAAACAGATATTTTTTAATTGTACTTGATCCTTTTTAAAGAACTGATTTTTTTCAACAGATTTTGTTGAAAGCCAAAATTCTTCCAATTTTATAATTTTCAAATGTTAACTTTTTGGGACATTTAAAAAAAACAGAACAATAGCCGAATATGGGACTAACACTATATTTTTTACCGTCCCTCACTACATATCAAGAGAAAATTTATGGAGCTGTTTTTGAGAAAAATTGCTGTCTCTTGCCAAAATTACACGAAAATCACTGATATTTTTGAAAAACTGGACATCATTTACACACCAGTGGGTAATCTCCTAAACGGAACAAGCTCTCAGCTCCTTCCTATAGTGCCGTGTGTGGTTTTTTTAGCATTTGCATAAATTTCAGACACGAATTAAGGAAAAAAACAGATATTTTTTTAATTGTACTTGATCCTTTTTAAAGACCTGATTTTTTTCAACAGATTTTGTTTAAAGCCAAAATTCTTCCAATTATATAATTTCCAAATGTTAACTTTTTGGGACATTTAAAAAACAGAACAATAGCCGAATATGGGACTAATACTATATTTTTTACCGTCCCTCACTACATATCAAGAGAAAATTTATGGAGCTGGTGTTGAGAAAAATTGCTGTATCTTACCAAAATTACACGAAAATCACTGATATTTTTGAAAAACTGGACATAAATTTATTTAAAGATTCATTTTTAAGGAACAGATTCCATTAAGGAAAAAATCAATATCTTCAATACTATAGTTGTAGGAAGACGCCCCAAAAATTTGCACTTTTTCAGTTTTGAAAAAAATCTCTGATCTCAACGAACACGAGACTTCAACCATTCTCTTAAGCGTTCTTTACACTAACCAAAGGCAAAGTTAGATAAAAAATGTGGACGTTTTTGAAAAAAAATTGAAAATGTTTTTAACGCTTCATGTGAAGTATCCTCAAAAATCAAAATATCCGTTTGAAAATCTCAAAGCCATGATTTCATTCACATTGATTGAATAATACCAATTTTTAAGAATATCTACTGAACGGTTTAGGCGCTAGTGTCTATCACAGACGGATGGACAGACAGACGTTTTGCCGTCAATCGATTTTTCGTTATCAAGAACCCACAGCACATTAATTCCGGATTCACCACGTGTTAGAGGATATTTTCTAAATTTATCAACAGGATGTATCTACTTTCTCGTTACCATATTCTCGCATAAGAGTTTTTTTCTGGCGAAAATTCGTCGTTTTCCGGCGCACGATTACGTAACTTTCTCTTCTTACGAAGAACTTCTTAAGGCGAGAAAAGTTTTGATTTTGTTTTTTTTTTTAGGGCTTTTATCCAGCCAACAGCCGGTTATCCTTTACGTCCCGATGGGACGCATATTTGACCATCCACTAGACAATTTTTCAGCAGAATTGATGACGCCAGTTTCATTGTTTCTTTCAACAAAAATTTCTCCTACCATTCACCTAATTTTTTCCCTCTATATTCTAACAACAAGCAGTTTATTTCTTTATTTTGGATGAAAAAATTGCCCCAATGTGATAACACTGTCTGCGAATGTCAAGTCACGGACAGATGTGGTTTACAACCGAGACTTTTGAAATTGGTTTTTAATGATCACGCACTTGTACCACAAATTGTTGATACAGAATTGTACACGTGATTGGCTGGGTAACCAAGCGATGCTTAATACCTGGTTATTACTGATCATTATCAGAGCACTACTGTTGCGCTATTAAAAAGGTTATTAAAGATTAATTATGAATGCGTCATGCATATTTCGCTTAGAATAGTCTGTTTTACTTGTGCGGAAATACTGTATATTGCTGAAGGTTACCTCTAAAGATGATTATCTACTCACCTCATTAGGATATGCAATGAAATACTGTTAATTGTAATTGATGTCTTTATGATATTCAGTTAAGTTTACTTGTATTTCTTCAGGATCATAAACATTTTCCATAAATTGGTTTATTTTGACGACACAGGTAGCCGAAATCGTTTAGCCGGACAACTTAAGAGTCGCGGTTCAAGTCGTAACGCATCGACTCTTGTTTGCTTGTGTATGTCTGCTCGTGTGTTGAGATTTAGTTGAATTCCCAGAACATTCCCTTTTCAATTCTCTCTCTCCATTCCTTTTTTGCCCCGTGAAACAAGAACTTGGGGGACTTCAGCTTCAGCACACGTTACTCAAACATGTGGGCTTCAAACCCGGTAAATGGGGCTGGTGGGATTGGTGGGTTGCTATGTTCTACCATATGCAAAGTGAGTTGCTTCACCTAGCAGCACTGACTTTCTTCCATTATTTCTTAATTTTGCAATTTTCAAAACTTTAGAAACTTCAATATGATATGACAATGTGATATGCACATTTTTATAAATATTACTTGGACTATCCGAAAAAAGAATTAAGAAAACTACTACTACAGAATATATCATATTTTTCCCCATCCTCTTCCCAGCTACCGCCCATTTACGCATAAAAGTTTCTCAATACTTCGGTCTCATAATACAAGAATTGAAATACATCTATAACTAGTGGTGCTACTAATTTGGTACAGACTTTCTCGTACTAGTTAGTTTTCTAATTCCTTTGGTATGGGTTAGCATTTGGGGCTTTTGTTTTATTTGAGTTCAAAATATCCTGATCGTTTTTCATGATTTTAGCCTGCCTTATGACTTTGTAACAATGTTTTGTATTTTTTAAAGTAGATAAGGAAATCTTGAGATACGTCATGACGTTTAGAAATGAAAGAAAGAATTCGCTTGTTTTTACAAGATCCTGTCCTAATCCCTTGTGTTATTCAAGAATTGCTTTTCCGTGAAATATTTAATTTTCGTTTTTGAAGGGGAAAGCAAGTGTTAAAATGAAATGAAAGAGTTGAAAAAAAAGAATTATATTTGTCGTTTGTATCAGCAATATTATAAACCGTTTCTCATGACTCCTGCATCAAGTAATCAATGAATAATTTAATTTTACTTTTAGTAAACAATCTAGTCATACGTATATTATTTATTGTGTCAGTGATCGCATTTATTATAATGGTAAGAATTTGTGCATCGTGGTCACTGTATCCTAAATCTTTTGTTTCAACTTCATATCGAGTAGTAGTTTTATTAATTATAATTTGATCAATTGCCTTCATCGAATGTTGTGTGATCCGTGTAGGTACATTAATTGTAATGTCTAAATTGAAGGAATTAATTAAATTGAGAAACTTTTCTTTCTCGCAAGATTCGACCAGAAAATCAATGTTAAAATCTCCGCATACAACAATGGATTCAAAAGAGCGATTTCTGACTTTGTTAAGTGTTATCTCCAGGTTTTCTAAGAACAAAATATAATCAGCAGTTCTTTTTGGAGGTCTGTAAATGCAAAGTATTATCACTTTTAGTGAAGTAAGTTGTCAACAGAAATTTCGAAAATATTTTCAATGGAGTAAACATTTAATTCCGCCAAGGGGATAGAATCAATATTATTTCTAACGTAAATACAGGAACCCCATACGTAGGACCTTTATGAGATTCTCTCTCTGCAATAAAAGCCTGCGAGGTAAAAGTTTGGAATTTGGAAAATGCTAAGTTCATTAGGAGATAACCAATGTTCTGTAAAGCAAAGAATGTCCGTTTGATTTAGATCGCTCTGTAGAGCTGCCTCGATAAACTCAGTTTTATTTGAAAGGGATTAAACATTATGGTGGAGAATGTTTATTTTTTGCCATATACTCTTGCCAGCTGCCTTCTATCGCTGCGTAAAGTAAATTGTTTTACAATTTTCTCCGTTTTCCGTTTTCTAATAGTAGAACCGAAATATTTTAAGAATATTACAGAATAGTAAAACCTCGCCCTATATGGTAATTTTCGTTTAAAAATTTGGGGTCGTTATTACGAAAACAAATTATTTTTCACAGAATATATTTTGGTTTTCGAAAAACTTTATTTAAAGTAATTTCAGGCACTTTAACACACAAATGGAATAGTGTATGCAAAATCGCTGGAAATGTTCATATTATCGCGTGGAGACATGTCAAAAAATTACATTTGTGTAATTTTGGAGAAACAAAAGAATACAGTAAAATGAACTTTGTCATATTAAACAGTGCAATTAGCCCTATCTTTTGGAAAAATTAATTTCCAGCACAATTACTAACAATCTCTTTTGAAAAAAGTACCTGACCTTTTTAAACATCTAATTTTGTACATCATATTGTAACCGTCACGTACCTACCTCCTGATTGGTAGTACGCCGAATTACTAAAGTAAATCTATCATTTACTTATTTCGTGACGTGTGGTTACACCGTCACGCAAACCTGGGAATACCTCAATTAATGGATAAAATTCCCTATCGGTGGTGGGTTCGTCTTTGCTAAAGTAATGATCAAATAACAAGCAAACAGAATTTTGTAGTTTTAAATAACAGATAACATGAATTCTAACGAATGAAATTCTCTCTACAATGGAGTTCACATATCCTCCTATGTTCTCACTTTTTGTTAAACTATGGTAGCTAGTTCCCTACCTAAACTGCAGTTTTCACTAAAGCGATAATAACTTTGATCGCCGTTTACAAGAAACAAGCAACAAATACATGTGTACACTTCACAAAAATATCACTTATGAGACACAGAAATCACAGTTCAAATACTCATCCTGCAAAAAAAACAACAACAAAAAAACATACAAACAATACTCAAAATTCTCTAATACCTTTTAAATCATTAATAATGTTACACTTAATATTCACATTTGACATTCGGTTTCTCGTAGTCTTTCAGTATGAAATTTTGTTTTATAACGTCTTTTGACTCTCCATGAAGTAATACTTTAAAAGAAATAATTGAACGGCTTTCACTCCTGTTCAAAATGTCACACAGGCAATTTCTCTTAAATGGTTTGAAACAGCATTAAATCAATTACATATGAATCTAGATAAATGATTATGTACAAGAACAACTTTTATCATTAAACACAAGGATTACTCTGATCTGATTCCTCTTACGACTGTAGAAAAGAAATGAATTTACTGGCTAGCAAGACCAATGTTCAATGAAACTTGCCCGATCAACGTCTGTTATTGAGGAAGCTCACATTGCAACGTTTTAGCTAGTACAATTATAATTCTATCTTAGAAGGTTTCTAGACCGAAATTTAATAAATGTTCTCTCTGTTTTTATGTGACTCACGACCGGCGAATTCCCAAGCTGGTCCCGCGCGTGTAGTGGGCTGTCGAGCGATGCTCACGCCTCAAGGTCGTCGTTCTTCTGCAACGGTCCGTGCGCTGCCTGTCGCGTCGAAATCGGAATATTTCGAGCGCCGTCTCCTCGTTGTTCAGCGAAGTTTTACCACAGCTTTCACAGAGGCGATGGTCGCATCAGAATGCGAGTCCGAAACTCCAAGTTATGACTTCGTAATAGCAAAAGTCAAGCTAGTTGTTGGATAAACCATACTTCTAAGAATTCTCAAAATTCTATAATTCTTAGAAGTGAATGACCTTTTAAACAGCTAATTTTGTACAATAGACTGTTTGAGGCAAAAATCTCTATCTTCAATTTTGTAGTTTTGAATTTTTTTGCAATTTTCGGAAAAGTCTAGCAGTACTTGACTAGCAATATCGTTTACCGCCTTTTATTATATATGATGAGAAATTTTCAAAAAAAATTGCAGTGGTTTTTGAGAAAAAATTGCGTAAATTAAAGCGCAAATTACACAAACATTACTCTTTTTTAAATTGACATTACCTTTTTTAAAGAGTTTATTTGGTACAAAAACCTTTTCTGAGGCAAAAATTTCTATTTTCAAATTCGTACTTTTGAATTTTTTACCATTTTCGAAAAATTTAAAAAGGTTTTTTAACCTTTGTTACAATGTGGAAAAAAATTGACGAAAATATTTGAAGTAGCTTTTGGCAAAAAATTGCGAAAAGTTCAAGGGCCATCTACACGAAAACTACTCGTTTTTTCGAAAAGTATACTTTGCTTTTTAAAGAGATAATTTTGTACAACAGACGTTTTCTGAGACGAAAATCTCTATCTTAAACTTAGTTGTTTAGAAATTTCCATTTTGAAATTTTTGGAAACCGTAGGATACCCGTCACTGGGACTAAGCCATAGTTTTTCCTTCCCTTATTACATAAGTGGAGAAATTTTGAAGCAAAAATTTGACCGTTTTTTGAGCAAACAAATAAAAATTGGCTATATTTTGGTCAAAATTAAACGAAAACTTGAAGTTGAAAACGAACGAAAGTTGAAACGACCATATTTGAAGATTAGTCTTTAAGGAACAGATTTATTAAGGAAAATATCTCTATCTCGAATATTATAGTTGAAGCAAGACGCTGAAACATTTTGAATTTTTGCAAGTTTCGAAAAATCAGGGATCTCCAAGAAAATGAGAATTCTCTAAATCGTTCTTTACATAGTTCAACAAGAAAATTTAATAAAAAGTTTGGAGTTACTTCTTTTGAAATTATGAAATTTCCTAACAGGCTCCATGTAAAGTACTTCAAAATGAAAATATGGGTTCCAAATTCCAGGGCCCGCGACATTAGCTAGAACGATATTTAGGAATATTCATTTTGGATAAAATTGGCTGAAAAGTTTATGCGTTAGTGTTGTGTCAGACGGACTGTCAGACGAACTGTCAGACGGCTGCCAGAAGGACTGTCAGACAGACAGACAGACAGACAGACGGACTCACAGACAGACGTTTTGCCGTCAATCGGTTTTTCGGTATCAAGAGCGCATAAAAACATGCATTCTAGCTACACAATGTGTCAGAGATTTTTTTAAATTTAGAAACTGGATTTACCAATTTTTCCTTACCAGTGCCCGACAATAACAGTTTTTGTTGTTGTTGAAAATTCGCCGTTCTCCGGTGCACGGTTACAATACATTCTTACTGGTACGTGCAAGAAAGTAAAACTACACAACGTAATTTCTGGGAAATATCCTCACGTCGTTTATATTTACATTAACGTCGTTTTTCCAAAACCATTGTATTTGTGAGTATACGAGCGTCAAATGATTTCTTCTTCTCAAGCTCAAAGCTTTTCTGTGAAATTAATAAAATTGTCATATTTAGAAATACAAACCATATTTTCCATAAACTCATAATTGAAAAGAAACTTGCCTTTAGGAACAAGATTTACTCTTCAATTATATTTTATTTTTCGTCTACGTAGGTATATACGGAGTACTATATGTAGTATAGAGAAAGTTATGCAATGCTACGGAAAATCGATTTCGAGATTTCAAAGGAATTACACATTTTGAGATCCCTGATACCGAAAAATTGTTGTTTTTGGTTTGTATTCGTTTTTGTCTTTTAAACCGTTCGTCCGTTTATAAACATCACTAGCGCCTAAACCTAAAGTGTGCGTAGATTGTTTTCCAAATTGAAGAATAACCTGTCATTCTGGCGTGAGTCCAAGATTGAGATTTTGAAAAGCATTCTTTAAACTTTGAGGGTACTTTACATCAAACTCATGGGACATTTTGAAATTTTTAAAATCAGGCCAGCCTCTCACATTGTTAATATTTACATTAGCGGCAATTTGTTCACAATATTGTGTTCATAACAATAAGTTCTTGGAATAATAATATTATATTAATCTCCGACAACCAAAGAGTTTTCTGTAAAATGAGCTAAAAATTGCGCAATTTTAGAAACGATCAAACGCTATTTACTCAATAATTTTGTCTTCAAACTTTTCCAACTGATAGTGCTGATTACAGTTTTTATTGTGTCTTTAAGTTCATTTTGGGGTATTATTATGTTTTCCCAAAACTACACATTTTTTAAAAATATCTCTCAAGCAGTTAATATGCACCTTTCAGCAATTTGTAAACACTATTGTATTTGCGAGTTAAA
The DNA here is from genome assembly GCA_964035755.1 of Teleogryllus oceanicus. Taxonomy (NCBI): domain Eukaryota; kingdom Metazoa; phylum Arthropoda; class Insecta; order Orthoptera; family Gryllidae; genus Teleogryllus; species Teleogryllus oceanicus. Next base: position 68,274,627 of record CAXIVR010000013.1, read on the forward strand.
GTGCTTCAAATAAAGTTTTCGAACACTCAAACATTTTCTATGAAAAAGAGCTTCAATTATTCAATGAAAATTGCTATTTACGACGAGATTTTACTCTTCTTCAATATTCTTGAAATAATATTTCTGTTCTACTATTAGGAAACCAAAGTTGAGAAATTTTCAAAATTATGTACTTTGGGCGACGATAGATGGTCGCTGGCAAGAAGATGGGCCAAGACCGTGAAGCCAGTCCACACCAAAGGAATTAGAAAACTTTACTACGAGAAAGTCTGTGCCATGATGTTGCACCTCTAGTTAAAGTTAGATCTACGTAGTATATCAGTTGGAGTGTACTGATAAAACGTGGTGATGTAGGTGCATTTACTGCACAGCCCTTTTCTGATGCGATTTAGAGAAGCTTTTGTCTTGCGACGAGGTAGTGTTACAACCCCATAATTTATGTTTTGCATTAAGGTCAACACTAATTATCATTGGAATTTGGAAAGAAAGTGTCTGTTTTAAAAGGTCGGTTGGAAATGGTCTATTGGGAAGACTGTACGTAGCAATTACGAGAACGTCGAGTTCATTCGCCTGTGTTAATTTGATTCCTATTGCTTCTAGTTTTTCTGATGAGGAGTATTTAGACTGCAATGCGCAAATATTTTGTCGATTATAATTGAACTCCACCGGCAGCTTTGTCGCATAGCCGGTCATTTCTGTAGGATACGTATCCTGGGATTTTTAGCTTGAATTTTGAGGAGGAGCGGCGATGAATATCGTTAGACAGGCAATATCGATCTTATTTGTACGCAAGAAATGAAGGAAATAGTCAAACTGTTTTACAATTCCACTGCATTTTCACGTATACATACGTATAGAAGGAGTAAACACATTATAGAGAAAACGATGTCTTGCTGCGGAAATTTGATTTCAGATTTCAACGGAGGGGAGGAGGATTTCAATTAGGGTCCCCTGATTTTAAAAAAATGTTGTTTTTTTTTCAAAACGTCCGTCCGTGCGGCTTTCCGTCTGTCGGTCTGTGAACACCACTAGCGTTTAAAACCATACGTTCAATTTCATCCAAAACGGATATACTCTCGTCGATGTGACTCGACTGGAAGTACTGCGATTTTGAGAAATTTTCTTTAAAATTTGGGGTACATTACATGAAACCCCAGGGATATTATAAATTTTGTTCAAAACAACTCCCAATTTTTCGTTGAATTTCTTGTAAGAATAGAGAAAAATAGACTTATAAAGGTGGCAATGGTCCGATTTTCAGGGTTAACTGTGAAGTTTCGAAATTACAAAAGTTTGAATTTGTTGTCGTTTTCCTACAACTACAAAATTAAAGATAAAGATTTTCCTTCAAATAAAATTGGTTGTTCATAATTTGTTCTTCTATTAACGTCATGCACATTTTTTGAACCTTTTAGTGGTTTTCGCGAAATATGGCGTGCAATTTGCGCAATTTTAAAAAACAAGAAAATCAAAATTTACTCCCCAACGGCTCAAATTTTTTTTCTTTAAACTTTTGTGCTAGTGCTAAATGTACACTCGAAGATGACATAAACGCCATATTTCTCTGTCCTTCCTTTTTTAAAAAAATCAAAAATATTCTTGTAAAATATTCTTGTAGAGAACACATGTTTATAAAAGCGGCATAGGTCCGATTTTCAAAGTTAACTTTGAATTTCTTTAATTGAAACATTTGAATTTTCCGGCGTCTTCTTGCAACCACATATATGAAGATTTTTTTCCAAAAAATTTGTTATTCATAATTAATTCTTTATTTATTTATCAAATTTATATTTATTAAAATTATATTTAAAAAAAGATTTAATCGAAAACGGCTCCAATTTATTTTTTTTAATCTTTGGTAGGGGTTGTGCTAAATATACTCTATTAGAAGACATAAACGCTATTTTGCACTATTCTTTTGTTTATTCAAAAATTACAAAATGCAATTTTTGACTGGCCTAATATTTACATTCCCAGCGATTGGTTCACTTTATTGAACTTAAGAGTACAAGTGCTTTAAATCATGTCATAAAAAGTTCTCGAAAACTCTCAACTCTGCAAAAACGAGCTCAAAATTTCGAATTTTCAGAAACACTCAAATGCCATTTTTTCAAAAATTGTCGGGTATTATCGCTTCTATTGTTTGTTGGTCATAAATGTAGCCGACGACAAGCGGTTACAAAAGGAACCGTACCACCCTAAACTCTGGATTTACCGAGCTCTCGATAAGATAGCGATGGGATCTGGATGCTAGATATATAGTAGTTTACTTGAACATAGAAAATTTACGCGAGTTCGGAAGTAGTGTTTTGTTGTTAATAATAATAATAATAATAATAATAATAATAATAATAATAATAATAATAATAAAATTGTCTTTATTAGTGGCGAGACTCAGGCCATTAGGCCTGCTCTTCCGCCTAACCGCCTAACTTGTTGTTGTTAGTATTCAAAAGATAGAACTCAGAAATTGTTTTATACGAAGTGAACAGTAAATGCCAAAAGCGGGACTCATAAATTTTATTAAGCGGACAATGATAATCGAACTTAGTCTCCGATGATAGGAACCCGATGATAACTTGGTGAACTTATATGCTAATATTTTAACAGTACTTAAGATTTTGCTTAGGTAATGAACAATAAGGAGTATTAGAACTTGTAGCAATTCAAGCAGGTGAATGGGGATGGAAAGCCAATGGATAAACAATATACATAGTGGTTTATGAGAAGAAACGACAAGATACGGATTTGGTCGGTAGCAAGAAAGAAGATTGGACGGGGCCCATTGCTGAAGTCTACGGGGAGACATCCTTTACCAGGACAGCGCCCAACATTCTTATGGATAACAGGTTCTATGGCGCTATAGTAAAGGTCATGACCAAAAAGAATGTTATACTTTATTTGTTTTAAAAGAAGTTACTAAAACGTATAAATAAACTTTCACGTCATTGTCACGTGCAATTCAGTAGGGTATTCAAATTTTGCATTTCAGATTCCACGCTTCTCCGTACGGGGGGCGAATTAAGTAATCGTAAGTATTCACTATTATTTCGGTAAAGAACCCGCCGGCTGAGTCAGCAACGGTGTTATAATTAAATATAATTTGGGAGCGCATTCTCGTAGTCATTTTCTGGCGCCCATATATTTATTAGAAATTCGGAGACAGGTTACAGGAATTTGAGGGCAGCAAGACGGGTATATGGATGGGTATATTTCAATACATATTTTCCCTGAAGGAAAGGTCCCTTATCTTCGCAAATTTCAGTATGTGTATGATGTACTACGACTAATAGATAAACAAAGGTTAACACAAATTTAAGTTGAAATCTGAATACAGATAGAAATAAGCGTTTTGCCAAGAATTAATATCATTTGCCAAGCAAATGCACATAGTTTTGACAACGCTGCGCTGGCAACAGTTGATCTCGTCTTTATAATTTACTGCGAAACATATCTAGATATTGTCTTAGGCATATATTTTGAAATATATTTCATTAAAGAAAAAAACTCTATCATGAACATTGTTCTTTTGCTTCTATATTCCAATTTTCAAAAATAGAGAGGGAGGCAGAGCGAGAGAGAAGGGGATAGAAGAAGAGAGAGGGGAAGTGAGGGAGGGGAGAGAAGAACACAAAAGGGAGAGAGAATCAGAGAAAGGGACAGAGCGGGAGAAGGACAGAGAGGGAGAGATGGGGAGAGGGAGAAAGGGTTAGAGAGGGAGAGGGAAAGAGACGGTGAGAGAGAGAAAAAAGGAGAGAAAGAGGGAGTGTTCGCGAAAACTGGCTCTATTGACATTTTTATTTGCCTAATGCTGTATTCGTGGGATAAATAAAGAAAAGTCTTCGAGTTCTTTTTGAGAAAATTCATGTGTAAAAAATTTCCTTATATTTCACCCCAATTTTGGAAAAAACTACTCATATTTTCCGAAAATTTTATTTTTTAACGAACTGATTTCATTAAAAGAAATGTCTTAACCTTCAATATTGTAGTACATATTAGAAGACATCTTGTTGTAGCAAGATGATTTTGAGAAATTCAAACATTTCAACAAAAAATGGACAGCGACATATTAAGCGTTCTTTTCAGTATTTGAGAGATCACTATTTTAATTAACATATTTTGAGATTTTTTAAAAAAAATTGAACATATTGTTGATTTGTGCACCACCAAAAATTAAAATATCTATTTCAAGCTTGCAGGATTTTCAGTTCGAACAGATCGTTGGGCGATTTGACATTTAGAGAAAATCGAATGAACGGTTTAGGCAATAAATAGCTTTGACCATGCACACGGACAAATATATTTTCTTTAACCAGTTTTTCGGCAACAAGGTTCAACAAAACGTGTTAGAGGAAGTAATTATTACATACAACTCGTGGCTCTAAAACAGCCCGTATTTTCACGCGAAATTACGCGAAAGGTACTGAAAGGTCCGAAAAATTGTACATGACCTTATTTTCGAATCTTTAAGGAACATATTTCATTGGGAAAATATCTCTATATTTATAATTGTAATTGTAGGAAGACTCCGAAAAAAATAAGAACTTTTGCAATTTTCGAAAAATCAGATGTTAAAGCGAACTAGAGACCTGCACTATTTTCTAAAACGATCTTTACACTAACAAACAACACAATTTAATAAAAAACGATGAAGCCTTTTTTTAAAAAAATTGAAAATGTCCCATGGGATTATTGTAAAGAACGCCCGAAAATTAAAATAACGGTTTCAAATTCAAGGCGCCGGGACACCAGTCAGATCGATTGAGAAACACCAACTTTGAAGAAAATCGGCTGAACGGTTTAGCGACTTATGTTTTTCACAAATGGTCCGGCAAACGGACAGACGTTTTGCCGTCAATCAATTTTTCGGTATCAAGGACCCACAAAACATGGATTCTGACTACACAACGTGTTAGAGGATTTTTTTCTAAATATAGCATTTGGATTCATCCACTTTTTCGTTGTCAAGGCCCTGTAATAAGAGTTTTTCTGCCGAAAATTTCCAGTTTTTTAGCGCAGTTTTACATAACTTTCTCTCTACTCCGTAGCGAAAAAACGTGATGTATCCACTTTCTCGGTACAAGTCTCAAACACAAGTTGGTCTGTCGAAGAACTCTTTTTCGCTGCTCCATTACAGAAATTTCTCTTTACTACGTAAACTAAGGAAAAAAAAAATAATCGTATTTTGTTCACTTCATTGCTTTTGTTGAGAAACAGTACATTTGTGAAACGTTAAAAATTTCAGCACAGAATACGTATTTGACGTATTCTTCTAAAATTCGGTCACTTCATCTTTTTACTGTGAATGTTGGCAATTAAGTTGTACCACAAACCACTCTGGGTATCACCAATGCACAAGTTGTCAGCTACATTGATCCGTTCGATCACCGTTCTTAAGTGCACGCAAGACGTGCTAGACCGTTTGAAAATACAAGACCGCAACACGTAATAATCTTGATGTAGCATGGCAGCCCTTCCCTCCTTTCTATTTTGTAAGAAACCAGTTTTAGTGAAGGTGGTCATTTTCACAGAAGTTAATTTCTTTCCTGGGGGTCCTGAGGTCAACTCCACGTGTCTGCACTCGACAGTGCCACGTCACTGCTTCTGACTGTCCAGACCATATGCCAGCCGGCATCCGGCGTGCTCATTTGTTGGGAATTTTAGTGGACAACTGACCACTCGTGTGGCCATGAAAAGTAATGAGACGTAGAAGTTCCTTCTGTTGACAATTCCTTTCACTTCACATTCTATCTAGAAACAATTTCTTGTCTTGGTATTTCAGTGAATCTTAATTGCAAAAATTGATTATGAACGTTATTTAGCTACGTAATTATTATTGTATGTTTATATTGTAAAAAAAGTTTTTGCTGCGCTTTGGCAACCAAAAAGGCTTTTCAGAATTTCAGTTGATGGGTAAAGATTTCCCATCCTGCGATTATTGTAATTATAGAGTCTGTGGCGAGATTATTAGTCCATCTTCAAGAAAATATGTAAAATATTCGGGATGCTTTGAGTTTCCATATTGTTTTGTGAATTTTCATGGTTATAACATTTGTAATGCAACACCCACTTGGTGTCAGCCAATAATATGTAATCTTGATTATTAGAAAGTTGTAAGACTGTCAATAATGCAACAAAGTAACAAAGAGATCTAAATATCTATTCCCTGAAAAAGTTTTGTTCATTTTTAAGTAGTTTTAGCTATCAGAGTGTCAATGTGGTGTGTGAAGTACCTTTTGATGAAATAAATGGTAATTTAATTCATACGTGCAATTTCTTGCAAGTTTCACCGTTCTCCCAGGACAAATTATCAGTTAAATTTCTGAATATTGACATCGGCAAGGTCAAAGACTTCACAGATAAACAAAAATCTGTAATAACTCATCTTTTAACAAAAAAAGAACTGTAATGTAAGTGAAATCAGGTTCTTGGACGCGGTCTAATTATCTGGCCAGGGACTGCAACTCTCAGTCCAAAATATATGTTCCTAAGTTGAACTCAGTTCATATTCTAACAACGGCAGTCTCTTTACTGCTATTCTAATAATCGTATTCTTTCTTTTTTCAGCTGACGTTTATTAAGCATTCCTAAGTATTTTTCACCAACTTGAAATTTCGACATTCATCAATGTTCGCGTTTCGGGTAAAATCGATGTGCGAGCGACCAGTCATGCGGCCATGAGAAAACGAAACATCATGGCCCAAACTGTTGACTCATCCTTTTGCATTGCCCTCTATCTAGACATGATTTATTACATTCTTTTCTAGTGATTCACAACTTGAGTGAAAAGAGGGTATTAAATCATTCTGCTTTGCAATTGTTGCTTTGAGGAGTTACACTACACATTCAGAAGAGTTATACTACTTCAAACCAGAACATTTTTCACCACCATCTGTTAGCCACCAATGCAATTTTTTTGGGGCATTAGCAAATAAGTAAAATTCATCAATTCTCAGTTTCTTATAATTATGGTTTACCTCTCAACTACTTTGTATGTTGGTTGTTTGGCATTAGATAAACTACTAATTTACGACAGCCTCTGCTTAACTAAGCATTCGTTTTTAATAGATGAAATTGAAGATATACATCACCAGTCGTTTCATACTTGAAAACACTCAATTTATTATTTTCACTAATGATTGGATAGCAATCATCGCAGAAGGAAGACGATGGAAGCATAATCGAGGAAGGAGATATAAAAATGTAAATATTCCCAGGAAATGGCAGTTTTTAGAGAACTAATACTCAGTTGATGTCATGTGCATTGTTATAGTGGTACATTTAGTTTTGCTCTGGAAGCACCTTGAAGTGCTATTATCTTATTAGACAAGTTTAAAAATATAGTATTTGGATTCCGGTTGATCAATAATTCCATTTCCTAAAAGTATTCTATTATAGCAAATTATTTGTTTTAAATTTAAAGTTTTTGTCGGTGAAAGATTTTCAAATTTAATATTTCAAAACTTTGTTTTGAGGCAAGTAAAATTTACTAACAGTAAAAGATGAAGGTTTTATATTATTATTATTATTATTATTATTATTATTATTGTTATTATTATTGTTGTTGTTGTTTTCTTTTCTTATATAGCCAAGTAAGCGCTTTATAAGATTGTGTACGAACTGCAACCTAGCAAGCTTAGTACTAAGTATTACATGAGAGCGAGGATTCTCCTATTGGAGATCTCAGTTATCAATAGCTTTTTATGATAAAATGTTTGGGAAATACGATAATTACAGAAAGAAAAGAAATTAGAAAGTAAGTGAAATCATGCATTTTCTTTATGGTGTTTAAATTTGTCTTTTGGGAATCTAGATTTGATCTTTGGTGTTGGTTATATGTTTTCCTACATTGATAATGGACGTTGCAGGAGAGGAAGGTAATGAAAGAAAGAAAGAAAATTGATTGGTTACTGAAATAATCATCAATCGCGTGAAGATCAAACTCTCTGTGGAGTTGCTTGTTTGAGACGTACCAAGGTGTATTGACGGCACAGCCAAGGATTTTATTTTGGTATGTTTGGAGAGTTTTACCTACCGAAGGTGCAGCTCCTCCCCAGATCGGACATGCATATGTGATTATGGGACGAATGACAGTTTTGTACAGTAATAGAGAAATATCTGTTTTAAGATTTGACTTTTTGTTTATAAAAGGGTAAAATTTAAAAAGTGCGACCTGTGCTTTATTACATTTATTTCACATGTGTGCAGAAGGTAATAAATGAAATTAATTGGAAATACAAATTCTTTGCAAATTGAACAGGAGTTCTCCGAAAATGTTATCACTTTTTACTTACGGGAGTAATATAACGTAGTATAGAGAAAGTTATGTAATGCTGCGGAGGTTTCCGTCGGTCCGTCGGTCCGTCGGTCCGTCGGTCGGTCGGTCGGTCGGTCGGCGTAAAATCTTTTTAAAATTGAAGAAACCCCTGTCCATCTGGCTCTAGATTTAAGTTAAACCACCTGCAATGTTTTTTTAAATTTTCTTTATTTGTGAAAATGTTAGTACAATGTGTACTACTATCATGTAACCAGTAAATTCGAATTGTTTTAATATATTGTAATGTTATTTTGTTTTAATATATTGGATATGACAAGTAACTAAATTCTTCAATAATGAAACAAGCTTAAATAAACCAGTTATTGATTCAAACAATATATTCTATACTACATATTGTAGAAATAAATGCATTTAGTATTTGCTAAAAATTAGAAACAAAGTCACCCAATATTCCAAATGTTCTCCGGTAAACCATATATTGCATGTGTTAACGAGGGCAAAAACGTGGCCCATGAGAATGTAATGTATTTCGCCTTTGCAAATGTAAAGGGTTTCCTTTATAACACGCAAACAAAACCATTTATTTACCTAAAATGTTCACGCATTTGGAGATTAAGTCAATGTAACTTTTAAATTCTTATTTGCATTGTTTAATCCCAGAGAACTGATCCTCTCCCCTCCTTTCAGGTAAGACTGATGAAAAAATATGATCATACTGTGAACTACAAAGAAATCCTCAGTTAAGAAGGTACAAAGTTCCCCTAAACAAAATGTCATATTATTAGTTACACTATAACTCTTAACATACAAATTACATTTTTCAAAGGTTTCTTAGACCCTGTTCCATCACCAAACTTTTCTACTGAGCGTTATTTTTAATTTTAATTTTTTTCGTCAACTTAACACTATTTTATCTGATTGAAAAATAAAAAAATAATTTATACTATCAGAAAACTTTTTGAAGTTTTCCCACGTCAAATTTAAACGCAAAACATATTTTTGAAATAAATAAAAAATATTTTACTGTGTTATAGAACGCTGGAACTGACTCAAAAATCTCAAAAGTTCAAAAATCTCATGTTGTTGTTCTCAAATTGTTGAGAATTTTTACCGATATTCTTGACTGCTGGACTGTAGTTAAAAAATAAAAATATTTTTACATTTTACTGCCTTTAAATCACCTTGACTGTAAAAATTATTTGATAACGTCTGCAACAGTTCTGTGCATTCATTTTAGTGTTTATTACACATTTGTATATATTGTTGTAGCACCCAGTAATATTTTGACTTGGGAATGTAGTTTGGAAAGTGTAAATTATGGGGAATTTTTTTACCATCATATCCGGGAGTACCCTTTATGATTGTTTCTACGTTCTTCATCCTTCGCAACCACCGCTGCCCCCTACAACCAAAAATAACCTCATTAACGGAAAGATAACCTTCAAAGACAGTATTTGCAGCGTGCTGGAAAGAGGAAGGCCAAATGATTTTTTTTTTAAACTTCTGTTGTATTCATTATTAGTTCTACAAGAACTTGTGGTGTCTTTTAATACATTGTATTCAAATACAAAAACAATTAATTTACAATTATAACAGTGACGTTACCTAGTGGCAACTACTGAATCACGGTGTTAGATTTAATGGTGAGTATCTTGAAAGTCGTCTGATGCCTTCGCTATTATCCAACAGGCGAAGCGCCAGGAAGTTGGGGTGATTCTCAAGCCTCTGCTGGTGTCTGAAACTGTAACAGGTTATTACTTCTTTGACGTATTTACTTGCAAATCGCTATGAACTATTAATTGCATTAGAAAAACAGGGACCATTACCCCAGTGCGCCGTAAGTTTAACAGTCAGTCATACTAGATTGGCAGATTGGCATTAACTGCACTTTGTATAGCAAAATTTTATTTTTGAATGTCGTAGTTGATTTGCGTCCCAGAAATCTTGTACATTTTTTAAGCTTGGCTAAAAGGAATTTGCAAAGCATGTTCTACGTTCGAAATCACCTGTGACATTTTTACTCAATATTACTTTTAAAACATTAACAAACGATATATCTTTGTATTCCTCTTTTTGTGATATATCCATCGCAGGTGAAATAATACCTGTCTGCTAAACTAATATGTAGCTGCCGAAAGTCGATGAGGCGGTGGGTCCAATGGCCATCCTCTTCCCGAAGAGCCAATATTTGCTTAGCATCCTCAGTTCACCTTAGAAGGGGAAACGGGCTTGGAACAATCTATATTGACCGCCTCTCTGCGTGGGAAATACGTCGACAAGATGTGGAAAGTATCGAAGCAACAGGTCGAATCTCGGGCGAGAGAGGATGCGATGAGGGTCCAGGAACAGCATCCATTTTGTTTACACACATGAACTGACATATGTAACATAGTTATTATTACATTCGAGGTAGCTTGTGATGAAAAATCGTGAATTTTCGTGTTTTTCAATTTTTATTGGGTCTTATTATACCGTTTCTTTCTACCTTTCTTATATCTTGAGAAAATATTTTTTCAAAGCGAGTATCAACTCTGTGAATAATCTTAGTGAATAAACTTGAGATTCATTTTCCTGAATTGAAAATTGTCAGCACATTCACGTGTGTCAAAAATTACAAATCATAAACTATTAAAGATAATAACATAATTTATTTTTTATGCAGCATGTAACCCATGATTTGCTCTAGTGAATGAACGAACATAGTTAATCTGTCACTAAAGGTTTCAGTTTTATGAACTGAATACCCAAAATAAATTTTTATAATTAATCAAATTCTGACTCTTTAGATTTCACAATATCTTTACCATTCTAATTCATTCACTAGAATAATCAATTGAGATAATTTGAAAAAAGAATTATCAAAATATATCAGTTTGTTGTAGAATTATGATGTTTGAAGTAAAAGCCTTACATTTTTGTTAATTACTAATAAACAAATATATTTTTTAAAATTATTTGATCTTCAAAAGCATAAAGAAATCAAATATACAAAATAGACCCAAAATTCTAGAATTTCTTTTTCTCGGGTAGACAGCTACCGACTTTAAAACTATGATTTGTGATTATGGGAAACTTTTTATTCACAAATAAAACATCAAAACTTTAAAAAATAGAAAAAAAATTGGATGTTTAGTAAATCAAAATTAAAAAAATCCCTTTAAAACGATGACTAAAATTGCACCGCGAACCGTGCGCCAATGGAATTTAAAAAGCCCTTAGTTCCGGTTTTGATTGATTGATTAGTTGATTGATTTCGCGCGTGTCAATTGTTAAGTTCGTACGTGCAGTGCAAGTCTCGTACGTGCAGTGCATGGTGGCGGTGATCTTGCCCCGCTGGCTGCAGAAATCCAACGACGACCTACGTCGGCTTGTAGGAATTTTCCCCAACCAGGTATCTCCCATAAGCAAAGCACCGCTCGAGTCGGGACAAGTTCTAAGCTTCCGGTTCATCTCCCGACAAGTGTGGAAGTGTAGCGCATGAGAGAGTAAGTCTGTATGAGCAAGGGGTGAGGAAAGGACAAGGAAGAGGAAGAAAATATCGCGCGCGGTCCGTGACCCGTTTGTTAGGGTATTGCTCCCGCATTCGCCTGGAGTTGATCGGAGATACCATGGCAAATCTTCCGACTAAGGCAGCCGTCCGCAGGAATTCTCCTCCAGACAGCGGCTGAATTCGAGCCAGCTATGTAGGTAGTGTTAAAAATCCGGCTGGACTCTAAACCCTAGGGCCTCCCAATCAGAGGCCCTGCTGTGACAGATGCTGCCCTGAGCCACCTTTGCCCGTTGAACACATCGCCATCCCTAGTAGGTTGTAGCGCATGTGCAAAAGCCAATCCCACCTACGCGGGACTCAAACCCGCGACCCACCGAATGATCTCGTTCCTGTGCCGCCGCTTTCGACCTCGACCACCGCGCTGGCTGAAGCGTGGTGCGCTGATTTTAGGTAGTTCTGCACAGCACCACTTTGCGTCACGAACCACGTCACCACAACTAAGGTACTTTGTTTGGTAAGCCAGACCTGACGCTGGTCGCCGTGTTGCATGAAGAGCGAGTAGTGTTGAAAAACATTTTGAAAGAAGTACTAACTGACAAGTTTCAACGGTCACGAACAGAAAATGGCACGATGAAGGTGTACAAGATGCAATATTTAAAAGTAATGCTTCATAAATCTGTTTCAATGTCCCATCTCGATCAGGTTTTTCGTCCAGTTTCCCTGATCCATTGAGCAAATGCTGAGATGGCCCCTTGTTTTGCTTCTGGACATAAATGTAACTTCATTTTCTGTGCACGTCTTCTAGAATTCAGTGGGAAATACAATTATTCAAATTATCGTTTCCATGTTGTCGCGGCAGGAAGTAATAAGAGCCAAAATTTATTGCTTATTTATCCTTGAAAATAGATTTTATTACATGGGAGTTTTTTCTCCTTTCAAAATTCAAAATTTTTTGCTTATTTATAAAAATAGATTTTATTACATGGGAGTTTTTTTCTCCCTTTCAAAATTCAAACTTTGTTGCTTGTTTATCCTTGAAAATATATTTTATTACATGGGGTTTTTGTTTTTTTCTCCTTTCAAAAATTCAAAATTTTAAGTAGTATATGATTTGGTGTAGGGATCACAGAATTTTAAAAATGTGCACACAATTCACTTTTCCCCATAGCACGTCATACGCAGTTTTTAACTGTTTTTTTGACGTAAAATAAATAAATAAATAAATAAAAAATAAATAAATTGTAGCGAAGTGATAATTGGTATCAAGTTGAATTTAAAATTCCCGCTAATATTGTGACGCAAACTGGTGTCTAAAGCTCATTGGCTGCAGTAGGGTACGAAGCCCTGGGACTGGGACTGAAGTGCGCAAATTTCGTGCAACCGCCTATTACTAATGGTAGCGCGACCCGCGCGCCACTGAAGTGCGCAAATTTCGTGCAACCGCCTATTACTAATGGTAGCGCGACCCGCGCGCCGGTAATGTTTAAAAAGCACTTAGTTCCGGCGAGTGCGGCGTGTCCGCACGCGGGCGGTGGCAGCTGTGATGCAACCGCGGCGCCCGACGCGTTTCTCCGCGGGCGTGCACAGCGGGTGCAACCTTTGGTGCAATCCGCGCGCCCCCAAGCCCACGTCGGGCGGGTGGGGCGCGGAGGCCGTTGCAGGAATTTCGTTACGCTCTTTCACCTACCAGGGAGAAAGAAGGCGATTTGAATTTAGCTCAGAGGCGTCATTTAGGCTTGAGGATCTTTTACATGCAGTAAATGTACTAACATGGGACAGCCGGCTTTACTTCCCCTCCGAAGGAAGGCGTACGAAGGATTTTTCGCCCTTAAAAATCCACGGCTTCGATCGGGTTTGAACCCGCAAACTTGGGTACAGCAGTCCGATACGCTAACCGCTACACCATCGCCGCGGATGTCACTGCAGGTCATAGGGTTCCAGTCTCCACACGGGCAGGATTTTCGGTACTATTTCGATAGCTAGGCCTAATGCAGTCGCTGTCAGGAAAAACAATTCATTTTGACATTGATTTATTGCTCCACTCTGTCACGGAATTAATGTACCAACCTACCCCAAGGTAGTGCCAACTTACCCTCTGACCTGGTCAACCCACCCCACAATAGAGGTTGATTAGCACATCTCGTGTTGATGAAGTAGTTACACAGTCAAATATTCCCAAATAAAACTGAGTTTAGCAGAACGTTCTTTGCCGCAGTTTCTACACTGACTCTGGTCTGGAGGTTCTAGGTACGAGTCCTGATGTTTGGACACTTTATATTATGTAGGAATAGCTATGAAGAATTCAGCCGCTCTCGGGACGAGAATTCTTGCAGCCGGCTACTCTCGTCGGTAGGTTTCCGTGGTTTCTCCGATCAGGCAAATGCCGGAACAGTACCCTAACAAACCGACCACGGGCTGCGCGCGATCTTTCCTTCCCTCTCCTTGTCCTACCCTCACATTATATTTACACACGCTTACACTAACACCACGATAAATGTAACTTCATTTTCTGTGCACGTTTTCTAGAATTCAGTGAAAAATACAATTATTCAAATTATCGTTTCCATGTTGTCGCGGCAGGAAGTAATAAGAGCCAAAATTTTTGTTTTAAATTTATTGCTTATTATCCTTGAAAATAGATTTTACTACATGGGAGTTTTTGTTTGTTTTTTCTCCTTTCAAAAAATTCAAAATTTAAGTAGTATATGACTTAGTGTAGGGATCACAGAATTTTGAAAATGTGCACACAATTCACTTTTCCCCATAGCACGTCATACGCAGTTTTTAACTGTTTTTTGACGTAAAATAAATAAAATAAACTAATAAACGACTTAAACACTACTACCAATGCCAGGAGACCGGTCGGGAGCTTAGAGCGTGTCCCTTGTGGGTTGGTGCCCCGCTGGTGGGAGAGTCCTGGTGCGAAAAACCACGCTAGCCGATGCTAGGTTAGAGCCGGATATCGTCATCCAGCGGGGGCAGACCACCGCCATCTCTCGAGGAAAACAACATGTACTACAATTACAGGACTAATTGCTTAGTAGTTGACAAGCCCGGATTCACTAACAATCAATTAAGCCGCACGTTTTCTTTTATTTTTGGTCGGTGCTGGCCTTATTCATTTAACGTCAAAAATACTATTTTTTTTTATTTAATAGGTAATTATTACAGCCAAATTAGAAACTTGATGCAATGTGGCTAGGCCGAAGGCCTTTAAGCCATTACAATACCTACATTCTACCGCGTTCTAACCTTTCGCCTTCTGGTATTCACCCAAATGGTCTCTCCATCGCATCAAAGCCGGAAACGAGACCATAAGGTACGGCTGAGGGAAAAACCCTGAAGGGGGAAAAACCTGCCGTCAGAAGCCGAGTACATGCTACTCTATCCGGTTTTAAACTATTTATTATTTGGCGCGGGCGTCAGGCATTCTCCTTCCAGTATTTGGCCTCCACCGCACCTGAAAAACAAACAGCACCACAGAAAATCGTCCGCACCAACGCCTCTGCCCCAACATTTCCGATTCCCACTTCCCTTCGCTCCCTAATGTGCTTTATTTTAACCGTTTCCTTCCAAAAATAGTTAAAACCATGTCTGGGATCTGTTTCCTAACTCGTACATAGAATTATGAAGACAGGTAGTAACGAGCGTTTTCGGCAAGAATTCATTTGAAAATATTCGCTTCCCGCGAAAGAAAAACTATTTGCAAAATCAAATCAGCTATAGATTTCGGCTGGTAATCCTAAAACTGAAGGGGAAGTAATAGACATGCCGCGAAAAAATGGAGAATCACACAGGGTGAAGAATTATTATTTGAATGTCCACATTCACCACTGAGCTCAAGTAAACCTGTACAGATTGTGAAACTACAGTTATGTCCAGAAGCAAATCAATGGACCTTCTAAACATTTGTTCAAAGGATCACGATTGCTAGTCTTATCAAAACGAGCTTCATATTTCATGGGCACAGTACAGAACAGATTTTTAATTCACTCTAGTGGAACCCCGTCAATATTTGACCGTAACTGAATCTACTGAAGTAACTGCTTTGTAAAGCAAGAATTTTAAGACTTGTCATTCAACCTCTATTGCTTTTCTCCCAAACATAATTAACTGGTATTTCACAATAAGTGGAAAACTTTGGGTTCAATATATTTGTTTAAATTAAATCAAAGATTGAGATCGGTGCATTATAACTGTTCTTGAAGCATTGTTTCTGAAAACAGTCTTCAGTGGCAAATAAACCAGTAAACGGATCACAAAGCGTAATTGTTAGTGAAAATTCTTAACCAAAGGTTTTTACACTTAAGCGCCCGTGGGGGGGGTCCAGGTCACTGATGTATCACTGCTCGCTTCATTGCAGTTAAGTTCATTTCAGACATTCCATTTCATTTATGTCAGAAATGAACGTGACTAAACTTTTAATTCTTTAAATTAATCCTAGATTACAATGGCGTCTAGATTCGAATACTTCCTCTTCCCTTCCCCTCACTCCCTATTTCTGAAACTCCTTGCACCTTCATTGTGTGTGAAGCCAGAGAAATATACGTCTGGTTGTGCGAGTGCCTATTTCCGGAATACGCCATTTAATTTTCATCGTCCAATAGACTACGCCGTTGTAGTTACGTCAGTGATATTTTGACACTGACTATATTCACTAATATTGTAAATAATGAATTCAAACCCGTTGTACTACAGTACTTAAGTTTTGTTCTAAACATTTATTAATCATAATGGGACGATGGCGATCATAACTAAGGTCACAAGATAACGTACTTCTGCGGACGCGGCTCAAAAACCACGTGTGGCCAGCATTTAGCAAGTGCGTGTGAGAGTCAAGTTTTGTTGGTGTTTCTATAAAACCCTTCGAAATGTATTTCGTAAGTCCGTATCATACGTGTTCAATCCATTAAATTCGTGTTTCATTGTAAAAATGAGGTTTCTGTATTTTTATTCAAACTGGTCTGTCAAGTACACGTCGCCTTTGTAAACTGGGATTAACAGACTCTTACCTTCCTTTCTTGGAAGAACATGTAGAATATCAAAGTCGGAAGTCAGGCTTATCGACTTGTCTCGGAGCACAACAATTTTTGTGTTGCGTCCGAAATCTGAGCCCTACGCTCAGACCTCCTCACGCTCACAAACACCTGAAGTTTTTTCAATTTTGCGAAGAAGTACGAGAAAAGCGATGTTAACTCTAATGAATTAAAAGTTGAACTGAGAATGACTTAAACGTTAGCTTCTACCGAAAAAAGGATATATAAATATTTTATGTAAGTATTTGAAGAAAACGCATTTAAATTCTAATAATTTTAAAAAACAATGTATGGAAAACGAAAATTAAACTGAGTCGAAATATTTCATTTTTCATCATTCTTTGTCATGTACCGAAAACTTTTCACAAATACACGATTCTAGTTGAATATCGCGTCGCTGAGCTGTAAACTGTTTTGAAGGTTTTTTCATGAGATAAAAATTTCTAAATGTCATGTAGAGCTTCAAATAAGTTTTTACAGTCTATGACACAGACTGGTCTATTGGACAGACCAGTGAATTGTAGAAGCTGACAATGTTATTTTCCCGTTCAAAAATTCCTAACATCCACTGCCCTTGCATGCTTTTTTCTTTTCAATTTATTAGTATTTGATGGTAGGTACATAGTTTAGTTATTTAATGACTTTACATATGTATTAGTCTCTTATTAATTAACCTATAATTAACTTACAACAATTACAATGGAAGAGGAATCCCTTATGGGTCCTCTAATCAGGTTCCAATTCACCAAATTTGATGAGAAATGAGTGAGGGGTATTTATTTATAAATCTGGTCTGATGGATAGGATTTTTGCCGAATCTGAAAGACACTAGGGAGGGGATTTGATTTAAGCTGGAGTAAAAGTTGATAGATAAGTTACGGTCTGTGACAACAGTTTGAGGTTAAATTCCTTATGGAGTTGGAGGTTGAAAAAAAAGGGTATTGGCTATTGTTCTAAAGGACTGATTCTGTAATACTTGAATTTTATTAATGTTGGTTCTGGAGACGTTAATCCATATTGGTCAGGCTTACAGTAGCAGAGGTCTTATGATTTTTATATATTAATATGGTGGAATTGAATGGTATGGAGCAATTTTTGTGAATCAATATTCTTTACTGCAGTAATGTTATTTTGACTTGACTTAGTTTGTTATCATGGTTGCTTCCAGTTCAGTTTGGTGTCTAGTTGAAGTCCGATATATTTAACCGATTTGTTGGGGGTAGCCATTGTATTGTGTTGTTGTTCAGAGTCATAGGTGTCGGAATGTGATCTGAGTCGTGTTCAAAAATTGTTGAAATGTGAAATTTTATTATAGTGCTGGTTATGGCTAAATCAAGGATCGGGTGGAGATGAAACTTTTAAATTAGATTGGTTGATTATACTGGCTAAGATTTTTCCGTCGTTATTATGTGTTTGGCAGCCCCAGCATGTATGTTTGGCGTTTAGATCACATTAGCAATAAGACATTTTCCGTGGGCTAGAAGAAATTTTTTAGGTTCGCGTTTTGGATTTTGTTACTTGGTGGCTTATATACTGATATTAATTTCCATAATTGATTGTTTATGTTTACATTAATTGCGCTGCCTTCAGTGCCGGGGGAGTCGTGGAGATAGGTTTGGTAGTGATTATAGCATGATTTGACTGCTAATGTACGCCTCCACTGATTTGACGTACTAATGTACGCCTCCACCCTTGGTTTCAAATCTATCCGATCTGTAAACAGTATAACTTGGGATGAATAGTGGTTTCTTAGGTGAGTTTCAACTATTCATATAATGTCAACGTCGCAGAGATATAGAAAGTGAACTAATTCTACCCTTTTACTGTTGATGCCATTGGAGTTCCAATTTAAACAGGTTAAATTATTTTTGTGTTAATCTGCAATTGTTATTAGTTAAATACGCGGTTACGGAGTTTTGAATAGTACTGATTATAGATGGTATTAAAGAACTGATGAAATTAATAATGCATGAGGTGATGGAATTTATTGTGTTAATTATCGGGTTATTGGCGTGAGAGCGGTCTGGCGACTGAGAATTTGGTGGGGAAGTGTTATGTGAGTTCGGGGCGATTTTGGAAGGATTTTGGATGTTTGAAATATGGCTGAAGTTCGGGATTGTATTGATTTGAGGCAATAATGGGAATTGTTGATTTAGGTTAATTTGCGAGGATTGACCGGTTAAGGATTGGTTTATATTACTATTATCAGTGGCCAGGTTTTTGGATTTTCTTTCACGTATCTCTTTAAAGTATACACAGTTCTGGTTCTTAATGTCCGTCCTGTGGATTCCTAAACATCCAATATCTAGCAATAATATATAATTTTAAACAGTAATTTTAAATAGTAAGTAAAACAGTAATTTTAAATAGTAAAACATACAATTGGCCTGTTAAGTGACTAGCCCTCTAAAAGCACTTTATTTATACAAAATCAACGATTGTCTCTATAAACAGGTCTCACTGATCACGCTTGAAATAATTTGATAATCTCTAAGTTTGACAGCAGGAAATTTTTATGCTAAAAAATTTGAAATGCTAAAAATGTTAAGAATTTCTTCTCCAATTTTATCTAACACTGATCTTCGACTAACTATTCCAAAAATTGGACTTTTAACACGATCTGCATGCTTGAAAGTAACATTTTTAATATGCTGACTAAAAGAGGCATTTCTTTCAAAATCACAGACACTACTTTTATTTATATGTAGTAGACAATCATCTATCAAAGAGGAGCAGGAATTAATTCGACCTTGTTCTATTGATAGGTTGTTTTTAGGCGCGTAAACAGTTATGTTTATTAATCGCGTACGTGTTGTCAGGGTTATGTTTCGGTTGGTTGCTTGATTAGTGATTCCGGGCGCGTCAACAGCTTAGGTCATTAGTTCCGTAAGTGTAGTGCATGTTATTTTCCTCGGGAGAAGGCGGTGATCATCCCCCTCTGGATGGCGAGATCCGGCGCCGATCTACCGTCCGCTAGCGGGGTTTTCCCCTAACCAGGACTCTCCCACCATCCGGGCACCGCCCCAGCCAGGACCAGCTCTAGTTTCCGACCGATCTCCCGGAATGTAGTGTAGTGTAGTGTAGTGTAGTGCATATCAGTGTAAGTGTGTGTAAGGGGAGAGGATAGGACAAGGAAGAGAAAGGACAGATCGCGCGCGGTCCGTGTCTCCAGCATTCGCCTGGTGTTGATCGGAGAAACCACAGAAAACTACCGATCGGAACAGCCGGCCGCTAGAATTCTCCTCCAGACATTATATTTCGGGAGATGGTGGTGTTGCTTCCCCCACAATGTGAGTTCCGATGCCGAACTATTCGGGATTTCCCCATGCAGTTTTCTCTGCCAGTGGGTCAGTGAGGCATTCAGAATAAACTGTATGCTGGACTCATGATATGCGTGGTAATGAAGTGCAGGTATAACCCGCCCAAGCGAAGTGGAGGACCGAAGAGAGACCGGCGCACCTGCGAACTAACATCGGCAACAGTTGCGTCGCACCTTAGGGCCGCGGCGGTATACTCTAGTGCATTCACGTTCCTGTTGCAAATAAACATTTTGCCTAACTTTGCACGTAATGCTTATTTATCAACCCTATTAGTTTTCCATCAGATGATTATTCAAAAAAACATTATGGTAACAACACACAAAGCACTTAATAATTTGATCAGTGATTAACGATTTGAAACACATTTTTTTTTGTGAGTCAGGAAATTAAAGACCAAATTTCTGGATGATTTTCATTAAATTGAATCATGTTGTACAATTTGTTGTGTAGCATGACTGGAGTATGTGCATACTTTTAGGGACTCAAAGAACTCTATTCTTCTTTTTGTTATTAATATTTATTAATAAAATTATTGATTGATTGAATTATTGACCATTCTCTAACATGTCCATCACATTATCCAACAAGAAAATTTAATAAAAACCAATGGAGCAATTTTTTGAAAATTATGAAAATATTTCGGGGGCTTCATGTAGATTACCCCATAATTAAAATATCGGTTTTAAATTCAAGGAGCCACGGCATCAGTCACATCGATTGAATAATGTCAATTGAGGAGAAAATCGGCTGTTTAGCCACTAGCGTTGTTCACAGACGGACGGGCGTTTTGCTTTCAATTGTTTTTTCAGGATCAAGGACCCACAAAACCGGGATTCTGGCTACACCACGTGTTAGAGGATTTTCTTTTCTAAATTTAGCAATTGGATTTGTGTACTTTTTCGTTACCAGGGCTTTTCTAAAAGTTTTTCTGGAGACAATTCTCCTTTTTCGCGTTGCATTACATAACTGTCTCTCTACGGCGTAAGCTGTAGCGAGAAAGTAAAAATACCATAGTGTAGCGAAATATACGTAGTTTTTATTGACATACTAAATAGATACTAAATACATAAAATTAGCTTATTTATCTCTAGTTCGTCCATTAATGGAATACGGGGCTGTTTGTTGGGACCCGTATAGAAATTCCCAAAAGGAATATTTGAATAGAGTACAGAGAAGAGCGTATAAATATACTTTCCGAGGGAATAGGAAAAATGTAGAATGGGAGTGTCTGGAAATTAGGAGAGTTAAGGCAAGACTCTGTGCCCTGTACAAAGCGTATGCCGGTTATCCAGCTTAGAAAGATATCTACATCCGATTGGGTAGACATTCGTACTTTAGTAGGGGGGATCACAAACACAAAATTCAGTTTAGACCACAGAGAACAGATATTGGAAAATTTTCGGACAAAACAATAACGGACTGGAATAAGTTACCTGCGACAGCATTGGAACCCTTTCCTCTAGGCGTTCAAAGATTTAAAAATAAATTAACTAATGGTATTTGTAAACTTCATTAATTTAGTAA
This sequence comes from Teleogryllus oceanicus, assembly GCA_964035755.1. Lineage (NCBI taxonomy): Eukaryota > Metazoa > Arthropoda > Insecta > Orthoptera > Gryllidae > Teleogryllus > Teleogryllus oceanicus. The sequence goes on from CAXIVR010000013.1 coordinate 68,296,275, forward strand.
GTTGTATTATTATATCAGTTATTATTTGATTATTATTGATAGTTTTATTGCTATTATTATTGTGTTAATTACTATTAAATGCGTTCCTGTTCTAAATATATAATTATATTCAAAGTGGTATTGTATTGAAGTGTTGTGACGTGTTGTGAGTGTATGAATAAAAGAGTTTTAATGCTATTATTGTTAGCATATTATTATTATTATTATTATTATTATTATTATTATTATTATTATTATTATTATTATTATGTCTTTAAAGAATTTAATGTTACGTTGTTAAGTAATTTAAAGTTAATGTTAGTAATATGTTAATTGTAGAGTTCTGCCACCAGGTTGTATATACCTATCTGCAGAATAATAAATATCTATCTATCTATCTATCTATACTCAAACTTGTCAATGCTAAATGAAAATTGCATAAAAAAGTGAAAAACCACCAACTGGTGCCAGCGAGGCTGCCACTGCCGCTCTCCGCTGCGCGAGTGTTGTCTGGCTTTCTCCTCCCCCCGGGGCTGGTCCAGGCGGCGCGCCGACCACGTCATAGCAGGGCTCGAACCAGCCCGGCGGCGGGGCGGGGCGGGGAGGGGCCGGGCGAGGGCGTGGCGCTGGAGTGGGGCGGGGGCGCGGCGGGGCGTGGCTGGGGGCGCGTCGTCGATTGCGGCATCGCCCATCGCCCACGCCGCTCGCCCGCTCGCCCCAGCGCTCACCAGGAAGGAGTGGGAGCGCTCCGCTCCAAACGCAGAATCCGCCGCTGCCGTAGAAACCGTCGTAAAAACCGTCGTAAAAAGATATTAACTTAAAATAAGTTAAATAAATTAAAATTAAATTAATTTAAAACAAGTTAAATAAATTAAAATTAAATTAAAATAAGTTATATAAATTAAAATTAAATTAATTAAAATAAGTTAAATAAATTAAAATTAAATTAATCAAAATAAGTTAAATAAATTAAAATTAAATTAATTAAAATAAGTTAAATAAATTCAAAATAAATTAAATTAAAATAAAATAAAAGGAAACGGTTACAATAAAGCACATTAGGGGGCGAAGGGAAGTGGGAAATGTTAGGGCAGAGGCGTTAGTGCGGACGATTTTCTGTGGTGCTGTTTGTTTTCAGGTGCGGTGGAGGCCAAACACTGGAAGGAGAATGCCTGACGCCCGCGCCAAATAAATAAATAGTTTAAAAACCTGATAGAGTAGCATGTACTCGGCTTCTGACGGCAGGTTTTTCCCCCTTCAGGGGTTTTTCCCTCAGCCGTACCTTATGGTCTCATTTCCGCGGCTTTGATGCGATGGAGAGACCATTTGGGGTGAATACCAGAAGGCGAAAGGTTAGAACGCGGTAGAATGTAGGTATTGTAATGGCTTAAAGGCCTTCGGCCTAGCCACATTGCATCAAGTTTTCTAATTTGGCTGTAATAATTACCTATTAAATAAAAAAAAAATAAACCGTCGTTGGTCGCGCTCCTCTGGGCGGCACAAAGAAGAATTCTCTCAAGTGCTTTTGCAAGCGGTGCGCGCTCAGCACCGCATAGTGTTGACAATCGATGTGAATTGGGGGTTCTATACCCGCAAACCCCTCAAACCCGCCCGCCCGCCCGTCTCAGAAAAGTTCGGGTCCAACCCACCCGCATTCATACGGGTACCCTATGATGCGGGTACCTGTATGATACGGGTACCCGAATCTTACGGGTCTACTTTAGAATACGGGTCGCCCTTATAATACGGGTCGCGTGTAAATTGTTATTTTTGTTGAAGCAATAACACAATTTCTTTTCAAAAGAGACCAAAAGGAGTACAGGACGAAATGGTCTGAAATGACGCAATGGACGAAAAGGAAAATATGAACAACATGGATGAAAAGTACGAAAAGGACGAAAAAGACGGCAGGGTAAATCAACAAAAGACGGAAATGACGAAATGGAAGAAAGGACAAATAAAGAAAAGATAGCGAAAATAATGGAGAAAGAAAGGACGAAATGGAGAAAAAAGGACGAATGGACAAAGAAAAGAAGGAAGAACGAATTGGACGGAAAGGACATTAAATAACAATATAAATTACAATTAAATTACGTGAAATAACAATTTAAATACATTGCAAATGCTTTAAAATATAAACTATAATGATTTAAATAAATTAAGCAAGTTTGTGTAACGTACGAATAATATCTAATAAGTACATTGAATGACACAGAGAGCCCTTAAGCCTTTCCTCGACTTATTGTTTCGTTCCGCTACCAATCTGCTTCGCTTATTATGAGTAACCTCGGCATAAATAGATAACTTTACAGTATTAAACAGAACGTATTGTACGGGTACCCGTATGATACGGGTACCCATATCACTGCAAGAGCTCTACTCTATAGTCGGCATTATGAGATTTTTATGAGTCATCTTCTTCTCTTACTTTCTCATATACTTCTTATGCAGTAGAGAGAATAGTTCGGAATGCTGCAGCGATAAACGGCGTTTCCTTGGCACAGAGAGAAGTGCTGTAGATCTCTAATATCACAAAAACTGATCATTCTTGTTTCTACGTGTAGTATATTACTCCCTCTCAGTTTTGTAGTCCGAATCCACGTTTTGTTGGTGTTTGATACCGAAACTATTCGGGCTACAACTGAACATACTTTTTGCATTATTTCTTACTTAAGCCATTTTTGAAATTTCTGACATTTCAACGGAAATGATACTTTTGGTATTTTTAAGCGCCCTTGCTTGTGACGAAGGAAACACTTGAAGGAAAATATATGGGGCCATGTAAGAAGAGGGCTCATAAATGGTGCAAATTATAAGTAAGACTCGCGCGAGCTTATGGATTAGAAATAAATAGCAGATTACATTGGAAGAATATGGACAATTGGAAATCGAGTGTGGTAAAGTCATAAAATCCCCCAAAAGAATTTACAGTTATTTATGTATCTATCCCTCTAAAGGAACCTCTAAAGAGGGCGGAAGGTTAACTAGGTACGAACCTTAGTGAAGCCGAAACTCTTACAGAACGTGTGACCTAAATTTTTACGAAAATGTTAAAGACATTTTAAAATTATAATGAACATATCGAATGATTTTAAATACTATCACAGCATCCTGGTAATTTGTCTTGTAATAGAAATGACTCAGAAGCTCAACAGGATTTTCTCTAAATCAGGCGTGTCCAACTGCACCCGCACGAGCTACACGCCCTCGTGGTACCTCGGTGCTCTTGCGGGCACAGCCAACTCCCCTGACTCCTCTCTAATTTCCCCTCCAAATCCAAGAAGGGGAGTACAAGCGCAGCCAGTGCTCTATTAAGTTTGACGGCGACACGATGGCCTCACATCACAGACAAGTGCATTTCTGACCTGGCTCTTTAAATACTCAATTACAAGAAAGTAATAACTTAATACTCGTGTATGATTTAATTGAAACCGTGGAGGGATTTGATTGGTTGGTTGGTTAGTGATTCCGGGCGCGTCAACAGCTTAGGTCATTAGTCCCGTAAGTGTAGTGCATTTCTTCTCGGTAGATGGCGATGATCTTCCCTCGCTGGATGGCGTGATCCGGCGCAGACCTACCGTCGGCTTGTGGGGGTTCCCCCTAACCAGGACTCTCCCACCAGCGGGGCACCGCCCCAGCCGGGACAAGCTCTAAGTTCCCGACCGATCTCCAGGAATATGTAGTAGTGTAGTGCATGTTAGTGTAAGTGTGTGAGAGGAGAGGATAGGACAAGGAAGAGGAAGGACAGATCGCGCGCGGTCCGTGGCCCTTCTGGTAGGATACTACTCCGGCATTCGTCTGGTGTTGATCGGAGAAACCTCGGAAAACTACCGATCAGAGCAGCCGGCCTTTAGAATTCTCCTCCAGACATCGACTGAATTCCACCTAGCTGAAAGGTGGAGGGATTTGAAGTGACGTTAATCTTGTGTATAGTTGTGTCTTTCTTTCTTTCCCGAGCATTCGAAAGTATACGTGAGAAATAATTTCAATGTTTGAGACCACACACAGATGCGAGCAATTTTTTCGCAAATTAACCTGAACAAAACTGCCGGGATCACGTTGACAGATTTACATTTAGAGGCTGTTATGAGAATAGTGTCCAGCAAAGCTGTAAAACCAAATATTCAGAGAGTAATTTCTCAAAATAAACATTTTTGAGTGAGAATTAAAAGACGTTTTAATAGAACTAAATAATGTTTTCTATTAAACAATCGAGATTTAAATGATTTTTAGTTTTATATTATTTATTATTTTATTTTATGATTAATTTCATTATTATTCTACTTGCACAATCATTTTTGCATTGCAGAATAATATAATCATTTTGGCATATTGATTTCAATGGAAACTTTTTTTATATACATTTGTTAAGGTTGTATTAAGAATTGTGTTATTTGGTTATATAGCAATACTGAGAAGTAAACTGTTAAAACAACTTTCTGTAGTGTAAAACTCCCATTACAGTTATATATCACTCTTACTGGCGGACAACAGTATTTTTTTCGTAAACTGAACATAGCAACTATTGCGTAGGAATTATTGTTATAGCAATTTTTGCACTCTGCAAAGTCAAAAGCACTTGTATAGGACATTTTAATTTTATTCTCAATTGAAACGTTGAAATGTTAATGGATTTCCTATAGTTGAGTAAACGGAAATTCGAATAACTCAATTAAAGGCAAAAACTCAAAACGAATTGCACGGGCCAGGTGTTGAGTGAGATACCACTCATTGGGCTGTTTGTACAATCGTTTCTTTTAAAATTCGCGTTAGTTGTTCTGATCGCAGTGTCCGCAAGCTCCAGGGAGGTCGTAACCTTGTCCACGACCTTGGCACGCCTGCTCTAAATTATGTTCCGAATAATTCGGATAATGCTGTGGTGCATAAACGAGCCAACAGAGTAGGGATTTAGTTAGCAATGCTAAAATCGAAACTAAAAATCCAACTCCACCTATTTTAACGTCCGCCGCTATATTTAACGTCCTGACCACTGACTTAATAGTTTATTTACATGTCTCGTTGGTATGGACCTAAATGTGCGATAATAATATAGTCAAATAACAACAACGAAAAAAAAAAGAAGTTAATGGAATTTTACATGTCTCGTTGGTATGGACCTAAATGTGCGATAATAATATAGTCAAATAACAACAACGAAAAAAAAAAGAAGTTAATGGAATCTCGGAGTTCTACGAAAGATTTCGTGCGCTGACGTAACGACATCCAAGGCCCTCCTCGTCCCGGCAACCTATAATTCTTCTATTCCCAGAGGGCCGTGCCGGCCACATCCTGGCGCGAACCGCCTCTTTCCGCGGCAAGGTCGCGTCCACGCCTTGGTCGCGTAGGCCGACGCCTCCGCGCCGCCCGTCGCCGCCTTATTTACGCCTTGTCCCTGCCTTGTTCGGGACATCGGACGCGGTCGCGCGACCGGATGTCGGCGAGAGGTGTGACCCGTCAGCGGCAGACAATAAGCAGATTTTGCTAGCGACACATCTGTGCGTATTCAGATCCAGGAAAGCAGAATCGTAAAGTGGCTTGAGGTTATTCGTTTTCTAAGATTCCTAATAAATTTTAAATAAATGTGTAATTATGTGTGTAAATTTGCAGAAGAGTAACTTTAAATTTTTAATATAATATTTGTAGAAATTAGTACAGTATGCCCTCATTAGCAAGCACTCGCTTAACTCTGCAGTGGTGACGCCATTTTTTGTAACACCACCGGTGATGCAGGGTCTGTCAGACCCACTTAATGTTTTAGTTATAACTATTTTGTTTTGGCGACAAATGATACAACAGGAATGGCTAGTGATGTGCACTCAATAAGTTTTGTTTATAATATTTGGTTACTTATCCAAAAATAAATACTGAATACAGTATTTACATTTAATTACAATTTTTCAGACTATCTCCACACACAATTTTTAAATGCTCAGCGCCCCAAAAAAGTGTAACACTTCACACAGTAATATTGTGTCTTTCTGTTCTTCTTCGAGCATTTAGCACGTCTGGATCGCTTTCCTGCTACTGGTTTTTCCGTTGGACGTGTTCTATTGGTTAGTTTTCTCGCACTGTTTTGACCTCTTTGGGAAGACATGATGCAGACGCTCTGTATTCTCTCGTGATTACGCCGCTGCATGGAAGGCGATGAAAAGGGACTGAGAATCTCAATGTCTTATCTGCGAAATTCTATTCGCTACAACTTATCAGGTATCCCATGGGTCTGACAGACCCAGCGTCACCGCTGAAGGGTTAACACGAACTTCACCGTATCACAAACAAAACTTCGGTCCCGACAAGTGATTACGGCAATACGGACTTTTATAATATTCGGATAACGTGAATTGTTATAATAGAAGCACCGGTTATTTCGGTCCCTTGGCATTCGTGTTAATAAAGGTTTATTGCATTTTCTAATTCAGCCTCATTCTGGTCTTCCGACCTGGGGTAGTGTAGTACATGTAAATGTGTAAGTAAGGGGTGACGATAGGAGAAGAAAGAGTAAGGATATTTCGCTTGCGGTCCGTGGACCTTTTGTTACGGTACTGCATCAGCTTTTGCCTGGTATTGACCGAGGAAACCACGAAAAACTACCGATCTGAGCAGCTCACCGCTAGAATTGTTCTCCAGACAACGGCTGAATTGGACCTACCAATCCAGCTAGAGAGGAAAATCCTGGCGACACTCAAACGCTAGGACCTCCGATCAGTGATACTGCAGTGGCATCAGTTGATACCCTGAGCCAACGCAGTTGGTTTGTAATTGGAGGATTTTAAAATTTGTTTTAGAGGCAAATATGTTGGTTCGTTTAGTTGGTGAGCTAATGTTAAATTATCTTAATTTTGTGTTCCAGATCTAAGATGTACTACATTACTGCTGCACGAAAAATTCCTCCCCGTCTGGCCCACTTATGAAATGTATATGAAATAAATGTAACTTCGTTTTCTGTGCACGTCTTCCAGAATTCAGTGGGAAATACAATTATTCAAATTATCGTTTCCATGTTGTCGCGGCAGGAAGTAATAAGAGCCAAAATTTATTGCTTATTTATCCTTGAAAATAGATTTTATTACATGGGAGTTTTTTTTTCTCCCTTTCAAAATTCAAAATTTAAGTAGTATATGACTTGGTGTAGGGATCACAGAATTTTGAAAATGTGCACACAATTCACTTTTCCCATAGAACGTCATACGCAGTTTTTAACTGTTTTTTTACGTAAAATAAATAAATAAATAAATAAATAAATAAATAAATAAATAAATAAATAAATAAATAAATAAATAAATAAATAAATAAATAAATAAATAAATAAATAAATAAATAAATAAATAAATAAATAAATAAATAAATAAATAAATAAATAAATAAATAAATAAATAAATAAATAAATAAATAAATAAATAAATAAATAAATAAATAAATAAATAAATAAATAAATAAATAAATAAATAAATAAATAAATAAATAAATAAATAAATAAATAAATAAATAAATAAATAAATAAATAAATACTTTTCCAGCAGAGAATATCCCACTGTCTAGTTCGAAGGGCGATCCTCGACATGAACGAAGCTGGAATGGCGGCGTTTGCCAAGCCGCGCCGTGCCGATTGGTTGGGAGAGGGGGAGCGAGGCGGCCCCGAGGCATGGCCGTGACCGCCGACGCCGCAAGGCCCCTTCACACGGAGTGCGCCGCCGCCGGGGTCAATGCCAACCAAGCCAGGCGGCGCCTCGCTTTCCCCCCTCGGGGCGCGCCCCCAGGTCTGTGCTGGTTGGGCCTTCACTCTTTGATTGGTTGGTGGGTCATTCCCAACGCGTCAACAGCTTAGATCATTAGTCCCGTAAGTGCACTGCATTTTTTCCCCTCGGCAGATGGCGGTGATCTTCCACCGCTGGATGGCGAGATCCGGCGCCGACCTAACGTCAGCCAACGGGGTTTTCCCCCTACCAGGACTCTCAAACCAGCGGGGCACCGCCTCAGCCGGGACAAGCTCTAACCCCCCGACCGGGATCCCGGAATATGTGGTAGTGTGGTGCATGTTAGTGTAAGTGTGTGTGTGTAAGGAGAGAAGATAGGACAAGGAAGAGGAAGGACAGATCGCGCGCGGTCCGTGGCCCGTTTGGTAGGGTACTGCTCCGGCATTCGCCTGGTGTTGATCGGAGAAACCACGGAAAACAGCCGGCCGCTAATATTCTCCTCCAGACAGCGACTGAATTCGACCTATCTGAAAAGCTAGTGTCGAAAATCCTGCCGCCGTCAGGACTCGAACCTAGGACCTCCCAGTTAGAAGCGCTGCAGTGACATCAGTTGATGCACTGAGCTACCGCTGCCGGTGCCAAGCCAGGCGGCGCCCTCGCTTCCCCCCCCCCCGTCAGGGCTCGCACCATAGCATGTGCTCTTTGGGTCTTCACTCTTTGAAACATTGGCAATTGCTGTTGTATGAATCCCTCGTATCCAGCCTCGGGATATCTGGTTTCCTTTCCCCCTTCTTTACCTCGACCTCTCGGCTAATTCCCAATGTTCACTCTCGCACGTTGATGATGTGTAATAAACTTCAATATAATATAGTATACAGTGTGTTGTAGTATTCGTATGCGCGACATTTCTTCTCCCTGAGTTTCTCTTGTCTGACGCTATTGGGAGCCGACAGGGAGACTAGTTGTAGAAGTTTCATGAGTGCAGTGTGCAACGTTATAACACTCGAGTGTTGTGGTTATTTACGTTTTACTAAATTATAAGAAATATTGGAAAATGTTATTTTAGGAACAGTAGAACCTCTTCGACCTCGCGATATCCGACTCCATGTCGACTCTCGACTACTTCTCGATTTAATAGCGAATTAAACATCGTTGAAGTGCATGTATATATTGTGTGTATTGTAGGATGTATTATATGCCGTATGACAAAAATATATAAACTAATAGGTATAGGTGTTTTGTATGTATTCCGTTATTCATTTATTGTTTCTCTAATTGTCCGACCGTTCTTTTGTACGGTAATTCTTTTGTCTTTTCCTGATCTGATGGTTGGTGGTTTGGGTACTGTACTTAAATTTGCTAGTGTTGCGAATAATGTTGATTCTGCAACTTAGCTTCCTCAGGTTCAATACCACAGGAAGGATTGACTGATGGTCTTGAATGAAACACACAAAGAAGTATAACGTCTTTTAATTCAGACTCAAAGCTCTGTACAGGCCAGGTCTTGGCCGAAAGATGTTAACATTAAGACGTCTGGTGAGCTTATGCGCTTTCTTCCCTTCTCAACCTTGCGTATATATAGGGTATTTTACATTTGGATGTGTTTACAATATGCATCTGGAAGGTTCCTTCGGTATACTATAGATAATGTGATTACACTTCATATGTCTATATCGGGAAGGTTCCTTCAATGGAAAGAATATTGAATCACAACAACTCAAGAGTAATCTACGGAAGGTTACTACAGTGGAATTATTTAGTAAACAGATAACAGCGGCTGGCTGTAGAAGCGGCGGTGTCTGGTGGAAGATTTCTCATGGAGTCTTCTGTGGTGCTTTCCGTCGATGGTGGAGTGGGTGCATTACATAATTCTGTACTTAACAACGAAGTAAACGACGTACTTAACAACAAATAAATCGACGAGTGATGCCTGATTTATTAGAAATAATAAAATAGTTATTGTTAAAAATAAATTTTAGAAATATTTGAACAATTCTTCTCTAATCACCATTCCCGGATGTTTGACTCAAAAATGGTGATGTGAGATAGATTGATCAAACATCTGAACGAATTTTGAATTCTTGCGTCCTTTGAATAGATGGCCCGCCCCTACATCGGTTAATAAGTCATGATAAGTCATTTAAAGTGAAAAAGCAGGCCACAATCATCTCGTTAATTGTAGATGAACAAATGTTTCTTATGCCGTTGCGCTAAAAACGCTTCGATTTTCCACAGCAAGTTCTTCACGATTTCTCTTCTACAACAGTCAGGTTGTGTTTAAAGTGAGTCAAACTGCTGATGATATTTCTAAGAAGCTAGTGTTGCTACAACAGTGTATATATTCTTGTATAGAACGTTTTTCCTAAGGATGAGCCAAAGTGACAGTTCGCGAAAACAAGTGAACATCACATGTAATTCAGAGAAGTATCCTTCCGCCGCGACAGTCACGCCCCTTCGTAAAGTGCTAATGGCTCCAGTGAAAACACCCCTATGCAGAAGTCTTAAGAGTTTCGCTGAGGTACATGCACGTACGCAAGTCCGGGAAATATTTAAATTTAATTTCGTATGTGGAAAATCTCTTAACATGCTCTCACAATCAGTAAAAGAATACTACCACGATTGTAAATAGAAAGAAAGATGATTTTAAGCCGGAAACACGTGCACCGGTACGCATCTCGCATTCAAGTCTCGGTTTTAAAATAAACATATCACACAAAAAGTAAATTCAATGTAATATATACAGAAAAAAAGAATTTTTACAGAAGAGCACATTACACTGCACTTCCTAATATCAATTATTTCTCGCAGCGCACTATATTTTTGTCGGACGAGGACACCACAAAAGGAAGTGTCGAAGCCATTTACAAGTTAGCCAACTGCAAACGAACGAATGGAAGAAGGGAGTCTAATGGCTCTAGGGCTCAACGACGACAGAACCTTCAGTTATGTTGCCAGCACTAGCTGTCACTTTGGCTCATCCTTAGGAAAATCGCTCTATAATACTGGTAACTTTTTCACTCAATGGTGTAATATTGTCACTTCTGTCTTAACCTAACCTAACCTAACATAATTTCGTGATCATAGCGTTCGCTCATTGCCATCGAGTTATTTTCCAGCTCTCTGCCGAGCGTTTTTGAAACTTTTTGTTTAAACCATTGTTAAGTTTCTAAATTATTCTACTTGAGCCTCCAAAGTGGTAAACTCTGGTTGTACGAGCATTTTCACTTTCTCACCCTAATGAAGGCAGTTTGTAAGTTGTCGATTTCGTTTGTGTTGCGCCGGAAAAAAGCGAATTTTCGGCAGAAAATATTTTTATTACCGTCCACTGGTAACAAATCATGGATAAATTCAGTTCCTAATTTAGAAAAAAAATGTGAGTCCTTTTGGCGTATTTTTGCGTGAACTATAGGAATTTTTTTAATTTGTTTAATTTTTTCTGAAAAAGGCTCCAAATGGTTTACTCAAGTTTAATCTCGGAGAGTGTATAGAATGCATAAGAGAATGGTGCAAATTCCACGGTCGTTGAATATTCCGATTTTTGAAATTTGCCAAAATTCAAACTTTGTTAGGAGACTTTGCACAACTACAATTATGAAAATAAACATTTTTTCTTGATTAAATGATTCATCAAAACAGATCTTCAAATAATGTAACGTTCAATTTTTTGAATATATATGAATTTTTTGTCATTTGGCTTCCCACATAGTCGCCCGCTTCGAATTTCCTGCCCTTCGTGAACATAATTTGAGAAATTTTTGGAAGGAAGTTTTTTCTTTTTTTCTTCCGGTGGAAAGTAGTGTGCGTAAACAAATATGGTGCAGCGATAAGTTTACCGACGACGATTGTCGTATAATACAAACAGTAATAAGAGGCGCATCGTTCTCACTCCTGGAGGAAAATTAGTGTATCAGTACCTTAAGAAGCCCAGGAGAGTCCCGAAATGTGGGCAGTGCAAGGAGCGTCTGAGGGCATTTAGCCCGCTCGTTCCATGGAAAGATCCCGCATGAGCAGAAGGAAGAAGATGGTGAAGCGTTCTTATGGTGGTGTTCTTTGCCATAAATGTGTTAAAGAGAGGATTGTACGTGCTTTCCTCATTGAAGAACAGAAGATTGTTGTTAAGGTTCTTAAAGCAAAGGAAGCTTCTGCTAAAGCTAAGAAAGCTGAAACATAATGTTTATATTTGATTCCAAACTATTTAAAAAGCAATAGGATGCTACGTACGTTAGAATTTGGGTTCTATTTCATATCTTTTTGTCGTTTCTTTCATTCGAGCTTTTGCTATCAGATTACAAATTAATCTTTTAGAAATTATTTAAAACTTATTTGAAATCTATATTTTGTTGCGTGTTGCAGGAATGTTTTGCATTCTCAATTGGTATTGATGCATTTCCTTTCAAGCAATCCGTAAACCTTAATTGAAATTAGACCAGTTGTTTTCCCTATTAAAATAGATTTAAACGTAATATGAAAGAAAAATTGCTAGCCTTCAGGAAAGATCAGATTGGAATGCGATAATGGCATTCCGCCCCGCGAGAGTTCAGCTGTAGTTCTATGAACTACACCTCATTGTTAGTACATTATTTAGCTGTAAGAAATGCAGTTGTAATATCGTCGCCGGCACAGGTTCTAGAGAATCGTTGGAAATGAGAGAAGCGTTTCAAAGATTGTAATTCTTCTTACACTGATGATCCTATTACAGTAAATGAAATAAAATATCCTATTAAATACTTTTCGTAATATTTTTCACGAAAAGTGATTGAACTATTGTTCTTGAAAACGAATTCGTATTCTGTTCTAAAGACTGGAGCAGCTGTGAACTGTGATAGTTTTGAAATTAGAAATTTATTTGGAGAACTCGTAATGACGTGTTCATTAAATTTTCCACGAGAAAAAATGTCTCTAGAACCACAAACAAGAATAGCTTTAATTGCATACTATATTCCTGCAATCAGAGTATTTAAACTTCTTTTTTAATTTGTTGCGCTTTCCTCATGACGCAACGCGTCTCGTAACCCCAATTGGGGCGTTGAGCGCTTAGGAGTCATTTATATTTTTAAAGTCAATGTCTTCGGCAGTAATCCTCCATTACGTAGTCCGTTAGTCGTCAAGAGGACCGCCAGGTAGCATCTCCGCGTACGCGCCTCTCTCTTGCGCGCTCCTGCGTCACTACCCAGCGGCCAGAATTTGGAAGGAACTAGGATAGGGGTAGGGTATCTCACAGCGGTTGGACTAGCCCTTGTGAAACAGTTTAACTCGTTTTGTGAAACCCATTTCACATGAGATTGTCCGGGTATCGACGGGAATCGAACCTGGACCTTCTGGTGAAAGGCGAGCAACTTTGCTCTTGCGCCACGAGACAGCCAAACTTACAAATAATTTGCTACATTCAGTTTTTATTAGGAAGAAAAAAATTAATAAAACAGTAGTTTGTTCCGCCATAAACCTTCGAACAAATTATCTGCAAACTAGAACCCAAGAATCACCCATATTTAGCACATATTTTATGACAGTTCTCTCGGTAATAAAGTAGTCCCAGTCATGCTGGCGTCAAATAACATTAACTAGAGGTGTTAGGGCCTACAAAATGACACAGGCTTTCTCGTAGTATAGTTTTTAATTCTCTTCGTGTGGACTAGCTTTACGGTCTTGTCCTATCCTCTTTCCAGCTGCCATCTATCGTCGACCAAAGAACATTTTTTTGACATTATCTTTACTTTTCGTACTCTTAATAGTAGAACCGAAATATTACTTCAAGAATGTTAAAGAAGAGTAAAACCTCGTCTTAAATAGAAATTTGTATTGAAAATGTGGAGCCGTTTTTAAGAAAATGGCGATTAAGCATTAATGTAAATGCGAAATTTCAAGCTCTTTTCACAGGAATCTCTTGTTTTCTCGCAAACTTTCGTCGGAAGTCATTTCTAGCATTTCCACTGACAAATGCAATACTGTATTCAAATAGGTGGAAATGTGAATATTAACGGCATGAGTGATATTAAAAAGAAATTACATTTGTGTAATTTTTGAAAAAAAAAATGATACACCAAAATAAACTAACGCCATATGAAACAGTACAATAAGCTATCTATTGGAAAATTTGAAGAAAAAATGTAGAGCCATTTTTTACAAAATGCCGTCTGAACGTTTCTGAAAATGTGGAATTTTGGGCTCATTTTCATAGAAAACTGTTGTGTTGTCGAGAATCTTTATTTGACATTATTTAAAGTACATGTATTCATAAATGTAATACTGCGAAAAAAATCGCCTCTAAAGTATATATTACCAACAAGCAAAAAAATCATTTTCGTATTTTTTGAAAAAATAAAAGAAAATGGCGTTTATGTCATCGTATAGGGTTCGTTTGACTCTAACTGTACCAAAAATTTAAAGAAAAATTTGGAGGCGTTTTTGAGAGAATCTTGTTTTTGTTATTTTTTAAAACTGCAAATATTGCACGAAAACTACTAAAATTTACCAAAAAATCTACATGACCTTATTGACAAAACTATTTATGGTCAACAAATATAATGTGAAGGAAAAGTCTCTATCTTCAATATTGTAGTTGTAAGAAGTTGCCGAAAAAAATGCATACGCAGCGGAGCCGTTTTTGAGAAAATTTAGAAAATGTCTGGCCAGCGTCATGTAAATTCCCCCAAAAAATAAATGTTTTTAAAAACCACAGAACTTCGGATCACGATAAACGATGGGGATTTCCTCAATTTGGAAAAATCCTACGCATGGTTTAGGTGCTATGTTTGTTCACATACACCTGGCAGACGGTCGGACGGACGTTTTGCTTTCAATTGGTTTCTCGGCATCAAGGACCCGCAAAACAGGGATTCTGACTACGGCTGGACCACGTGTTAGAGAATTTTCTTCTTAATTTAGCAACTGGATTTATCCGTGTTAAGTGAAATTAGAGAATATTCGGTAAAGTGAAACACTTTACGGAAGTTGGCACCAACATTGGCTTGACCAGTCCGCATCGTTTAACATGTTTCGACAATTAATGATTATCGAAGTAATTGCAAGAGTACATCCTTCCTCGATGAATCAACCCAATTTCACAACATCATTTAAGGTGGATCTTTAGACCACAATAAGGTGTTAACGATTAAAGTTCCTGGTCCTTCCTTTATTTTTTATATTCCGATATATACCTAACCTCGCAATTTTACAGGTAACACGTTCGTCTCATTATATATAACACTCAATAATTGTGTAACATATATTGTATATAGAATGTAATAGATTGTAAATGATTGTAATTAATTAGTTGATAAATCGACCTTTCAGAAACCGAAGAGAATCTCACAATGTAGGTCGAAACGTCAGGAAATATATATATTTTAATTTAACTGGAATAATCGTTTCATTGTAATGTTTCGTTTATACAGTAATCCCTGATTTATTTGAAACTTATAATGTTGGGAAATAATGCTTCAGAATAATAAAGCGTGAACCAAGCGTGCTCGAGACGCACGTCTTATTCTGGGGTCGGCATTTTTTGACGGATAAAACAATTGATCCTAACCGCCACGACATCCTCATAATAGACGAAGAAAAGAAAACAGCTTCTGTAATCGATGTCGCCATCCCTTTGAGTTGCAACGTGCGGAGGTCCGAACCGGAATATTCAGAAAATAAGAGAAGTTGACAATTGAATTAAAAAACACAAGTGAGAACCCGTCAAAATTTGACGGTGTGATCTTAAATGTAATATTTGACGGTGTGATCTTAATGTAATAAATGTAAAATACTGTGCCCAGATTGATGTTCACAATATGTTGCATTGTTTGAATCTTCAGGGTATAACGCAAATATTCCGTGATGAGTTCCCGAAATTTTGAACACGTATGGCCCATGACCTGGTGGCAATGCAATATCGGCACCGAATCACACCAAAGAAAGAGAACTATTATACTGACGGATATTATTTCTAAAGTTTTTTGATGTGTCATAATCTCCTATAAACAACTGTTTGATTTCTTCTGGCATATTGCTCGAAGGTAAACTTATTTTCCCATTTTAGCAACGCAGAGTAAACTCGTTTACAGAATTTCTCTCACACGGGAAGTACAAAGTAGAACAAAACTGACATTTCATAGACAATGACCCAACAGAAATGACCTCACTATCACGACATATACTCTGAATTTCTCTTTCCCTGCTCCCAGTCAATGTACTACGTTTGCGTCTTTTGGGGCGTGTGGGCAACGATTCGGAATTCGACATAACCTGTGAACAACTTCACTACTTCAGTACAACCGAACAAAACCCACTGTCCGAATGTTCTCTACAAAATTTTAAAAAATTGAATCGTGAACAAAAAAAAAAACAAAACATCACGCAGCGCCACCATGAAGCGGCGGGGACACACATCTATCGACTCATGTATATCATGTATATTTTAAAATATCAACCCTTTGGGAGAAAACAATTGACTATTGATAAGCGTACTATTAAAGAATGATTTAATTAATTAATTTACACCGTAAATGTTGGTGAATCAACACAAACAATATCTGTAACACATCTAGAGATCACATTCTTTCATTTAAAGGAAAAAATACTACAATCGGTTCAGTAGAAACTCTAAACGAAGCCATGGCAGAATACCTTATTTTTTTATATATATAGATTTAGAAGTTGCACGAGGTCTCCCATTTTCCCATGGTCATATCAGATGAAAGTTTGATTAATTGATTTTTCGTGTTTCCGGGCGCGTCAACTGCTTTGATCATTAGCCCTTTTAGTATAGTGCATGTTTCTCGAGAGATGGCAGTGATCTTCCCCCGCTGAATGGCGAGATCCGGCGCCGACCTACCGTCGGCTAGTGGGGTTTCCCCCTAGCCAGGACTCTCCCACCAGCGGGGTACCGCCCCAGCCGGCACAAGCTGTAAGCTCCCGACCATCTCCCGGAATATGTGGTAGTGTAGTGCATGTTAGTGTGTGTGTGTAAGGGGAGAGGATAGGACAAGCAAGAGGAAGGACAGATCGCGTGCGGTCCGTGGCCCGTTTGGTAGGGAACTGCTCCGGCATTCGCCTGGTGTTGATCGGAGAAACCACGGAAAACTACCGATCAGAGAAGCCATCCGCTATAATTCTCCTCCAGACAGCGACTGAATTCGACCTAGCTGAAAAACCAATGTCGAAAATCCTGCCGCCGTCAGGACTCGAACCCAGGACCTCCCAGTCGAGGTTACAAGTTGAGGCGCTGCAAGTTGAAGAAGTCACGAGATAATTTAAAAGAAATTTGATTTCCCTGCTGAAGGAGATAAAGTGTGAAAAATTGATGATGATGATGATAATAATAATAAAAATAAGAAGAATAACAACAACAACAACAACAATAATAATAATAATAATAATAATAATAATAATAATAATAATAATAATAATAATAATGCCTTTCACTCCGCACGTGGCCTGCTGCGAGAGCAAATCCCTGGAGACAGCGCGCTGGCGAACGGCGAGCGGCAAGTGGAGGGGAGATGGCGAAACGCTCCCACGCCCCCCGCCCCTCCCCCTCTCCCTCTTGTGCGGCCGCTCTTGCGTTCGGTCACGGTTACCCGCTCGGTTGGCACGGCTCCCGTTCAATCCTGTTCCCATTGATTCATTGTGCGATTCATGTTTCAGGGCACGTCAACTACTGAGGTCATTACTCCCGTGAGTGGTGGGAGTGGGTTTTCGCGGGAGGTGGCGGTGTTCTTGCGCTACTGGGGACTGAGACTCTGCGTCCATGTATGCGTGGGATCTCCCGACATATGTGGTAATGTTGTGCGTGTAAGTGAGGGTTAAGTGAAGGTGTAAGTGAGGCGTTGTAAGTGGTGCAAGTGAGGGGTGAGGATGGGATAAGGAAGAGGAAGGAAAGATGGCGCGCGGTTCGTGATCCGTTACTTACGTTGACGGCACTGCTCCGGTATTTGCTGGAGTAGATTGGACAAACCGCGGAAAACTACCGATCATAACAGCCAGCCGGTACAATTCTCCTCGAGAGAGCAACTGAACTCAAACTAACTTTCTACTTAGTGTCGAAAATCTCCACCCTAGAGATTCGAGCCCCTGCTCCTCCCGATCAGAGTCGCTAATGTGGTAGCGGCAATGATGGGCACTCAACCGTCCTATGCTTGAGAAACGGAAGTATTAGCCGTACATGTCTGCACGTCTTCTGTTTGGGCGTATCCTCACATGAACTGATATTGACTCGAACACGTTTACCGACTGGCATGTCTCAGGGCAACCACTGTTGTTGCTGCAGTGTCTCTGGGAAGGAGATTTTACGGTTCGAATCCCCCTGTGAACGCTTTTTCACCCTACCTAGAGAGCTGGGTCAAATTGAGCCAATGCCTGGAGGAAAATTTCAGTGACCGGCTGCTCTGATCGGTAATTTTCTGTGGTTGCTCCCATCAACATTTGGCAAATACTGGAGCAGCACCCCCGACAAACTGGCCATGAACAGCGCGACATCTTTTCTTTCTCTTCATTGTCTTATCCGCACCCGTTCTCTGCTTATCGACGGCCGGGCAGTTTTCCAGAGAACCAAAAACGTTTTGGTATCAGGGTAAAAACGTCATATTTCCGTTAGAATCTTGAAATCGATTCTTCGTAGCAAAAGATGACTTTCTCTATTCTACTTGTATTACTCCGTTTATTCTTACGTATACGAGAAATGAAAGTCGATGCAAGGTTTTACAAACATTGTTCCAAAAGTATTCTTATTACCCAACCCAAATTTTATAATGTACCCAACTAATGATTGCAGGATATTTTCTGCCGTATATGCAAGTTCATTCGAAAGGGCTTCTTGTTTCTCTTGAAATGCAATTCTTTATCTCGGCTCTTCCATCGCCAAGGAAGCTATTGTAATTCTTGTTAAAGCCTAAGTCGGGTTACCACATGTTTGCAAATTAAATCAATTTCAATTGATAAGATTTAGAAGGTCCTTCATGTTTGGGTTTGTATCCCTTAAATTTAGTACATATCTTATAAAAATGAACAGTTTAACAATTCCACTATGGAATAAAAAACAACGGCTTTGGAACTCAGATCTTCTCCACTGGAGAGAATCATTGATCTACGGAATGAATGGAGAATCATTGACGGATGGAATGATTCTCCACGGGGGTAGATATCAAGAGGAAAACCTGACAGTCGACGTGTATGTCGGCGTTGGTTCTCACATTCCGACGAGGCAAGGAACAATACTACCTTCTAGGATATAACGTCTACTTAACTTACGGAACTAAAGATCATAAATTGTTGACGCGCTTGGAAACACCAAATAATCAATTAATCAATCTCTTATTAAAAATACTTCACAGGGATCGTTCAGTGTAATACCAACCTCTCTCAATAATGTCCGATAACAATGGAATTCCTTACTAATGACATTATCATTGACTTGAAAAATTTGTATAAAACTGCAGAAGAAATATTCTTAGTTTTTACCTGAAATAGAGAGTAAAAATGGATCCCTTTAAAATTACAATCTATGATATTCACATTCCGGCATCGCCTTCTCTACACACCTACGAATAAATAACACTGATTCTACTTCAGCTAAGCACCTACACATTTTACTGAAAGACGGTTAACCTGGAAAGCGCACATTTAATCAATAATGCACAAAAACCGCGCAAAAATTATTACGCGATGCCCCCGTATTAACAAATATTCCTCCCTTAGTCCGTACTGAAACTGCACTTCTCTCCAATAAACTGGTAATAAGTTTATTGATTCAGTGGTGAGTTGTAGTTGACATTTACATAATTGGCCAACTATACTGGTAATAAGGCCAACTATAGCATACTCGTGCCATATGTGGCGCAACACAGCACTCACAAACTTTTCCGTATTACAAATTATCCAAAACCAGTATCTAAGAAACCTTGAAAGCTCCCTGATTCATTTCCGAATCACAGATCCACCATGACTTAGAAGTACCACTCCTATCCGAATTCATTTCACAAGTATCTGAAAAATTCTTTTCTCTCCTCCCAGTGTCAAGTACTCCAGCCTTCAAACTCTGACAAAGCGTACATCATCCTTCTCGCATTCAATGCAGATTTCCCAAAGACCTTTTACAGCCACCATACATTATAAAAACACGTCTCCCAATAATTACCTCCCACTCCTAAACCTAAATAATAAAAAAAAATTAGTTAAAGTTATAAAAACGTATAAAACTACAAAAACAATGTAAGGTAAAGACCTGCATTCACCAGAGGATCAACGAGAAAAGTCGACTGTAAGAATATGCATCTCTGAAAAAAACCGAAAGATAGAAGTTGATCGGGAAGAAAACAATCTAAAAAAGCTTTATGTAATGATTAATCGGAATCTCCACTATCGCAAAGCAAAAATTACTAGGTGTAAATCACAGTTCCGATATCAAGGACTTTTAAAATATCATACGAGAGATGAAATGTATTGTTGGAAGGTTATTGTTGATGAGAAAATGAATGATTGAGTGATCGTCGAATGTGAGGTTGGCGAATGCAAAAAAAACTCAAGAAAACGTGCCGCAAAACTTTTCTGTCCACCACAAAATTGGATTGGCGTTTGAACTGCAGTTTCAGATAGAGAAACCGAGTGTCGCACAGTCCTATTAGTGAACTAAGCAAGAAACAAATACTGAGATATTTGAAAAATAATGTAGTTAAAACAGTGGATATAAAAACACTTTCATCTGCACTTATGACAAAGGAATGAAGTGCATAATGTATTCTAATTCTTCTCTCTTTACTGAACAAATTTAAATTTAAATGCAATCTAGAGCGAGATATGCAGTAGAAATAAAAATTTCTAAAAAGTATTTCTTAACCCAGAACAAACAAAAGTGAAAGTATGCGTGAAATAATACGTATTTAAGCAGTGAGTAGATTAAGTGGATATACAAAAGCAAATTCACGAGTCACCAGTAACAACACTACAATACCCGCATTTGAATGAGGTCTAATTCGACACGATTTGCTCAAGAACTTGACCACAAAAGAAAGCACTCACACGGTACAACACATCACACGCTCATGACTTGCGCCTTGTAGTACGTCACTGCTATCACGGTTAAGAACATCGTCCGTTGATACTGCAACGTCGTTCTACGTACTTCCGATGAAGGAATAAAAAAGCTCACAGCAATTGAACCATAAAATCTTCAAAGAATAATGTCATTCTTTAGTACTTTCTGAAAGAAGCATGTGATACAATAATTAATATTTCGTAATCCAAAAAATATAATGGATGTAACGACTAATTCATCGGAAACACGAATAATTATCATTGCAAAAATATTGAATAAAAGGGACGCAACATAACACGACAATCGTGAAATCGAAAAAATTGTAATGAGAAAATACATATGACGTATTTCGATACAAGCAATCGTGACACCCTAACTACACAAGCAACGGAGCAATTCTCTGATTGCAAGCCGATCCACGACTCGTTAACAAAAAGATATACAGCACTGCGGCCCCGCGAACTAACAATCTCGCTTTCAAACCTCCCACTCTCCTTCCACGAACCCACACACACACACGCACACACACAGACACATCTTGTCTCGTTTGAGACACACCTGGCACTGCCACCTTTTGAAATCCCCTGACCCAGAGACTTTCAAATGAGAAGAGGGGGGGGACAGAAAAATCGAATATATTATGAAAATTTATATTCTATGTTACTGACCAAAATGATTATTTACTTAATATTGTTTTAATAAAGCAACAAATATTAAAAAAATTACATTTTTTTCCAAAAAAAATTTTCTTAAAAATAAGTTATAAATAAAATTTTCTCCAAGTACGGAAAAATTTTTTAACACTAATGGGAGTCTCAGGTTTATTTTAAATACTAATAGACTCCTGAAGCGCGGAGAAGTGACAACAGACACATTCCTTACATGCAAGACTGCCTATAACCCCATACGTCTTTCTATAGGCCTGCACATGATTGTGTGTGCGTCAGTGGATATATTTGTGCGTGTGCGTGTGTGTGTGTGACCAAGAATGTATTCGTGCGTGTGTGTAACAATCTGGTGCAGACACCTCAAACTCTCATCATGGACCCACATATCAACTGTGATACGCCCACAAACACATACACAAGCACCGCTCTCTTGAGTCATACCCCTTCACACGCAAGACACGTTAGAGTAGCACTATGTATGTGCATATCTGAGTGTGAGGAGAGAATGAGGATAAGAGAGAAGGAGAGTGCGTGCGTGTAACTGTTAAGAGAGAGAGAGAGAGAGAGAGAGAGAGAGAGAGAGAGAGAGAGTGCGGGAGTTATTAGTGATTAAGTGAGCCTGTGTTAATGAGTGCGTGTGTTTTAGTAGGGAATGGAAGTTGTGCCAATGCCTGCCCGTGTGCGGGTGTATGAGACAACAGTGCACCGGCGCTCCCACTCGGCCACCGCGGACCCAATCTGCCCCACAGATCTGAGTTTCCGCAACTCCCAATCTCGAAGGCCGCCGCGCCCCCTGCCCCGCCCCCCCCCCCTCTCCTGCCCACCCACCACCTCGCCACTGTCTCTCTTCGTCCAACGCCGCCACGCCCCGCCTCCTCTCCACCCATCTCCCCGACGAGCCTCTTTGCCACACCCCGCCACGCAGCGCCTACCAGCCCCTCCCCAACCAGCCCGTCCCCGCCACGCCTTGCCCCCATTTGGCTCTGCCCCGCCCCGCGCCGCCCAGTCGCAAGAGCTGTCGGTGGCCGGTCGCGCCGCCCACCTGGAGGCCGGGACCTCGGCCCCGGCCGCGGCGCCGCCGCCGCCGGCCACGTGTGACTCAGCCGAGGGGCGGGGCGGCGAAAGTGAACCGCTGCTGCCTCAGCTGCGAACAACGCGCCGGGAGCCCAACTCATTGTGCCCCGCGACTGCCCGCAATGCACGCGATGTTAGTTAGTTAGTTAGTTAGTTAATGCCTTATTTTACGTGGCGAGACTCAGGCCATCGGGCCCGCTCTTCCGTCTAGCCACGCAAATTTCGCTACGCTCCTTTCACCACCTAGCGGAGAAAGGAGGTATTATCTTGGGCGACGAAACAGGCGAATATCAATTTTGCTCAGAGGCTTCTTTAGGCTTGAGGATCTTTACATGCAGTAAATCTACTAACGTGGGACAGCTGGCTTTACTTCCCCTCCGAAGGAAGGCGTACGAAGGATTTTTTCGCCCTTAAAAATCGGGTTTGAACCCGCAAACTAGGGTACAACAGTCCGGTACGCTGGCTGTTATACCACCGAATCCGCGATGTCGCTCCACCACGACCGCAGCGGCGGGCTCCGTTTGTAGGGCCGTCACTGGTTCGATTCCCGCGTAGAAATCGTTGTAGCTTGCCCCCTGACCGGGAGTTCCTAGGGTTCCAGTCCCGACGGAGGCAGGATTTTTGATGTAGCTAGGTCGAATTCAGCCGTATCTGAAGGAGAATCCCAGCGGTCGTCTGCTCTGATCGGTAGTTTACCGTGGTTTCTGCGATCAACAGCAGGTGAATACCGGCGCAGTGCCCTAACATACGGGCCACGAACCACATCTTTCCTTTCTGTTCCTTGTCCTGTCCTGCCCTATCGCTGACACACACACACACACACACACACACACACACACACACACACACACACACACACTTCTATGCAATACACTTCCACACTTGTCTCGGCAGGGGCGGTGCTCCGCTAGAGGGAGATACCTGGTTGGGGAAAACCCCCATAAGTCTTTGGATAGATCGCCTCTGGATCTCACCATCCTGCGGGGGAAGATTTTCGCCACTAACTGCAATAAAACTTGCAATACAATTACGGGACTATTGATCTTATGAACTGAAGCGCCCGGAAACACTAATTAATCAAACAATCGTTGCAGCTTTCTTCATGGTGACATGTTTTTTTTTTTTTTCGGATCCGAGTGCATCACGAAGAAAAGAACCTTACCTCTCTATCCCTTCCCCTTCCCTGGTTGGGAGTGGAAAGGAGATTGGTCTGCCCGCAGTCTGCGGAATGCGCTGCCAAAGTCTACGTCCACGACCAACGACGTTCGCGTCACCTATCCCTTCTTCCCAGCTCTAATGAGTTCCACCAAGAGACCGCGATCTCATATGAGTGGGAATGTATAGAGCCGCGTTGGACTTTTGCAGCTCAGTGGTTCATAGGAGTGAGAGGCTGATTCATGGACATCAAATGTCACGTACCACACTCGTGTATCCTTGTTCATAACAAATCACCAATTATCTAATAAATTTAACTTCGAACCTATCATTATAATTTTGCTTACCTGACCAATTACCAACAATATTTGTATAAACCCCATTCACTCAACTCGCATTACAAATAAATTTCCATTTCATACTTTCTGTGAAATATTTTCAGACCTAGAAGAGAACTGTAAGGTGCCAGCAAAGTTTCCCAACCTTTGTTTTGGTGTAGGTATACTTAATTTTCTTAACGTGTGTCTCAAGGTCACGCGCGAAGGAGAGAAAGACAGAGAGAGACAGAGACAGAGAGAGAGACAGAGAGGGAGACAGAGAGAGACAGAGAGAGACAGAGAGAGACAGAGAGAGACAGAGAGAGAGACAGAGAGAGAGACAGAGAGAGACAGAGAAAGAGAGACAGAGAAAGAGAGACAGAGAAAGAGAGACAGAGAGAGAGAGACAGAGAGAGACAGAGAGAGAACAGAGAGAAGACAGAGACAGAGAGAGACAGAGAGAGACAGAGACAGAGACAGACAGAGAGACAGAGAGAGACAGAGACAGAGACAGAGACAGAAGACAGAGACAGGACAGACAGAGAGAGAGAGAGAGAGGGGGGGAGGGAAGGAAGACTCCAATAGAGAGCAGCAAAATTCGGAGTTGTAGTGACGTTGCAGCTCCCGAATGTCACACGAATGTCGGAGCAGTACTCTAACAAAAGGGCCACGAACTGCCAGCGATCATTCCCGCCTCTTCATTGTTGTTTCCTCATCCTTTACACACATACACTAACATGCACTACACTACCACGCGTGCCGGGAGACTAGTTGGCAGCTCAGAGCTTGTCTTAGCTGTGGTGATCCCCCGCTGGTGGGAGATACCTGGCTAGGAAAAACACTGGAAGCCGACGGACAGGTCGGCACTATATCTCCCCATCCACAATATTACCTCTCTGGATAAATAACGTCAATTAAATTTACGGGACTATAGAACTGTATTTGACGCGCTCGAAATCACTATTCAATCATAATATTAATTACACCTTAACCCTGGGAAAAACAAGGAATAAATGGTCCCAAGAGGGAGGGAGCTCTACAGCCCACGAGCATAAATATTGATTTTTCGTGTTTCTGACTATATTGATGAATTTATTTATTGATATAAGTAGTAGTTCATTTAAAGAGAAATACTAATTCAATGTATGGTTCAATTAAATTTTTGTCAGGTATCTTCCCCAGTGGGGCACCACCCCAGCCAAAATAACCCTTTTCTCCCAACAGATCTCCCGACATGTGTGTGTGTATGTGGGTAAGGGGAGATTAGGGAACAAAACAGGAAGGAAAGGTCACGCGCGGACTACATTCTGTTAAATTGTTGTTAGTGTAATAAAAAGAATATACTAAGCTTAAGAAAAATAAAGCGGTTAGTACATTATTAACCAATATGTAGAACACAGTCCATCATTTGAAATTTTCTTCTCGGAAATAAACTTACACCAATACAGAATTTTAATTATGTAGATAACACAAGATTATATCTTAATAGATGATCTTAACGTTACGGAAATAACACTCGGTAGGAGTATAGTGACCCCCGTGTTGATGTTGAATAGCACGTGATGGCAAATGATAGTCAATAGCACCGGAAATCGTGCGAAGACGCATCTGAATAATCTCTGTATGTTCATCTGAAATTAGTTAATATTTATTTGTCAGTTAAAACTATTAAAATAACGTTTTTAAATCTATCAGAAATGCACAAGGAAGTACTCGCAGAACAAAAATATATTTTGTTATGTAGTTCAATGGTTATTAGTTATGACAATTGTGAAAACCAGTTTTTGTATACCGGCATTATAAACTACCTTTTCTCTTGCTAGAAATCGTTCGTAATCGGGCATTTTACGGCACAAATGATGACGTATTAGCACTTTCGGCACGACTGATTGTGTCATCATACTTTCAGCCAATCGCAGCGAGAGAATTGTGTGGAGGTATTGGTGAACGGAACAGCTGACCACAGTTTTCTCGCACAAAGGTCAACAATGCGATCTTGAATTTGATTTCCAGAAGGCATTGGATACCAAATATTCGAGAAGTCACAAAAAGTTTTTTCGCGAATTTAAGTTTGATTCTCTTATACATTTGTAATGCTGTTATACAAAAAATAGCGTATGCAACTCACTTATAATGTTGTTTTATTGCATTCGCACAAATTTGAAACCTCGCTCCTAACGTTGCTCGTTTTCAAAACATGTACTCATGCAATATATCTCAACATTATAAACTAATTTCATTAACTTCGCTATCACCCGAAGTTTCTTCCGGAAACGCAATATTATCTGCGGTGGTTGGCGTCACTTATGTTTTCGGGCGCTTATCTCATTCTTTTATTTAGTAATATTATTGCTTGTGAGAATAGCGTAGGTAAAAGGAAGTGCAGTTGCATCAGTCAATCGATAGTGAGATCACACAGTGTCTATTCTTGAAGTGTGTAAATCCGGCAACGTGAAGAATATTGTTTGTGCGCGTTCGTGTGTTTCTTATACTCAATCTAGAAAGTGCATTATTTCACCTAATCGTTTCTGCTATATGTGTGGCCAGTTTACGACTAAGACTCATTTCTCGAAGACATCTTATTCCTCCGATCGTATAAAAGGCGTACGAGTTGTCCTTTGAATCAAAGGTAAATGGGGGTAAGTGTTGGGCACCATAAAACTGTTGCTCATGTTGTTCCCGCTATTTAAGAAGCTGGTTGAATGACACCCAACCATCTGTGCCATTTACCGTACCACAGTTAGCGAGGGAACCTGTAGACCACATTAAAGATTGCTACTTTAGTTTAACGAAAGTAACGGCCATCTGAAGTAAAACAAAACTCTCTGTTTCTTTTTCACATTTGGAATCAGCAATACGCCCAGTTCCGCAATCTGATTCTCCCCTAGTTCCAAAACCACCAGCGAAATGGACTCTGGAAAATGAACGAGACGATTGTACTGACAAACCAACAGATCGTGAAGATAATGGAGATCCTGATTACACGCCATCTGCTGCTCGGCTACAAACACAGTCAGTGTGCAGGCAGAATTGAACGATCTTGTAAGATATCTACATCTTTGAAATATGCAAACAGAATTTCTAGGGTCTCGCCTTCAAAAAATACTTTGTTAAAAGTATTAAAGTACTTGTTAAATGAAAAGTACCTAAACACGAGTAATACTTTCCGTGAACGACAGGTTGATCTTTCTACTTTTTTCTCAAAGAGAGTTTGGACTATTTAAATGGCATTAATAAAAAGCTGCTTAGAAAATTGGAGATGATTCACAATCCGGAAGAATAGCACCTATTTGTAGATTCCTCGAAAGGTAGTCTCAAAGCTGCTCTCTTACTTAACGGAATCAGGAATCCATTGATATCAGTGTCCCTTTCCGTTCAGTTAAAGGGAAACCTACGAGACACAAGGCTACTCCTGAAGTAGACTGGCTTTCCAATCCCAAATGGAAAATCGGTGATCTCAATGAACCGGGACTTCTTCTAAGAATGAAGAATGGCTTCACAAAGTATTGTTTTTTTATGCGACTGAGATAGTGTAGCAAGGAAAGACCATAAAGAATGGCCTTTGAGAGATATTTTTGATCCTAGTGAAAAAAATGCGTCGCATGAACCCGTTGTTGACAAAGATGGTGTCCTGTTACCTTCGAACAGTTGCTGACAGATTTTGAGAAGGAAGCTTGGATTGCGTTGACAGATGTAAACGACAAATTCTTGGGAAACGTAATATGTGAGAATTTCAGACGGAACTCATGCTGGACTGTTACTAAGCTCTGGGGTTCATCATGGCTCTGAAATTACATTTCCTTCATTGCTATTTGGATTTCCTCCCGTATAATATTGGAGATGTGAGTTACAAATATGATGAGCGATTTCACCAAGATATCGCTGCTATGAAACGACGAAGGGAAGAGGACCACCAAACCTTTTGACGGAGTACTCCTGGACACTCTTGCAACAACTCTTTCCCATCCACCCACAAACAGAAAGTTTCCAGATATTTTTTTCTGAAAGCAAGTACTACATTCCAAGTTTATTCAGCTATCTCGTACTGTTTTCATTTGATGTTTTTAAATGCAAATAATTAATTATACAAACAATTTTTAAATTTATATATTATATAAACATTTTTTAATACAACCAATTTTTGTTGCATAATATGTTTATTAATCAACTACAGATTTCTCCTGTATTGTTATTGAGTCGTGTCCACGTTTCTCTGAAGTGGTTTATGTGGCGTACCTTTTCCAGAAAAATTGTTACGTGATGGAATATTTCTGATGTCATTTTCAAAATCAGCACGTGATTTAGTAAAGAATATTTACTTTTTCTCGCAGGGTAACCCAGTGTTGAAATGTGTTGCATTTTATTACTTGAGGAAAATCTCATTGTGTTAAGCCTAACAGACTGACCGAGAAATTGATTAAGTTATCTCAGATTTATTGCCGCTGTCTCTGAAGCGATTTTCACCGGGAGTTTCTTGGTTCAGAGTCGATAGTGGTGGAGTTCGAATTCCAACGCTGTGGGGAGGGAAATTCTAGCGGCCGGGTGCTGCGATTAAACGTTTTCTGTGGTTGTTCGGGCCCACACGCAAAGGCAGAAAGGGACGTATAAATATAAAACGCTTCCTACGCCCTAGGCGGCCACACCGGAAGCGCGGGATGGAAAGTTCCATAAGCCGAGCGGCACCACTGCGCCGCGTGATAATTCGCCTTGGCCACCCGAATCTTCTAAAGCGTTCTAGAATATTTTCAAATTCTAGCAGTTGCCTATTGGACTGTTCAAATTCACCCCTCTTCGCCATACTGCAACCGCTGGAAAAGCAGTCGCTAATTGGCCAGTTCAAATCAGTTCAAATCCCCTCTTCGCGTGCCCGATAGAACTCGCAAACCGAAAAGTATAAATCAGTCGCTGAGTAGCAGCCTTTGCGAGACGTATGCCTCGGGCTCCGTGTTAAAACATCACGTAAATTCTCATGCAGAAAGTAATATTCTGTGCTTATGTTGTGGTCAAGTGAAAGCCACATTGTTTCAATTTGTTATAGTTCAGCATTGTGTATGTATTGAACTAATCAATGTACTTCACACGAAGTTGCAAGTAAGTTGCCAGGCGAGCACATGTTTCGCGCTTCGTGATTCAAGATGGAAGATTCCTGTATTCTCACACTGAGAACAATAACTTAGTGTATTTTTATTGTAAAGAACAATTGTGACAACTCAAAGGTAATTAAACATCATTCTGCAAGGTGAGAAGTGTGTTTCCATGATAACCCACATTATTACAAAATTCCTAACGAGCGTCGAAAGGGACTGAGTGGATTGCCTATCTACGTGCAACAACCAATCACACAGTCCACTACAAGCAAAGGCAACCCGCCCAGTCCAGTGGTTTCTCTGAGCAACTCGTGTCGAATTCTGGAGCAGTACTCTAAGAAACGTGAAACTGACCGCGCACGATCTCTCCTTGTTCTTCCTCTTCCTTGTCCTTTCCTCATCCCTTACGTATACTCATCTACACTTGAAGGCTCTGCACTACAACACATGTCGGCAGCAAAGAGTTTACCCGTGCTTGGTCTGTGTCCCTGGGGCTGGGGCGGGGGATTCCCCCCACAAGCCTAAGAGAAGGGCAGTGCCAGATGTCACCATACAGGGAGGGACGAATACCGCCCCCTCCTGGCACATAAATACACTTACGGAACTAATGATCACACCAGTTGGCATGACCGGCATCAATTCATTAGTCGAAACGAACGAGGTTCAATAAATTAAAAATAAACTTAAAAAGGAACTACCCAGTTAAAGGCGCTATTGCTGAAATTATAAACTTGGTAAACCTAACTGCTCAATGATTTGGCTAGTAGGAATGAGGTCAAAAAGGGAGCTTTTCAACCTTTCCTCGTAAATAAAAACCATTAGATCTGCAATTAAATTTACCGCTAAAATCTTTGACAAATTACTGTCCAATAACGGCTTTTGTTTTCGTCTCAAGCTTTATGTGAACAATTTAAGGGCATAGGGAATAACAATATAAACTTCACCTGTCAAAGTATCACCAATTTATAAATCTCAATATCTGGATTTTGCTCAAAATATTTTCAAGTTGGGCAGTATTAACTAAATTCTTCATTGGGATATTAGATATACATTTTTTATATTAGTGTAAAAGGAAACTACAATTTTTTAAAAAACTTTAAGCGCATGATAGCTCAAATAATACAAATTTAAATATAGTGAAAAACTGTTTTTTTCTCAATGTGAGTGCTGCTTATTAGAGCATAATTTCGCCTTTTAGAATCATTTAGACCGTTAAAACTGGAGTTTTAGACAAGTGGTTGTCAAACGTAGGAAGCTTCTGAACAAACACACCGTTTTAAATCTTACTATGAGCTACCAAAACCAGAACAGAAATAAGAACTTCATCACCAAAAGGCAACCATCAAAATATACATATCAGTAAATGTCTCAAATTCACAAACAAAACCTCAAGCTCACGCTATCAGCCATAAGGCTGACAGAAATAGTTGGGTGGGAGCAGGAAAGCAATTAACTTCCCGTGTGTGACATGTTTTAACTCATCGGAGTAACTCCATATTTTACGATCTGAATGTGCAACCTACCGAAAATTTTCCCGCGAACTACCCGTACCTGGCGGTCCTCGGTCTGGCTATCCCTGCTAGAGAGCATTATTGACTGATAATTCCGTGCTTCGAGGAGCATTAACTGCTATATTAATTTGTCCCGTAAGGTTTTTACAAAAGGTGGCGATGCCCTCCCCCCGCTGGATGGTGAGATCCGGTGCCGAACAAACATTTTCTTATCGAGTTTTCTCCATCCAGATATCTCCCCAGCCTCACCGTGGCCCGTTTGTTGGGGTTCTGCTCTGGCATTCGCCCAGAGTTGATCGAGGAATCACGGAAAACTACCGATCAGAGCAATCAACCGGTAGGATTCTCCTCAGAACAGCGGCTGAAGATGGCCTTCGTAGCCAGTGTCGAAAATCCTTCCCTTCCAGTGAGAGACACTACAGTTACGTCAGTTGATGGCCTGAGCCACCTATGCAGAGCTTAAATACCCGAAGTCTGTTGGCGACCGGCGCGCCGCTGTTTGCACCTCCACACGTCGCACGGGGATTCAGAGCGGGCCCGCGGCGGGGGGAGGGTGAAACGTAGAGGAGGGGGGCGGCGGCAGGACCCGCCAGAAGCGACGGGGCGGCGGCGCCGGTGACGACGTAGGCGGTGAACACGGACCTGGCGGACTATAAAGACCCTGCGATCGCTCCAGCAGATCAGTTCGTTTGCACTCTCAGACGCACAAGTACCCATTCTCATCATGAAGGTTGTGGTAAGTCTCTTGGCGATAGTGAACCGGTCCAAGGAACGTGGACTTTGTGGTGGATAGAACAATTTTCTACGTCGAGCTTTGCTTGATTTAAAATTTGGAGATTAGCTTACGCTCGGATGGAAAAGTAGTTTGTTCCTACTTTGCAACGAAACTTTTTCATTTTATCTTTTCTTATACAGGCCGGTAACGACTTACAAGAGTGATTAGAGATGTAACCTAGCAAACTAAGCACTTGCGTTTCAAAATTACAAAAACACTCCCGCGAGATACCTCAAACATAACGAAACAGTCTTGTTTGTCATATACCGAAGAGGTTTGGAATTGATTTGATATCTCAGAGTTGGTTGTCGGAACAAAGATTTTCACGCCGGGCATTTTTTATTAAAAATTTTCGAGATAAACTTACGGTTTTGAATAGAAAGGTATTTTGCTCATCTTGGTTCTCGTATATGGAAGATCGAATTGACTAGATATTGCCAGTCGTGGTATGTTAGGAATAATTATTCTCGCAAAGCTTAGCTAATGTTAACATTTGAATTTTGGATAACAGTTTTGGATAGATGATACAACTACATTTAACTGAGTTTCCGTTGCAATACGACTTAAACTTAACTTGATCTCATCAATTTTCAGTATCAATGGATGGTTCTTTACGCCAGCTATGGTGGAGTTAAAATTTCGAGTTTACGTTCATGGATATAAATTTGTTTTCGTGCTTTTTGCATCTGAAACAGGATTATCATCATCATGTTCGGAGGGACTTACATATGAAGACTTGAAGTCGTCGGGGTTGGATATCATAAAATGTTATTTGATGCAAAGTTTTGCTTCATTTGAAATGTCTTCAAATAGATTAGAATAGAACCGAGTTTTTTTCGTATTTTTCCACTACATATATTTTGATCTAGGGCAGATTGTATGAAAGAGACTTAGCATTGACTTGAACTCGTCGGAGTTGAGTGTAGAAGGAACAAGTTTTCATCGAAGGACTATTTCATTTGAAATCTCCACTTGCGTTAAGGGACCTTCATTAGAAAAGTATTTTATTGAGACATATCCAGCTACATTTACTGGATTCGAGGATCTAGAGGATTCTGAAATAATTGTTTCGAAAAAACTTAATCGATTAGGGGATTTGTACAACTGGCAATACTTGAAGAAAAAGGAATTGCTTAAGAGTGTTCTTGCATATATGGCAACAACTGAACTATGCGATAAACGCTTCCAACATTACTGCAAAGTGAAGCTTTCTTGAAACTTGCTTTATCTAATACGGATAAAAATGAAAATTATTACTAATTGGATTAAAATTATATGTGATGTCGTACTGTAGTGTGTAGAGCAATCTTTTCTGTTAGGAAAATATCATTCAATATGTCTAAGATGTATGGTGTTCTTCACAACCAACGTAAGATATTTCAGCGTTTTACCAGAAACTTTTAGGCTTCAAAGTACATGAGCTAGTTACTATGATATGAAACGA
Organism: Teleogryllus oceanicus; assembly: GCA_964035755.1. Classification (NCBI taxonomy): domain Eukaryota; kingdom Metazoa; phylum Arthropoda; class Insecta; order Orthoptera; family Gryllidae; genus Teleogryllus; species Teleogryllus oceanicus. Next base: position 68,329,000 of record CAXIVR010000013.1, read on the forward strand.
CCAGTGGTTTATTGGATAAAGGATAATCACAGGAACTTCTCTTAATAACTTAGCATCTAGCAAATGGACTCGTACATGGCTGTAATATAGCGAGTATAATCACATCCACAGGCAAGAGTTCGTTAGAATGTTCCTATGACCAGTTACGTTTTGCTTATATTTTTCGCGTATTATCTGCATTACGTTTGTACCACAAAATCTAATAATTACATTCTCATTTCAACGGTCGTTTTCCGTTTTTGTATATTGCGATGTTGCTGAACAACTGGTTAGAATAAAAACGTCTTAGAGTTCTTTTGAGCGGATGAATAAAAGTTAAAGGACAGATTTTTAGCAGTTTTTCATTTCACTGTTATATTGTCGTAAGGTAACCACAATATTCCACACATTCTGATTCAAATTAAGTGATTTTCATCAGTCATATAATACCTATAGACAGCAATTATAAACTAGTATTTCCTCAGAATCGCACAGACCCTCTCGTGCAAATTACTTTTTAATCGCGTTAGTCTAGACTACCATTTCGGATTTGCTTCTCTCTATTCCCACATGCTACGAAATCATTATTCATCATTATTCATCCCGAAATTATATTTTTTAACATTTTCTCAGTTTTGTAGTCCCCTAAGAATTAAAATACGCCTTAAGTATACTATACTACCCATATTACTCCGTATTTACGTACATATACGAGAAAGTAAAAATCGGCCAGAGTATTTTTTCACAATTGGCATAAATCATTTTATGGGCCGTTTAATTACTAACAATTTTTCAGAATAATTGACAAATGAAAGAGTAGGCTTCCGGGCCGGAGTCAGCGTTTAGTCAGCAGCTGTCCGAAGGCGCCGCGTCCTCGGCATAGATGCCAACATTTGGGCCGTTGAACTGCTGCATTTCGCCTCGTGAGAGGTCGCGCCATGGCGGCCGAAACGTTGGTATCAGTGTCTAAGACACGAGGTCTCCCGAAGGGCCATTGTCTGTGGAATGCCTGTAAGTTTTTAAAATAATTCGTTACATTTCTTTTAACAGAAAGTTAATTTTTAATAAGCAGTGCTTTGGAGTTCTCTATTAGAATTACTGCAAATAATAAAAGAAAGGTACAATACAACTAGAAGAATTTTCCGCGATTTGCTGGTTGGTTATATGGTACTGTAAGTTAAAAACCAAAATGTATGCCAACTTCTAAGATTTTTTAAAACGTTCAGAGAATTGTGTATATTCATAAGTGCAGTAAAAATGGGTTACTTTATTCAAAGCCACGAAGTCAGACCTGCGTAACAACTGGCAAGACTTTCTGGAGTCGCCTGTTCCATAGTTCCTAAAGTAATCTAATTGTAGCAACATGTATGGCTCAGAATTATTTTCTTTCTCGACAAAGTAATACCGCAGGGCGAACACGATTTTACTCTGAATAATCACATTTTTCTGCATTATTTCTTTACCTTTTGAATTTATCGGTTATAAATATTTGCATTTTTACTACTATTTAGGTCATAGAATTACACGTAACGATATTTAGACAAAACGACGTAAACTATGGTGAAAGTGGGACTTCGCTCGCGGGAGGCGTGGTTGTCGAGCGACTAAACAAAGCCTAAACGCTGCCCGCCTCTCTGCCTACCGCAGATCTCGTAAATTATAAATGCACAACTTGTCCGTTGAGCTCTTGAGAAATTGCGACGGAGCTCAGAGCTGCAGAGGGCCTGCGGCAGATGAAAATTGGCGTTTCCCAACGCTCGAGAATATTTCAGAAAGAGAAGGGTTTCAACCGAAATAAAGTCTTGAGTGAACCAATTACGAGCAATTTAAAATTGGCCAGATACGGTTCTGAAAGTGGTTGTACTGTGTATGTCGATGTTGCGAGGGAATAAGCCAGTTCATTAGAATACAATTTCATTCCAAGTTTTGGCCCTCCAATGATCATATTGACGTGAGGGACATTATACGGTTTCTATATAAAAATTGATCATAAATTAGCAATTACCTAAATTGATCATAAATTAGCAATTAGCCAAATGAAAACATTTTTTCTCAGAATGCTAGAAATCTTATGTATGTTACATTGAAAGATGAAATACTGTTAAAGTGAGAATATTATCTGATATAAAAATCCACTCGCGGCTCTTAACGTGAAAAAGTTAATTTACAGTGATTTAAAAATTTCAGAATTTAGTTTTAAACATTTAAAAGTGAATTCTGAAATGTATTATATTCACCTAATTATACAGGCTGATTGAGCTGGCTGAGAATTGTTGAGTATATTGTGGAGAGGTTAAAAAAATAGATTTGCGCGATTCAGAATATTAAGGTGACGCATATTGATCGTTATTTTTTACTAGTAATTTGAATTACACGCGTTTCTTTTGGATTTTATTGTTCACGACATGACGAAAGCTCTCCTTACATCTTACATCCCGTAAGTGAATGTTGTATAAGTTAATCTAAAATATGCAACTAGAGAACGCGTCATTTTTCAATTCCTAACACTGAAGAAACCGAATTTCAACTAATTAGTGTACATGCGCTTTAAACAAATTCATCTCCAATTATTTTTTCTACTTATTGTCATGAAAGCTTTCCAAAATTACAAGCGTTTCTTTCTTGTTTTAAATATTATTCTAAACTGATAAAGTGCTCATCCATTCAATATCAGAAAGAAAGGTTAAATATTGTGCGTGAGTATGTCCTGAAAAAAGTCGAGTCGGTCCCCTAGCTAAAATACAAGTAGGAAACCTAGCCGTCAAAGGAATTTGGTAGGGCGAAATGGTCATTATAAAATAAAACTTAGTAAGTTTATCGTATTACGTTTCCTGGTCTTGAAATATATTTTGGCGTATATGTAGATAATTAAGCGGTGAATTCTTCCCACATTGCAATCCGTTCATTTTTCAGAAGTAAATCTGCCAGTAAGTCCATAATTGTTTAAAAGATTGACATTACTCCCTCCCTACCATGTGCATTGCCTTTCGTACATGACTTATTTCTTGGAAACGGGTTTCCATTAAAAATTCAGTCCGTATCAGTTGTCTCTTCTGTGCCGAAACTTGTTCTTATTCAACGAAATTGACAGTTTTGCATTAAATGAAGATAACATTACCAGATCGACTGTCACTGTAAACCACTTATTTAACTGATTTGCGTTCAATAACGTGTTGTAGATTAGAGTGCTGCTTAAGTGCACATGTAGTTTTACGCAAAACCGTAGATGAGCCATGTCTGCAAGTTCATGTACTGGGTTTTTGTACTCTAGGATTTATTGAGTCTAATGTTTAATGGGGTGCCATTAGTTGAAACTGTTACGTCCTGATCTTTGTAAATTTAATGATCAACTGAATATCTTAATTATCTAAACATTCTAGCAAAAATATTTTAATTTAACAAAGTCTAGCATTCTTTGTGCTTTAAGACGCTAAACGTTTTGCACTTCACGAACTTCATTAACTTCACCTATCACTTTATGGAGTGATTACTTTAACGTGAACACATGCTTTCTCGCTCCAGAAACTCATATAAACTTGTCGTTTGGCTGAGCTCTATTTCTTCAATGTTGTCTGCACGCCCTTGACTTGAATGAACGTGTGGTTTTGTAGTAACATTAGTTAATCTGTACCCTATCGTCCGCAATTTAATTCTTAAGTAGCGTCCCTTTAAATCAGCGTTGTTCGATTTTACTGCATCTGAGCTTTTGGTAACAAGCCATTGGCAAAGCTTGGCTTACAGTTCGTGACTTAAGTGAACTGTGCTTTTGTAGCTTGTCTTTTTTGAAGATTTCCCTGTTCGTCTGCAACTTAAGTGCATCTGTTCTTTTGTAGCGCGCCTTTAGTAAAGTTGTCCTACTCGTTTTCGACCTAAGTGCATCTGTCTTTTTTGAAGCGTTCCATGCTGTGTCTAGCCGCCGCGCTTAAGGACCTGTCTTTTGTAGCGTTCCGAGCTGTGTACCATCGGCACTTAAGCGCACCTGTCTTTTGTAGCGTTCCGTTTAGTAAAGCTGTGTACCATCGGCGACTTAAGCGCACCTGTCTTTTTGTAGCGTTCCGTTTAGTAAAGCTGTGTACCATCGGCGACTTAAGTGCACCTGTCCTTTTGTTTGGGGCCCGGAGGAGAAGAAGGAGAGAAGGGGCCTAGCGTCGGCGCCCTGGGTCTGGGCTACGGCTACGGTGCTGCCATCGCCGCCCCCGCCGCCGTCGGCTACGCCGCCCCCGCTGTCGGCTACGCCGCCCCCGCCGTCGGCTACGCCGCCCCCGCCGTCGCCGCCTACCACGCCCCCGCCGTCGCCGCCTACGCCGCCCCCGCCGTGGCTAAGGTAAACTCTTCACACATTTCTAGTTTAAAAAAAGTACAAGGAATATTGAGAGGAGGAGTATGAAAAGCAGAGGTTGCAAATCTAACGAATGAGGGATGATTATAAAGAGTAATATATGAGGGAAAGAAGGAGGAAAGCAAGAATGTCGGGGGGGGGGCAGGTTGAGTGTAAGAGAAAATTATGGAGTCTGTGTAAAAGTTTCTAGTTGAACCAGTAATTTCAGCCTATACAGAGTAAAAAAATAGAAAAAAAAAGAAATTAATAGATGATTTAATCTCGAGAATGAGATGATTGGAAGCAGTAATTGACATAAAGACGACATAAATCAATTCCCGAATACATAATTATGTTTTCTAGTTAGGCTTTGTGTACCCTTTGCACCAAACTCTACATTCCCACGCAAATATTTGTGACAACGTATCTAATTTTCATAGTTCATTCCCACTTCCCCATCAAAAACCCTTTTTTTTACCACCATGTTATTTGCTGTTGTACGATAAAGTGTGGTATTGAATAAAACAATGTAGGCTTTCACGGCCGGAGTTGTAGTCGAAGATTTCTTCCGGGCTGAAGGGCCGTGGTCCAATGGAAAACATATTTCCAGACGTTTAGTCCGCAACTACGGCAGACATCCTCAGTGGCGATGTGGTCTCGGACGAAGAATCCTCCTTGAGTAGAATCCTCCTTGAATCCTCTGCCGTAGTTGCGGACGAAACGTCTGGAAATATGTTTTCCATTGGACCACGGCCCTTCAGCCCGGAAGAAATCTTTGACTGTGGTATTGAAATTAATTTTTCCTCTAATGGCGGCCATTGCAGGTTGCCGCCCCCGTCGCCTACGCCGCCCCCGCCGCGTACGCCGCCCCCGCCGTGAGCTACGCCGCCCCCGCCTACACCGCCTACGCCGCCCCCGCCGTGGCTAAGGTCGCCGCCCCCGTCGCGTACGCCGCCCCCGCTGTGAGCTACGCCGCCCCCGCCGTCGCCGCCTACGCCGCCCCCGCCGTGGCTAAGGTACGTATGTTAACCGACGAGAAACCGCGATATGTCGGTCGAAACGTCGGCTCCCCAGCCTTCAACGCGGCGTCACCCGGATAGCCCAGATCACAACCTATGGTTTTCGTCGCCGGTAAGATATATAGGTCACTCTATCATAATATGTTATCATTTCAAAAAAACTTCGATGTCCAATATCAAATTACCAAAGATGATTTTTACAGAATTGTCATAAAAGTATTAATATTGTAACGTCACCACATGGCGGTCAGGGTTCCGACCATCTTTAGAAAGTTTAGCAGAGGGGAAGTGCATCCGGTCGGCTAGTACAAAAACTGTTAGTAGCTTTTGTCAACGCGTCTGGGTGGAGGATGCACTAGCCGGGAGATGGGAGCAGGGTGCGTGAAGTCGCGGAGGTAGATTGCGAACGGAACCCCAGAGCTGTAAATACTGTATAATATTCTGTAAATAAATATTGTAACTAGAGCTCGTGTCTGTGTAGTCATTTCGCTACCACGACGCCACAATATTAAATTAACAGTACAATATATGTTTCCTTACATTTTGATTCTTGGTCAAAAGTGATTTCATAACAGGTACTAGCATCGAGCTCTGACTTCCGTTAAGTAGTGAACATGAAGAACGCATTCCGTTAAGAAATATGTTTGACTGCGCCCTATTGCCCCTTTTCCTTGAGGCCGCTTCAGAGCGTTTTCGCTTTTGTTTGGCAGGTCGCCGCCCCCGTCGCCTACGGCGCGTACGCCGCCCCCGCCGTCGCCGCCTACGCCGCCCCCGCCGTCGCTAAGGTCGCCGCCCCCGTCGCCGCCTACAGCGCCTATGGTGCTTACGGCTCTTATGGCGCCTACCTGCACTAAGACGCAGCGGTGAGTACCAACGCCTCAAGTTGCTTTGCAGGCGGTGGATTGAAAATAGTCTATTCTGAAAGCAGACCTTATAATTCACGTTCATTCGAAAAAGACATTAAAAACTTCGATGATTCGAATTTGTTGACCAAATATCCTTAATTCGAAATTTGGGATTTAAACCCCTCAGCAATTCGAATTTTTACTGCAATCCCTGATAATTCGAATTTGATTATCCAAACAGCAGGAACTTACTAATCGGTAAACCTGGCTAATTTGATTACAAGACCTATAATTGAATGGGGATCCCAAAACAGGATACTACTTTGAACTCATTTATAACCAAATCTCTTATAATTCAAATAGATTAGAACAAAAAATTAATACTAATATTTTCGACGACCTTCATGATGTTTTTCAGTTCTGTGATACTCTCACAAAATTAAATTCGAAGGATTTACTGCATTGACTGTAACTCAATAATCCGAACTTATCAGCAAAAGCATCCAGTTAATTTTACGCAAAATGATTCCTATGATTAAAAAATATTGAAAAAACACCTAGCAATAAGCAACAGGCTTCTCTTGCTTCTCTACGTAAAATGTTCTTGCAAGGAGCAGATGATAAAGAATTGCATATTTAAAGAAATATGACAAAAATATATTTTCAAATTAATTACTGAGATAATGTGTTGATGTTTGTATTCTTTACTTAAAATGTAAATAATTTAACTATTTGATTAAGTGAATCAAAATTTCTTTTGTTGCAGGTAGCGTAACTTCTTTGTTATCTCTTCGTGTCTTCATCTTTTCCATATTCGCCATCAAGTAACTTATTATGCAATTCACATACTACTACTCATGATGAAATTTGTGCTGTCGTCTGAGAAATGATGTAATAAGTGTCTTCGAATGCAAAATAAACTACTTTTTTCGACCACCTTTAATTTTGAATTTTTATTCTGTATATTGTTGTTTGTACTGAACAACTACACATCTTCAAATAAAGGTTCTTATACCTGACCATATAGATTTTTGTATGCACGAACTTTGGCAACTGATCTTGTACTTGCAATCTTTTTAAACCTTTACACTGACATGCAACATACCTACATAAACTTGTGTCATCATTTTGACGTGTTTGAGTAGCTTATTGGTAAAAATTATATGTGACATAAATGTTATGTTTAACATAACATTCATTTGTTAAAATAAAATGAAGGAAACAGTTCTCTGAATGTCGTGCAAACCAATATTCCCACATTTCATTCCATATCAAAATTTATTAAGTTGTCTTAAAATTCTAACAGATAACCCTCAAATGAATAATGATGTATTATTTTTTATTTCTTGGGAGATAACATGAGAAAGTGCTCCATTTGGTATCAGCGTTTCCTCTGCACTTTTTGACTTCTGTACCTAATACTAATAAATACATTAAAAGCAATTCCTTTTTAAAGTGAATCTTCTGAACTTCAGGAAATCGTTGAAGATTTCTGATACAAATGCACTGAAAAGAAACATTTTCTATTGTTTATTGACAAAAGATCTTGGTAATGATCTCTTATTCCTCATTAATTTTGAAATTGGAATGATTAAATAGTACAATACAAACTGACAAAGTGCCAAAGTCCCTAATGCCAAATCGTAATTCCAATTGGTTTAGTACAAAAGATTTCATAAAATCACTTTCGCATGGTAGCATGTGAACGACATGTCTTCTACATTTACACGTAACAATGACAGAATGTCATGACTAATAGATCCGCTAAGTGCCTCAAAATGCCTTATTGAATTCCATAGATCTGTTAACGCAAATTTGTGAAAAAATTGAAAATAAACTTCATTTATCGAAATATTTAAATATTTTAAAATTATTAAAAATATATTAGAGTGTAAAAATTTGTTCGTTTGCTTCCGTGTTTAAAGTAATGGCACTTAATAAAATACACTGGTTACATAATATTAAAGTTATATGTCGACACTGGTTGAAATTGAGCAATCTGACAATTTAAGCTCCCGTATGACTGAGAGTTGTACCTTGAGCACATCTTTATTGGGTTACTTTTCTATTTTGTCTTGGAATATAGCATGTTTTGTGCTCCAAGAGAAACACCAACTTCGTTTTAATTATGGTCGCATCCTTTTCATATATCAAATTAAATTTTGATTTCAAAAAAACTGTAAAAGTCCAAAGCACAATATTTTTTTGCACGTTGGGACACCTAACGTTGAACATTGGGACATCCTCCTTATACGGTCGTCGTATTGGTCTAGAAATTAGGGAAACATGGGGTTTTGATTAAATGGTAAATAAAGGAGAGCATGCACAATTTACTACATTACATAATTTCTGCATAAAAACGTAAGTCAGTTTCGTCAACGTTTCGTTAAGTCAACTTCCTTTCCACACCTTGTCATCTTTAGAGGAGAATTTCTGTGATTCCTTCGCACTCTTGGATAAAATCATGGCACTATTTTGATTTTATAAATACAGGTCTTTAATTTTCATTTTCTTTGGATATCCTGAAATTTCCTTTTATTTTTACTTTCCCGCTGCAGAGTAGAGAGAAAGTTATGTGATGCTGCGCGAGAAATAGCGAATTTTCGGCAGAAAAATGCTTATTGCATTTAAAATTCCTAAGCCACGGGCAGCGCGCGATCTTTCCTTCCCCTTCCTTGTCCTATTCTTACCTCTTACTCACACACACACACACACACACACACACACACACACAAACATGCACTACGCACCCACTCACCTCGGAAGACCAGTCGAGAGCTTGGTTGAAGATACCTAGATGACGAAAACTTCCCAAACCTATGTGTAGGTCGGCGCCGGATTTCACCATCCAACGGGCAAAAAACACCCCACCTCCCGTTACAAAATCATACACTACAGTTACGGGGCTAATGACCATTGCAGATGATGTGCCTGAAAACACGAAATAATCAATCTTTTTTATATTATATTTCCTAAAAAATACGTTGATATGACGTAACATTTTCAACAACACATTGATAATAACACAAATAATAGACTCGGTTACTTGCTCGATTAGGCATAATGACGGTATTAAATATTAACAAACCAGACATGAAAAAAAAAGCCTGTATCCAAACACATGAGGGATGAGTGAAAATGCCATCTATAAATCAAAACGCTAACGTTTCCTCAAACCACTGTTACGCAACTGTGAGCGTAGATCTCGGCCGCTCGAGTCCCAGGACAGTGCGCCCACTCAAATGGCCTCCTTTAGAATCAAAGCCGCCGAAATCCGCCGCCCCACCCAGCGGGCGTTAATCAATCTGCCCACAACGCGCAGCTGTCTCTGCGAGGGCGTGGCGCGCAACAAAGCCTCCTGATTTTCACTTCACGACTGTTGGGAGGAGGCATTGGACCAAAGTGGTTGGAAGAGGATAATCAAGACTCACCGATTGCGCTGCCAACGCGGAATAATATGAATGCGGCCATGGTAGTTGAAATCTGGCTATCTCGACGTTGGAATACAATTAAACTAGACTCACTGAGAGCGCTACTGTCGCGGAATAATATAATGCCTCCATGGTAGTTAAAATATGGTATCTCGACGTTGAATACAATTAAACTAATTCACGAGAGCGCTGCTGTCGCGGAATAAAAAAGCCTCCATGGTAGTTAAAATATGGGATCTCGACGTTGGAATACAATTAAACTAATTCACGGAGAGCGCTCTGTCGCGGAATAATATAAGCCTCCATGGTAGTTAAAATATGGGTATCTCGACGTTGGAATACAATTAAACTAGACTCACTAAGAGCGCTGCTGTCACGGAATTATATGAAGACCGCCATGGTAGAGGAAACGTGCTTACCTCGGAGCGATCGTTGCGTCTGTGATAGGAGCAAGATAGTTGCTTACATTAACTAAATGCTTGTTTTGACGCATGTATTATTTAACTATATGAAAATATACTTATTATTATATGAGTTGTCCGTCATATATTAAGGGCACGAACTAGTACATCATTTTAAGTTTAAGTTCAAGTTCAGTGTACATGTTCTCACAATTTGACTATTGGGAAAGAAATATTACGAGGGGCATATCTGTATTGTTCTTTAATCAGTAATTAATTGTAAAAGTTGAAGAACTTCCATGTGAAAACTTGCATATCTGTATTATTAAACAAAAATGGCAGCTGGTATAGAAAACATGCATCTAAAAGTTATCCGTACACAACTAAGCTCACATGTTGACACTGTTGTGTTGCATTACATTCCTTCGCTAGTGGTTTGCTCACTCCAGGAGAAACAGAAAATGATTGACTTATCGATTATTTCTTGTTTTCGGGTGCATCAACTGATCGGGTCATTAGTTCCGTAAGTGTAGTTTCTAACACTGGAGGCGCCAGTGATTTTTTCCCATTGGATGGCGAGATCCAGCGTGGACCTTCACATCTGCCTGCAGATTTTCTCTACCCAGGTATTTCTCTCTCCGGCAGGGCACCGCCCCAGTCGGGACAAACTCATACATCCCGACTGGTTTCCCGACATGTGTGATAGTGTAGTGCAAGTACGAGTAAGTCTCATTAGCGAAGGGGTGAAGATAGGACAAGGAAGAGTAAGAAAAGATCAAAAGCGGTGCGCGACGCGCTTGTTAGATACTGCTCCGGCATTCTTCTGCTGTTGACCGGAGAAACCACCGAAAGCTATCGATCAGACTAACCATCCGCTATAATGCTCCTCAAGACAGCAACTGAATTCGATGTAGCTCTATACTAAGTGCCGCAAATCCCGATACCGTCGGGTATCGAATCCTAGGACTTCCCGGTCAGAAGCTCTGCAGTGACATTAATTGTTGCTCTGAGCCACCTCAGCCGGCGAGAAGAAACAGAAAAGGTAAATATGCCCATTTTGCTTTTTACCTGGTTTATCGATGTTTGTTGCCAAGCGTCTCAGATCAGAGTAGGGAACCAACTTTGATGCCAATGTTTTCGAAAAACCGATATTTTCGTAGAAACTTCGGTAAAATTCGATGTATTAAAAGTAATGTTTTTTAACATCGATATTTAGTGCTTGATGTTTTCATGTTTTCAATGTTTTGTTTGTGAATGAAAAAATTCCAAATTCATAATTTTCCAAAAGACAGAGGGCGCACAGACTTGCAGATTCAGTTTCGTTCCTTTCTTGTACGTTATTTTTTATTTTATTTTTAGATTATTTTTTAATTTATTTATATAGTTTTAAATTTGTTGTTAGTAATATTTTAACAATAATTTTATAACCACGATCACTATCGAATTAAATTTTGTTGCGTTCGAATTTTAATTTTAGACGTCCCTAAACGAGCTTTCAAACATGTTTAAACACATCGATGGTTTTTGGATCTTGCATGGCTATTTGAATTTTGAACACGGATGTTTGGTAACATCGATATTTTGTTGTCGTCGTCGCATCACTTAAATCCAACACTTACCGAGCTGGATACTTGGATTGTCACAAAATTGTGCCAGCTGGTAGAACACCATGCAACATCCACATATCCGAGTTTTGAAATGCTATGGAGTATTAAAAATAGTGTTTTGGATGCGTTTTGCATCGTGACCTGCGCGCCTCCCGCAGCTGGCAACGTTTGCAAGCGTTGGGCAGGGACGTCAGCGACGTCCATCAACCGGCGTCAGATTCCTCGCGGGTTCGCTGTTTCACGATTGTTAGGAAATCTCAGATGCCACAGCCTCCGAGACTTCACCAAAGGTACGTCCGCCATAATGGTTTTTTTGCGAGCGGATCAGCTATAGGTCGAATTCAGCCACAATCTGTAGGAGAATTCTACCGGCCGGTTTCTCTAATCGGTAGTCTTCCATGGCGATTCCGATGAACAGCGGAGCAGTAAGTACCCTAACAAACGAACCACACGAGATCTTTCCTTCTTCCTTATCCTATCATCTACCCTTACACACACTTGCGCTAACATCTACTACACTACCACACATGTCGGGAGACCGGTTGGGAGCTGAGTGGTTATCCTGGCTAGGGCGGTTTCCCGGTAGAGGTTGGGGAAAACCCGGGCTGGCCGACGGTAGGTCGGCGCCGGATCTCGTCATCCAGCGGGTTAAGACCATCACCACCTCCCGAGCAAAAGCATGCACCACACTTACGGGACTATGACCCTAGTACTTGACGCACCCAGAATCGCTAGCAAATCACCCAGAATCGCCGCAATCAATCAATGAATCAATCAATTAAAAATTTGTAAGTACGGTTTGGCCGCTGGCCGACGGTAGGTCGGCGCCGGATCTCGTCATCCAGCGGGGGATCCATCATCCATCACCACCTCCCGAGCAAAAGCATGCACCACACTTACGGGACTATGACCCTAGTACTTGACGCACCCAGAATCGCTATCAAATCACCCAGAATCGCCGCAACCAATCAATGAATCAATCAATTAAAAATTTGTTAGTAGGTTTTTCAAATAATATAAGTATATAAGTAATCTTTATAAGTATATAAGTAAATAAGTATATAAGTTTTCAAATAATATAAGTAATCTTTTCAATAAGTAAGTTGGTTTTTCAAAGTTGCTAAACTTGGCAGTGAAGCGAGCGTCGACACGGCGGGCCGGGGGTCACCGCCTCCCAGAGCGCAGGCGCGTGGGCGCCGGCGAAAGCGGCCGCGCAGCTCCGCGCCGCGGGCGGAAGCCGAGTGGCGGCGCTGCAGTCAGCGGTTCAAGGCCACCTTGAACTCCGGCCCCCACCCTCCCGCTTGCGTCACGCGCACGCCCAGGGCCTTCTGCACTCTCGTGAAAACCGGAGGCAAAGCTGGGCGGTGCGGCGCTAGCGCCCTCCGGTAAGTCCAGGTTGGGCTCTCCGTTCATACACATTTGCCTATTTGTGAGAAATACGAAACGTGCCTTCTAAATGTTCAATTATTCATAATACACACACACGTAAGAAACCGCTCAAGAAAGCCGCCGCGAACAACTCGCGTGCTTGCGTTCCGCGATCCCACGCATCGGCCAGGCACGTTTTAAGTAACTGTAACTTCATTTTCTGTGCACGTCTTCTAGAATTCAGTGGGAAACACAATTCTTCAAATTATCGTTTCCATGTTGTCGTGGCAGGAAGTAATAAGAGCCAAACTTTATTGCTTATTTATCCTTGAAAATAGATTTTATTACGTGGGAGTTTTTTGTTGTTTTTTTCTCCCTTTCAAAATTCAAAATTTATTGCTTATTTATCCTTGAAAATAGATTTTATTACATGGGAGTTTTTTTGTTTTTTTTTTCTCCCTTTCAAAATTCAAAATTTAAGTAGTATATGACTTAGGGTAGGGATCACAGAATTTTGAAAATGTGCACACAATTCACTTTTCCCCATAGCACGTCATACGCAGTTTTTAACTGTTTTTTGACGTAAAATAAATAAATAAAAGTATCGTTGGCAGCAGTTCGTATTTTAGTTCCTGTGAGAAGGTGCTAAGGAGAGCGAGCACGCATCGGTGTCTGTAATGGTCGGGGATGTATACCTACTGGATAGCTTGCTGAATGGACACGAAAACGGTCCGGTGACTCGAAGGGTTCCCCCTCCACCTTACGGCAAGAGAAGGCCCTCTGCCCTATGCGTAGCGTTTGCGTTTCATCTGCTTCTCCCACACCATATTTGCAACTAACGGCTTGCCGGCGGCGCTAGCCGAATGCGTTTACTACGCTCCGTGAAGTCACGAAGGTTAAGCGCATTCGAGACTCGCGGGTTCGTGGTTGGGTGACCGGCCAGGAACCCCGGGATCTAACGGCGTCGAGCCCCTGGCCGAAAGGATAAAAGGCACTGACTGACTGCGACGTGACGAAACTTGACAACAAGTAAAAACACATTCATGGAGGATTACTCCCAAGGGCAAAAAGCGCTCAACGCCCCTTAAGGGGGCTTGGAGACGCGTTGCGTCAAGATGTAGACGTAACAAATTAAAAAAAAACAACTAGAATGAAGATTTTAATGGCAATATAATTATTTGCTGTCTTAACTGACGGGTTCATTTGTATTATAAAAAAGACAATTAAGAGAATGAATTTCTTACATTTATTTGAGTAAATCCAATAAAAAAGATACATTACATGACTATTATTTAACAAACCATACGATTAATATTTTAGAAATAAACAGTTCAACAAACAAATAATATTAAAAATCTCTATAAATACATTAAAATTCTTTTTTGCAATCTACAGATTGTTGAAAAGAATCAGTTTATTTAATTTTTTGTCTCAAGCCAAGTTTTGGCCATACAGCTTTTCTTGCTATACTATGGCCCACAATTTTTAGCAAGAGATTCCCTACATGCTTAATGAGCCCCACAACAGGAGTATTGTCTTCACAATCATCATTGGAAGAATGTCCTTTAAAAATAGAATTTTTGAAAAATAAACATGAAATTATTAGTTTAGTGTCAATCTGCTTATTATGTTTATATTGATGAATCGACATCTTGTAGATGATTTTTATTATTTTCAAGACATTAGATGCTCTGTTTAATTTTCCTCTGGAAATGTGGTCTGTAAAATGGGTATAAGACCTGCAATCTTCATTGTTGACGAGCAAAAGGTGACAGCAATCTATACAAGAAATCTTCCTCTCTAAACGTCTAACAATGTAACCAGAAATGTAATACAAAATATTGTCCTTGTAGTAAGACGTTTCGATGTTATCCATCATTAGAGAAAGAGATTCAGTTTCATCTTCGTCATTGTCTTCATCATTGTTTTTTATTGTACAGTAATCAAGTGCAGTAAAACTGAGAACTGAACTCTATTGGATTGGGTCAAATTCCTAACAGTTGCTATTGTCACATGGCCTCACACTGTTTCTAAACATAAGTTTTCGTAAAGTCCACGTAAACTGCTGGACATTTTTTGATTATCATTATTTCCATTTCTACTCCGTGTACAAGAAAAAAATAACTCCAAATGATCTTGAGAAAATGTATAACTTAATAAATACTTGAAATCGTCAATCTCGATAAGTCTGTCTCTCAAGCTTTCAATGGTTATTATGTCAGTTGAAAATACGAGAGCAAACGTTTTTCTCGGATGATCCAAAATACGAATCCCATCAATTTTCAAATTTGATAAGTACTCTTCTGTTTTAGAAAGCATACGTTGTCCATTGCTTTGTTTTCTAGTTTAATAGGTCGCTTAAGACCTTTTCCAAAAGAATCGCGGCAGTTCAAAAAGTCAAAAAGGCGATCAACCACTCTCGTGAAATAAATTGTGGCAATGAAATCAGGGGTTTCCTTTTTCTGGTAAAAATCAAGGGCATCAGATATACTAGCACTAAGGATTTGAGCCGCAATTTTCACGTTCATTTTCCTGTTTTTGTACAATACGTGTTTGTCTGACAATTTATTGCAAAATTTTAATCTTGAGCTTTTTGCAATTTACTAAATTATATTAATTAAATTATTTATAACTATATATATTGAAACATACCCCTAACTGCTACAATTATTGGGCGATTCGTCGTAACCCGTTTCCAAATTTCTAATGACATGGGCGCCAGGAACGAGGTTACGATAATATTTTAACTATTATTACTCTGATAAAAAACTGAATATTATCACGCTAGCTGGGTCGATGGGTCACGTCAGAAATAATCGCTATTATCTATTAACAGCCGATTATCCGATCTGCCATCTATAGGAAATGGCGAGGAATCTGAAAACAGAGATTTGATCTAGCTACTTATTAGCTTGAATTGGTCAATGAAAATCATTTTATCTTTCGTTCAAGAGCAACTTAATGTTTATTTCTATCAATATAGCAAATAAAAATGTAATGAATTTACATGGAGAACTTTTTTAGTCATATCCTGGTTCGAACCTTATACGGCGATTCTGGTCTTCGCGTGCTCTTGATTGGTGGTTCCTCGAAGAAACGCCTTCCCCTCCTTTTTGAAGCTCCGAAGTTACGAAGTCCAATTACCACGAATCTTCTGCTCTTCTTTAAAAACGAACTCCACCGATTCACTGCTTAGCACCACTCAAATATTTGTTACAATTCCACTATATTATGTCCGATGCCCATTCTCACCGTATAAACATCCAGTGCTTTTATGATTACACCGCAAAACAAATCTTTTAGTTCTATCTTCCGTTTATAGCAAGAAAATAGGCAAAGTTCCGTATCGTTTGTGAACCGCATACATTTATCAGTTCAAGAATGATTAAGAGTTCACTCGCGAAAAACTCCGTCTGATTTTTATGCACTGCAAATATATTCGGAACTCGACACGTTCCCCAAATCTTAGAAATATCACAAGTTCACTTCTGTTTCTGCTACGAAAATATTCGATGTCCCAATCCGTTTTAAACGAAAATATTTCAAAGTCCCAACATGCAAAATTAATCATTCTGAGCGAACTGCTCACTGTCACGACATGCGATCGAATGAATTTTGTCTCCCTTTTTAAAACCCACAATGCCTCGCCTTTCTTTTATTTGACAAAATGCCCAAACTTCCGTTTTAATAATCAGTCGCCTCCACGGTCAGATGAATGTTTGTTTATCCTGACAACAACCACGACGTTGTTACTAAGGCGTCGAATATATATTGTGTGTTATATATATATATATATATATTATATATATATATATATATTCGAAATCAATTGTACCTCTATTTGACTGTATAATCTTTCTGCCGGCTAATGTATTTCGGCACAATTTTAACATGTGACTCACGTCAAGCGTAACATGGATGTCGTAACTAAGACCGGCAATTCTGAAAAACGGTTTATTGGGCAATCTCCATCCTCGTTTGTTCGCCGTGTTCCATCAAAAGCCACGTTGTGAACGTGTACACCAACTTCGTGCAATTTTTGGATTGCCATTTTATAAGCTGAGATTGTGCCGTTGCGTCAATCTTGTTGATAAAAAAGTATCCAATACCACATTAAAAATTTCCTCTTAACGATACGATTTGAAATACTGTGCTTCTGTAGCGAATTCTTCATAGTTTACGATGTTTGAACCACCGATATCAACGTACCCTATGTGTTTTCCGGTTTTTTCATTACAAATTACCTGCTTCCCGATACTCATTGAATCCAAAACAAGATTCACATTTTGTAGATATGGTTTCTTTTCTCTGTTATGTTTTAAATAAGATAAAACTTCTTCAAAAAATCCAGGTGCACAGTAAAATTTGGAAATCCATTTTCGCAACGTGGAAGAATGCGGTAAAACTAGATTATTTTTTCTTAAGTAATTACAAACTTTTGGTGAGTAACCGTACTTGGTAAGAGAAAACTCTTTCATTTGTTCATTAAATTCATGCTTGTATTTACTTTTACTGCCAACATTATAAGTATTTAAGAGCAAATTTAACGAAAAACCGGAAATTTTTTTTTGTAAAACTTCAATTAGTGTTTCAGGAGCTCTAAGTTTACGCTTTAAAACAATACTCAAAGCTTTCATTGACTTAATTCCTTTATCGCACCTCTTAAGCCTTTGCTGTAGTATTTTTATTTTACGCCTCAGCAGAACATCCCTTCGTGAAGGCTTGCACTAAAAATAGAAAGAAAATTGAAAATCATTTCTTAATTTGCCAGTGTAACACACTAAGATAATATTGTTACTTCGAACAGTGGCAGCACGTTAGTGACATTTAAAATGAATCTGTAGCACTCACATTTCGTTTTCTAGATTTTTCGCTCGTATCACAGATTTCTTTTGGACAGGGCGGTTCAGGAAATTTTCCATTGCGTCAGATGGTTCTTTCTCTGTAGATTGAAATAAACAAAAGCGTTAGTGCTAATACATAGAAAACCTATTCTCTATACCCTTCTGTCTCCTTCTGTTAAGAACCTATTTCTCATATTTCAATAAACATTCACCTCATATCTATACATCTTCTCTTCTTCGGAGGAGAAACACCCACATGTTCGGGGAAATCAACTACAGATGGAACAGCATCTGGATTCAATAGAGAATATGAAGCACTGGGTCTTAATTGGAAAGCACTATCCTCAAAAAGTTTGCTTCACAGCTTAGTGTATTTGGAGGGAACAAAATCTTTCCGCTTGGTAGCAATGATTCATCTTCTGCGCAATTCTGGATCTTGAGGAAAACTGACCAAAAAATAGAAGAAAGTACAGATCAATATTTTGATTAAAAAATGTAACTGCATCTTTCACCTTATAAGATATCTCTTACCCGTGGAAAGAAATTTCCGACCCCTTCTTTTGCCGGTTTGTACAGCTATATGCAGCACAAGAAATTACCATAGTTAGTGAACTGATCCCGCATGAATAACCAAACACTGGCTGATACGTGGCACATCTAATCGTAACCCAAAATGGACTTAACGTCAGCGTCACGTGAAGTTGTGAAGAACACTGGAGAATGGCACTGCCTGCCGTACTATAGCTGAACCGCTCGCAAAAAAACCATCATGGCGGACGTACCTTCGGTAAGGTCTCGAAGGCTGTCCCCACCCTGTGGCATCTGAGATTTCCCCTCTCGGCGATAAGGAAGCGCGTAGGCGACAAGGAGAGGCGACTGCAAGACGCAGCGATCGCGCTGACCGCCACTCGTCATCACTGCCCTCTTCGTCAAAAGAGGAACTCGCACTCCCAGGAGTGTCCAAAGAAATGAATGCATCGTTTGTTGGTCCGTCGCCTCTATTCCCTACACATGCTCTCAGGATTTCTTCCATTGTTCAGCCTTGTATTGTGCAAACGCTTCTCTGCAAAACGTTTCCTTTTCTTTTAAGGATACACCAATTGTTTCTGCTGCCTCGCGCCCTTTTATAAATCCCCAAGCAAATTCTATTAGATTTAGATCTGGATGGTACAGTGGAAGACGGAGAGGAATGTGGCCATGTTCAATGATTATTTGATCAACGACCTATCGTTTTTCAGTGGATATACTTTGAATTATTTGTAATAATTGGGTTTTTGTGAATAACAGCTATTGTGTAAAGCACACTGTTACTACTCACTAGCCACTAGAAACTTCTTCAAGACACGGCTTATTTTCTGTTGATCGTTTGGACAACCCCTACTTCAGAAACACGTAAGCTGCCTTCCGTCTGATCCTTCTCACTCATGAATTTCTTATCATCAAACTCGCAGTGTTGAATTACCGCGAGAGAAAGACAGAGAGAGAGAGAAGAGAGAGAGAGAGAGAGAGAGAGAAGGAGAGAGAGAGAAGGAGAGAGAGAGAGAAGGAGAGAGAGAAGAGAGAGAAGGAGAGAGAGAGAAGGAGAGAGAGAGAAGGAGAGAGAGAGAGAGAGAGCTCTGTTGTGACAAAGAGCGCTGGCAGGCGGGGGAATATTAGTTTTGGAGGGAGAGGAACGTTCGGGCATGCGCAATGGAGGGGTTTTTTGAGAGTGGTAGAGCAATAAGCGACCCTTCTTGGCGTAAGGGAGAGGGGCAAGGCCCGCTCGATGGCTCGACAGCCTTTCACCAAGGCGGAGGGTGTCAGCAATCCAGAGTCTCCTCCACGTTCTGTGAGAGTGGAAAGGCCCTGCAATGCCCAGGGGCGGCGTGCCAGGCAAAGGGGGAGAAGCGCCTCTTCACCCGCACCTGACCACTAGGAGGGAGATCATGCAAGGCACCGCAGTCAACAGCAAGAGAGCTTGAATTCGAGTAAGAGTTTTTTGAACAAATGTTTAGGTCGATAGGGAACATTTATTTATTTATTTTAGTCAAAAAAACAGTTAAAAACTGCGTATGACGTGCTATGGGGAAAAGTGAATTGTGTGCACATTTTCAAAATTCTGTGATCCCTACACTAAGTCATATACTACTTAAATTTTGAATTTTGAAAGGAGAAAAAACTCCCATGTAATAAAATATATTTTTAAGGATGAACAAGCAATAAATTTTGAATTTTGAAAGGGAGAAAAAAAAACAAAAAAACTCCCATGTAATAAAATCTATTTTCAAGGATAAATAGCAATAAATTTTGAATTTTGAAAGGGAGAAAAAAAACAAAAAAACTCCCATGTAATAAAATCTATATTCAAAGATAAATAAGCAATAAATTTTGGCTCTTATTACTTCCTGCCGCGATATCATGGAAACGATAATTTGAATAATTGTATTTCCCACTGAATTGTAGAAGACGTGCACAGAAAATGAAGTTACATTTATGTCCAGAAGCAAAACAAGGGGCCATCTCAGCATTTGCTCAATGGATCAGGGAAACTGGACGAAAAACCTGATCGAGATGGGGACTGTTCGGGACTGTGGTGGCAGAACTCTGACGCCGAAATACACGTCAACAATTTCCTCCCCAGGAATCTCCCCCAACTGGGCATTGCCTCCGTCTGCGACATTCGCTTAACTTTCCCACTGGTCTCGCAACGCGCTCCGCCGGGCCCGAGCCGCCTAGCACTGATGACGTCGCGGCGCCACGGACGCTTGAGTATAGTCGGCGCCGTGACGGAAAATCAAGTGTACATAATGCAAATAGTGAAGTGAAGTGAAGTGTAGTTGTATGAATGCCTGAGTGAATGTGTTTGTAAATATAGATTAAGTATGAATGAGAGCGCGAATGCTAATTATTCAGAAAATAAAAGAATAAAGAACAATCGTTAGGAACTCACCATTTACCAAATTTAAAAATACCTATTATTTTAAAAGTCCAAAGACGCTTGATGTGTTAGTTTTAAGTTAGAATTAAGTTAGATTTAATTAGCTAGCCTTTTTAAGATATAGCCCTCCCAGATCTCCACAAGCAGCAATGCTGGAGAAAAAATGTATCCTAAGATCTTGAATAAACTCCCACCTCTCCAGGGTAACTGAAAAAAAAAAAAAAATTGACAGCAGTACGCTCTGAGGAAGGCCACAACATGTTGGTCGAAACGTCAGCTACGAGCACATCGACGCGGCTTGTCCCGAAGTGGCACTGTGTATATAGATTTATTTAATTTTAAGCTAGTTTATTCGTTATTGCCCTCCCCTTAGCTCCATAAGCAGAAATGCTGGAGCGAATACTGTACCCCGTAATCTGAATAAATTCCCGCCTCGCCAGGGATACTGGCGGAAAAAAAGTCCCGGATAGCCAACAGACAAATGTCTATGTTGTTCTGCTATGTACTTCCTGTGTGAGAGAAATTCTGCAAACCAGATTACTTTGTGTTGCTTAAATGGAAAAAAAGTTTGCCTTCTTGCAACATGTCAGCAGAAATCAAAGTTTTTTATAGATGATGGGACATCCAAAAACTTCAGAAATAATATCAGTCAATATAATTATAGTTTGCTTTCTGTGACATTCGGTGCTGATATTACATTGCCACCTGGTCACTGACCACATGTGTTCAATTGTGTATATGAAACAATTGATTTTGTGCTGCATAATATCTATCATTCTGACCATAAAAACGAATATTTGCAGCGATGACAAAATTAGCATTAAATAAGAATTTTCTCTTTCTTCTTCCAATTTAAGAATTTGCTTTGTGAATATTAGTCTAAGCGCAGTATTTTACCTTTATCTCAGATCTCACCGTCCGGGTTCCCACTGGTGTAATATTAAGTTTATTTTGCATCTATTAAGAGACAATTGGGTCTCATTATATATACACACTTATTTCCCTTTTAAGCAGCTTCATTTTAAAGGTATTTGACCGCGTCGGAAAATTATTTCATCATCATTCGCCACGTCGCCACATTTTGTGTGTCATTCTTACTGTATACTCCTGTACAAATCATTTTATTAAAAGTAGCGAACATCGCCCTATCCACGGCTTTGATCGGGATTTACTTTTTATATTCGGAGAAAGTTATGTTTTTTTTACATCTTCCTTATTGGAGCAGATAGAAAGCGACAAGAAATTTATTATTACACTCGTTAAAGACGTTAGAAGAATTATACATAGAGGTTATTTATTTTATTTTTTTACGTCAAAAAGCAGTTAAAAACTGCGTATGTCGTGCTATGGGGAAAAGTGAATTGTGTGCACATTTTAAAAATTCTGTAATCCCTACACTAAGCCATATACTACTTAAAATTGAAGGGAAAAAACGGCTCCCATGTAATAAAATCTATTTTCAAGGATAAAAAGGCAATAAATTTTGGCTCTTATCCATGTGGTCCTTACCCATGTTATCCACGTTGAATGAAATGAAACCTTCCGAAGGGCAAAAGAATGTTTTTATATTTACATTCGTCTTCCTTTAGCTTCATTTACATCCGCCTTATCTATCGCCTATCATTCAGCCACTTTATCGCAACGATGATTATTTTCTACTAATCATAAAGACATTGGAACTTTATATTTCATTTTTGGAGCTTGATCTGGAATAGTAGGTACATCTTTAAGTATTTGAATTCGAACAGAATTAGGACAACCAGGATATCTTATTGGTGATGATCAAACTTATAATGTTATTGTAACTGCACATGCATTTGTTATAATTTTTTTCATAGTAATACCAATTATAATTGGGGGATTTGGGAATTGATCAGCCTTATTTACACATACTGCGCCAGCGTCTCGCAAGGAAATATGTCAATTCAGTAAATTCCATTTATAATAATGTTCAAAGGAATATATCTATTTAGCTATACACTGGTAAAGTGCTCTTTTTTCAGTCAAATATGGTACAATACGTCCTGTGAGAGATCCGATGTATTAATCAATTTCTTATGCAATTTATTTATTTAGTAAAAACAGTCAAAAACTGTATGTGACGTATGGGGGAGAAAATCATCTCGACGCTTTTTGAGTTTCAGAATCCCTTCCCAACAGTTTAACTTTATAGCTGAAAGCTGGAAGATTAATAGTAAATAGTAATAATAATAATAATAATAATAATAATAGTAGTAATAATAATAATAATAATAATAATAATAATTGGTTAATATAAAAACCCTTTAATATTAATTAAACACTTCAAATATTAATTGGTTAATATAAAAACACTTTGCCTGAGACAAGAGGAAAAAATGCGACAGGTTCTTTTAAACTCCACCGACATATTAATAAAATTAACAGTCAATGAGGACCGCGGCTTCACTTCGTTGAAGCTCCACGAACGAAACTATGATTTAAACATCTCTACCTCCCAGTCGAACTTTAATGAATGGAAACAACAAGAAATACATGGAAGATACCCAAAACTCTTGTTTCGAGATGATGTAGACAGACGTTCCTTGGTGGAGTGGCTTTTGGAGAAACAAATATATCCTGAGACCGAGGGTTTTATAATATCAATCCAAGACAGAGTTATCAAGACCAGAAACTATGAAAAGTATTGTTTAAAAGAAGATGTGGTGGATAAATGTAGGAAGTGTGGAGCTGTAGGAGAAACTATAGAACACATCACAGCTGCATGCTCTTCCCTCTCAGACAGTGCTTACTTAGGAAGGCATAATCAAGTTGCGAAAATCGTGCACAGAGC
Organism: Teleogryllus oceanicus; assembly: GCA_964035755.1. NCBI lineage: Eukaryota > Metazoa > Arthropoda > Insecta > Orthoptera > Gryllidae > Teleogryllus > Teleogryllus oceanicus. The sequence continues at coordinate 68,352,541 of CAXIVR010000013.1, forward strand.
AATTGCAATAGAGCATAAATTATTGGATGAATCAACACCGCCATTCTATAAGTACACCCCTCCTCCAGTGCTGGAAACAAGTTCCACCCTTTTGTACTGGGACAGACCAGTTTTAACTGATCGTACTGTCGATTACAATAGGCCAGATATTCTCCTTATAGATAGAAAGAAGAAAGAAGGAGTAATAATAGACATCGCAGTACCATTATCCCACAATATCAAGCAGAAAGAAATAGAAAACATTTCGAAATATGAAAACTTATCTTATGAACTAAAACATATTTGGAAATTAAATTCTACCAAAACATACCCACTCGTGATATCGGCGGAAGGCCTGTTCAGTAAAAATTTTCTTAAAAACTTAACAGAACTTAAACTACCTAAAAACGTTCTGAACATGGGACAGCGCGCAGTTTTGTTGCAAACTGCCCATATCGTAAGAAAATGTTTATCTTAAGTCCAGATATAAGATGAAGTTCTTCTTCTGTGACCGAACCTGTCCCGAAAACAACTTTGAGCATTGAGCATTTCTACCAGCAAAAATAGCTGAGAAAACGTAGGATGATGATAATAATAATAATAATTTCGTACTGCTGAAGCATTACTTTTAAATATTGCATCTTGTACACCTTCATCGTGCTATTTTCTGTTGGTTACCGTTGAAAATTGTCACTTTGTACCCTTTCAAAATGTTTTTCAACACTACTCGCTCTTCATGCAATATGGCGGCCAGCATCTGGACTGGCTTTTCAAACGAAGTGCCCGTGCTCTGGTCACGTGGTTCGTGACGCAAACGAGGAAAACTCTGTGCGCCGGAGGACCCCACCCATGTATTTCCACCATGCAGCACCTCTAAGGGGTTATTATTTAACCCGGCAGCGCTCGCACTAGAGGCCAACCGGTCACCCCTGAGCCCTTTCCTCGCAGTGGCTTCGGCGGAGCGGCGCCGGGGGCTCTGCTTGGAAGGATTTGACTGCGAAATGGCGGGCGCCATGCAAAGGCCGCATTGACGGGCAGTTGCGGGGCTTCTCCAATCGGCCGCCAGGCGGAGGCACCGGCGAAAGCCGCACCAGGATCATCCGGAGTTCCCAGCCTTGACGAGACTCTTCGATGGCAGACCGACTGTAATATGCCACTGAAATAGGACTAAAAGCGTGCCCAGCCGCATTTAATTATGTTTTTCGCTATATTTTTTGTTAATTAAATTTGTTTAAAGGGAATATTTTACACGTGATTCAGGGGTACAAGAAATATGGGTTTTAAAGACATATTTTATTTATTACATATAGTTATAAAACTCTTAAAAATATTTACAAAGCATTACTCATAAATTATAAAAAAGTATTTGCTCTATTTATTCTCTTTAGTAAAGTGTCGTTTCCAAGATTAGTCTACGTTCAAAGGTCATTTCTCATGTTCGTTTTCAACACTCATCACCAGCCACCCGAATAAACGGCTAGTTTCAATCAGAAACCGTTATTGATTGTTTACGAAAAGTTTCGAATTTTTCTATCGCGTTTAATTTAACTCCCTAAAATATAGAAAGACCCAAGGGTTTTGAAGGTATGTTTATAGATAGATTTCTTGAGTCCATATAAAAACTTTTAATTATTATAATATTCAATCTATAAAGAAAATATAATTTGAAAGCATTTTTTTAGAAGACGCTATTTAAACTTTTAAATTCCTAGTTCGCAAAGCTTGACTGTACTGTTTGAAATTATGTATTTGTGGTTTATAATATGTCAAATGTTTAATATATTTTGTCCCGAAAGATCGAAAGTATAAGAGTAACTATTGGTGCTACAGAATGGCACAGATTTTCTCGTAGTGGTTTTCCATTCCCTTCATTCTAATAAGGCAGTGACGGCAGTGATGTCAGATGTACCAGAATCCTGGTGCTTTTACCAGGATTTTAATGAAGATACCATTTGCCAGGATGAAGTCATCCTGATATGTTTAAATGCCACGATTTTAAGTCTAAGGTTTTTGACAATAAATGATTTATGATTCGTATTATATTTTTTATTCAATAATTTAAAACAAACACTAAACTAACAAAACCAATATTAAAAATAACTATGATATTGATGAAATCATTACCGTAAAAACATTAAGAGTGACCTAGGAGGGTCTTTTTCTAGCACGTCCAAAAACTACGAGTAAAAAAGGATAGACCGTCTTAAACTTCCATTTAGTTTATCATAATACACAATGAATTGATATTGAGTAAAGTTTAACGACCTTTCTATGCACGTTAAAACCATAATTTCAAATTTTAATCATTCATTGGTATCAGGAATTTGAGTGAAAGTAACAGAATTTTTAAGGTTAGTACAGGAATACACATTCAATCTTAAGCCAGCTCGGGAGGGCTAATCTGTAATATTTGACGATGATTGTAATATTTGTAAAAATGTTACGATTACAGAATATTCATTTGAAAAAGAGAAACGTCTTCGAATAGTTTCGACCCTAGAATGGCTCACGGGCGGACGGACTTTTGAAAAAAACTTGTGGTGTAACAGGACGCCAAAACAGGTAGATTTTCGTTAAATTTCGATTTTGCAGAGCATTGCAGAACGTTATCAATTCTATGAATGTAACTCCGTATATTCGTAAGTATTCAATAAAGTACCATGGATGTAAGCAAATAAATTAACGAAGTCGTAATCATCATACAAATCTTCCATTTTAAAAATATGAATGTAAACATTTGTATATTTTACGAAAGATCAAAACGTATTAGAAATATTCTAAAGATAAATTGACAGAATATTAAAGACGAGGCAAAGATTAGAAATTAAGATTTGGAAAAAATAAATAACAACCTCTAAGAATCTGAAAAAGGGCTGTATTTTCCGAAAGTGAATACTTTTTAAAACTTTATGTATTTTACTACCATTTGAAATTTTCATTTCTTTGGCAACGTGTTCAAAGCCAATAACAGTAAACGAAATTTACATAAATTTCAAATTTATTTAACGCAGAGTTAGAGGCTTTAATAATAATAACAGGATATTTAACAATACACAGACAAATATGTCAATATTTGAATAAAATATTTTGTGTGTATATACGCAGCTGGACTTCCATTGTTATAAATACGATTGCATTCACTTTTAAATTGAGAAATCGACAGAAATGTTGATAATCCTATCGCAGACCCATTTTATTATGCACAGATATTAGAGTGGATATAAACAAATGAAGTTCAGTAACACTGTTTTCAGAATAAAGTGCCATAAAACGCACTTAGCTAACATTAGTCAAGCTACTGGAGATCATGTATCGCTCGTTGGCAGTAGGCAATCTGTTCTCGAGTAATTCATTTATCTGACGTTCTACGAACGTAATTTTTCATGTAAAAAAATATGTACCAATTCCAATTAATTTGTATTATTTTACTCGTATACATATCTTAAAAAGATATGCTGTATACGTAGAGACAATGTTGCCTACTCTCTTAACTTGGTGAAGTGAAATTCAACCGATTTCGGGAATTTTCACTTATCCTTCGAGCCAGAATTGAACCTCGCGAAACGAGTGTAATCCACTCGGTTCTTAAAGGGAAATAATTCACTTTATGCTAGATTTACCGTTCCCTCGATTCGAGTGATTTAGACGATCACTCTCAGTGAGTAGATATGCACTCAATATTGAGTATTCCCGGTATCCATTTAGAGAGAAATAGTTTCCAACCTCTAATGTAAATTGTCAAAATGATGGCATTTTGAAGTATAACTTTTGGCATTCAGAATAATTTATTATTCATAGTTTAAAAAAGTAATTCTCATTTGCCATTAGTGCAATCCTAAAGTAGACATTTTAAAATCATTTTCAATTTCTCGCTACTCCGTATGGATGGCAGATTGAATAATTGTTTGCGGAGTAAGTAGCAACAATTATTTCAAAAGAACCCGACGACCGAACTAGCGGGATTTACATCTATTTGTAATATATCCGAAGACAGTAACAGATAATAAGGAATTCAAGTGTAACATTTTCCTGGCGCCAAATTATTTATACATTCGGAAATTGGTTACGATTGACGTTTTTATTATAAGTAATTAAATAAGATAAAAACGTTTCAATATGTAGGAAAAATATATAAGAATTTTCTTGGGGATAATAGTCTGGTTTGAGAGGAGTGGGTAAGGGCGTTTGTTTTGGTTATCGTATTTTGGTTATGTTGGGACTCAAGAAGTTTCTGGGAGAAGTGACACCTAGGTATTTGACATGGGGTTTCCAGGGGATGGGAGTTTGTTTACGGCGAGGTATAGGGAGTGGATGGAGATTTTATGTAGGAGAAAAAAGGACCGCATGGGATTTGGTAGGGTTGATGGTGATGTGGTTTTCGTTGGCCCAGAGGAGGAAGGAGTTCAGGGCAGCTTGGGTTTGTTGTAGGGAATTTTGGAGTCGGGAGCAAGGAAGGCAAGGTCGTCAGCGTAAAGGAAGGTTTTGACCCCGGGGGTCGTTGGGATGTCGTTTATGTATAGGGAGAAAAGGATCGGGGAGCACGGCGCCCTGTGGGACGCCGGCTTGGATGGGAAATGGTTTCGAGGTTTTGGTGAGGTGACGGACATAGAAGGATCCGTTGGCTAGGTAATTTCTGATAAGGGCAACTAGATGGTTAGGGGCGTGGGAGCGAGGTTTCATCAGAAGTATTTCATGGGATGTGGTGTCAAAAGCCTGGGTAAGGTCAATGAGGATTGTGGATATCTCTTTGAGGATTTGGAGGGGATTGCGATAGAGATTGCTAAATATAGTGATTGGAGATCCGAAAAGTGGCCCCCACGGATCCAAATTGGGTTGAGAGGATTATGAGATCGAGGATTGGTGTCGGAGAAGAATGTTTTTTTTTCAGGATTTTGTCAAGGATGGGTAGGAGGCTGATGGGGCGGAAATTGGATGGGTGTCGATGGTCCTTGCCGGGTTTGGGAATCATAGAGTCGCGGGCGATCTTCCAGGCGGTGGGTAAGTATGAGATTTTACGACAGGATTTGAGGATTAGGGTGAGAAGGTGGATGTTTTTGGTAGTTGTTTAAGTTGGGAAGGAAGAACTCCATCGGGTCCGGGGGCTTTGCTGCTGCCAATTGTAGTTATTAAATGGCGCTTCTCGTCGTCCGTCGTTGTCCAGGTTTGTTGTTGTGCCGGGGGTAGTGAGGGGGTGTTTTGGTAGTTAAGGATTACCTGGGTAGGAAGTGGGATGTTGAGAGGGCGGAAGCGGTCGGCCAGGGATTGGGCTAAAGAGTCGGTTATTTGTTGAAGATCGAAGGTGAGTGTGTTGGGTGAAATGAGGAGTGGGGATGTGGTGGTAGAGTTTTCGCGCACATCCTTGATTACCTTATGTAAGAGGTTGGGACTGCATTTGTCATTTATGAGGTTGTCATATTTGAGAGTCTCGTAGTCTTTGAGTAAGGTGTGAAGTGTACTTTGCGTCCGTTTTAGTTCCGTCTTGTCTTTGTCTCGCCTGTATTTGTAATAGTATCTTTGTAGTCTGCATATTTTGTCTGGGAGGGTTGAGTGGAGATTTTTGGGGTAGGATGTGTGTTTCTTTTAGGCCTTTTTTATATGGTGGATAAGGTGGTTGATGGACATGTCAATGTCTTATGGGGTGGGGGTGGGAGTCGGGGTGGGGTGGTTGGGATCCGACGAAAACAAAAGAGAGTGCAATGTTTCGCAAAACAAACAATGACATTTAATAAAAAACTATGATATAGAAAAATGCATGCCCCTCAAAAACGAAAAAAAATAAATAAATAAAACAAGAAAACAATACAGAAATAATGTTTCTAGAACTATTTTGAGGATTATAGTCAATTAGCTTGTTTTTTAAAAAAAATGTGTGAAAATCAAATTATTTACTTTGAACAAATAACTCAGTCACAGATACAGTATCCTCACAGATAGTCTGTACAACAATTATGTTCATTTACACCAACAATATTCAGAATTGTGCATTCCTTATAACAATTTCCTTATCAATAAAAAATGTACATCCAAATTTGATCAACATAAAGCAATAGAAATTGAATTTAAAATGTAAAAAATGAAATAAACATTCGGTACCATTTCTCCAAAAATTGTAAGGAAAAAGATGATTCAAAACTGACAAAGCTTTTCATTGCTTTTCTTAAATACTCAAGTTAGTTTCGAGTATCATTTCCCAAACCCTTAAATGATAATAATATTTCATTGCCGTACAAGTAATCATTGCAAAATTCTGCCCTCTTGATAAAAAGCAATGATTACTTGCTTTGATTTTGTACTTTTATTTTGCAATGATTAATTGCTTTAATTTTTCAATGATTACTTGTACGGCAATAAAATATTATTATCAATTAGGGGTTTGGGGAAGTACGGAATAGTGCTCCTTATAGTAAGAAAATTGCAATATAAGTTACAAATAGAAAGCGCATAATTGTCAACAGTACCAGTTAATGAAAGTGAAAGATCACCTTTCTTTAAGCTCTTTTTCTATTAAGAAATAATTGGATAATAATCCATATATGCATATTGTGACATACCAATATGTGGGACCGTGTATTGCGTCACATTTATTGTTACCAGTGTGAATGGTAAGAATAGACGTATGCAAATATGGCGGCATAGCTACGTTAGACGAGTTGTCGTTAAGGTCAACAAACTTCATTGCTTTGAACCATGGGGTGCGGCTAGTTGACAAAGAAAACTGTTTGGGGATTGGCCGAGAAAGCAATGACAGTCTAGGGCGCGGCTAGTTGAAATTGTAAGTAATTGAGGGATTGGCTATGCATGGAATTTTTTCTGACAATAAACAGTAGAAAGACGGACCGAGTTTTGCAGGGCTGAAAGAGTGGAATATGGATTCATTCCGACTTATGCCGTGGTGCGGTGCGGATCGTGTGTTGACAATTGATATTGGGAGTTTGGGAATTGTGAACATTTACTTTGAAGCGTATGATTGTCGGACTTAGAATATTGATGGAAGGTGCGGAAATTGGAACTTGGAAATATTTAGAGTGCCACAGCTAGAATTGTGAACTTAGGTGAATTTGTCGGCAACAGGACTTGAAATATTTGATGCAGATAATAGTTTGCTGATCTTTAATATTTTAAGTATACGAGTAGAAAGAACGGGGAACGTTTAAAAGGAAATTTAAGTAAGTCTTATCAACTTATGTGGCGGTGAGTATCAGTGACTCGAATACACTTGTGCCAGAACGGAACAAAAGATGATGGTATTTGGACCTGGAGACCGCCATCGACACCGGGGAAGATTGAAAATGGTTCTACGCGGCGAAATCGTTACAAGAACATGCGAAAACGGGTACTGCAATAAAAGGTTTGAGATTGGTCATGACCAAAAGTTTCATATTGTTAACAAGGAACATTGAATAAACTTACAAGTTTCTGTGAATAGAAAAGATGATTTTAATTTAGCCAATTCCTGCAAATGAGTAGCTAGAAATGTATATTTGCTTTTCAGATTCCTCGGCCACTCTGTGCAGATGGCAGATCGAATAATCGGCTATTAGTAGGCAATAGCAATAATTTCTTATAAGACCCATCGACCCAGTTAGCCGGATATTAATTTAATGAAAATAGCAGTTGAAGAGTAATTTTAATAATTGAATTAACGTAATCTTTTCCTGGCGCCCAATTCTGTTATAAATTTGGAACGGTTACGTTGAATTAATATTAGAAGGGCAGAGGAAATATTAAATTTAAAAAAATAAATCAGACATATTGTTTTAATATTGGTGATTGATAATTGATACATTAATATGCACAATTTCATTTAACAGTCTCTTTAAGTCTTCAACTTAGTATAATGCAACAGAACGGCTTGTATTTAAAAGAGTATTTCGCATCTGGCAAAAGAATAACCAGGAAAAGACTTGCCACCTCAAATGTCAAGACTTACAACTATAATACTTTTACTATTCCATATTGGAGAACCGCATCTGAATTTAAGGAGAGATTGATTCTTTAACCATACTCCTCCACCGCCCACAACGCACCAACGTTAATTACTTAACACTCCAGTTCACGTTTATATTTCCACTCTCCCATCCGATTACATCTGCTCGCAACACTTCCTTCGCCCTGCAACGCACCTCGAACACTGCACAACCTCTTCTCACGAACTAATTGTTCCACAATCAACTCAAGCACATAGTTTATCAATCCATTTACTTCTTCTTGTATTCGGAGTGGAGAGCTACATCCCACAGCACTGCTCCATAATTCCGACTCGCACCGCTCAACAACCTCTCCGGTCGCGTGCCTCCACCATAAAGAAAGATTTTCGGGACGCACGTAGGTCGCGTCATATCTCTGCATCCTGCACTAGCGAACTCTGTCCGTAACTTTCGTTTCTTCCGCTGCCGGTGCGGGGCGCGCATTTTAAGTCACGTTGCTGCTCGCTTCCCTCGCAGCTATAGAGCGATTTTCCTAAGGATAAGCCAAAGTGACAGCAAGTGCTAGCAACATAACTGAAGGTTTTGTGGTCGTTGTGCCCTTGAGCACATTAAACTCACTTCCCGCATTCGTTCGTTTGCAGTTGGCTAACCTGTAAATGGCTTCGACACTTCCTTTTGTGGTGTCCTCGTCCGACAAAAATATAGTGCGCTGCGAGAAATAATTGATATTAGGAAGTGCAGTGTTATGTGTTCTTCTGTAAAAATTCTTTCTTTCTTTATATATTACATTGAATTTACTTTTTGTGTGATAAATATTCTGTTTATTTTAAAACCGAGACTTGAATGCGAGATGCGTACCAGTGCACGTGTTTCCGGCTTAAAATCATTTTTCTTTCTATGTACATTCGTGGCAGTTTCCTTTGACTGATTGTGAATGCATGTTAAGAGATTTTCCACGTACATAATTAAATGTAAATATTTCCCGGACTCACGTGCGTGCATATGCCTCAGCGAAACTCTTAGCCTTTAGCATAGGGACGTTTTCACAGGAGCCATTATCACTCTACGAAGGGGTGTCGCTGAACAGCTGTCGCGGCGGAGGGATACTTGTCTGAAATAATGTGATGTTCACTTGTTTTTCGCGAACTGTCGCTTTCAGTTCAGTTCAGTTAATGCCTTATTTTACGTGGCGAGACTCGGGCCATTAGGCCCGCTCTTCCGTCTAACCACGCAAATTTCTTTACGCTCCTTTCACTACCTAGCGGAGAAAGGAGGTATTATGTTGGGCGACGAAACAGGCGGATCTCAATTTTGCTCAGAGGCTTCTGGCTTGAGGATCTTTTACATGCAAGTAAATCTACTAACATGGGACAGCCGGCTTTACTTCCCCTCCGAAGGAAGGCGTACGAGGGATTTTTTCGCCCTTAAAAATCCACGGTTTCGATCGGGTTTGAACCCGCAAACTCGGGTACAACAGTCCGGTGCGCTGACCGTTACACCACCGAATCCGCACGTTACACCACCGAGTCGCTTTGGCTCATCCTTAGGAAAATCGTTCTATAAAAGCGCGGTAGCCCGTACATGAAGTAAATGTACCTACGCGGAATACATTTATATCGCATTAGATAAAATTATAATCAACAAAACCACTACTAGATACGAACCAATAACAAATAATCTAGGATACAGTGACCACTCTGCCCAAATTCCTACAATTACTAATAGCATGAACACTGACACAACAAATAATACACGCATGTGCAGAGCATTCAATAAAGTTGACATAAAATTATTTACGGACTACTTGCTGAAGGAATCATGGCACGCAGTTTATAATGCGGTTGACACAAATGAAAAATATAGTTTATTTTTCTTCAAGCTTTCATTTTACTTTAACGTATTCATTTCTCTTAAAAAGAGAAAATTAAACGTTTCACGAAAAAGTAATATTTGGATCACACAAGGAATTAGAACATTGTGTAAAAACAAACGTACGCTCTACTTTATTTTTAAACATCATGAAATATGATGCGGTTTCCATGTCTACTTTCGAGAATACAAAATAATTTTAAAGAGAGTAATAGTTCAGCCAAAAATAATGAAAAATAATCAGGCTATTTTGAACGCTAGTACAAAACTAATGTGGTATATCGTAAAAAATAAAACAACATAATCTCGATACCTTGTAGAGAATGTTGTTTTAAAGGATAACGAAAGAGAAGCAAGTAATCTAGAAAACGTTGCAAATCTTTTCAATCAACAATTTTGCCAGAATCGCGGTTTATCTCACGAAGGGACTCAAATCACAATCTCCAACATCATACGCTTTCCCAAAATTTCCACAACGATGTTTGTTTCCGAAACTTCTTCCAACGAAATCTTCATGATAGTCAGTAAACTAACAGATAAATATTTCACTGGTTTAGATGAATTTCTGGGCTGTTCATTAAAACTTGTGCACCTGACTTTAAACCTCACCCGTTAACTCAGGTTTTAAAAGCTTCTTTATACACATGAATATTTCCAGATATTTTCAAAACAGCAAAAATTAAGACACTTTTTAAAAAATGGAACAAAAACGGCATTCAAAATTACCGGCCAATTTCTCTCTTGTCACTTTTCTCAAAAATATTAAACAGGCTTTTCTACACTCGAATTGAAGTTTTTCTCGGGAAAAAAGAAGGGTTTTCAGACTCACAACATGGTTTTAGAAAATCAAAATTTAAGGAAACTGCCAACTTTTTGTTTCTTAAAGACGTTGCTTCAGCATTGAACCAAAATGAGGCACTTATTGGATCTTTCAAAAGCTTTCGACGTTATTGACCCTAACATCCTACTCTCAAAATTACGTTCATATGGAATGCGTGGTATTGCCCTAGATTGAATTATCTCATACCTTAAACATCGAACGCAATGAGTAGAAATACCGTACTGGCACAAGAGGACATTATTTACTGATCTTTCCAATTCTTTGCCAATTGAGCCCAGGGTCCCCCAAGGTTCGATCCTAGGTCTTATCCTCTTTCTGTTATACGTAAACGATATGCCCTCTTTTATTAAAAATGGAGGAACAGTTCTATTTGCCGATGACAGTACAATATATGTACGTTACATTGCAACGCATTGCCAGATGACATTAACAATTAAAGTCCGTACACTAATTTAACTAAAAATTAAACTATTTTCTGATGCATAACTGTTTCTATACAATTAGAGATTATACTGATCATCAAAAAGAAAAATTCCGTTTATTTGAACAAAACCATGATATATAATGGATTTGTTTACATTTGTATAGTATAATTTCTTAAAAACGTATGTAATATGCCTGTAATAAGAAATGTACTTTAGCTCCCGGGTCAATGGCCCCCATCTCGATCAGGTTTTTGTCTAGTTTCCCTGATCCATTGAGCAAATGCGAGATTTGTTCCTTGTTTTGCTTCTGGATTTAAATGTAGCTTCACGAGCAGGAGCAGGAGCAGGAGCAGTAGCAGTAGCAGTAGCAGTAGTAGTAGAAGTAGTATTAGTAGTAGTAGGAATTGTAGGAATAAATTTAGGAATTGCATTAGCGTATGATGAGTGTTTAGAAAATAAATGAAGGTGGGAGGGATATCTAGAAAACGTGGGAAAGGGAGAGAGGGAGGAGACAGAAGTGTTGAAAAGTAGCACAGGAATGTAGGAAGGATTTAAAGAAATGTGGAATAAGACAGGTAATTTGAGGAAAGAGCACATTCTCCAGAAATATTTAAATGTTAAAACACTGAAACATGTTAATATTGAGTTTTTTGTAGGAGAGTTAATAAATTGCATGAACTGAAGTGCGTCACGAGAATTAATCGGGATCTAGGAGTGTACTAAGATAACGTACGAAAGGAAGGTTCGAGAACAGTAGAAATAAGTTGGAAGGGGAAGGAGGGGATGTATGTAAGGGGCCTGTGAAAGGGAGAGACGGATATGTAAATTTTTATGAAAACAATGCTGAGACATGTGATGATTGAGGGGTGCGTGAGAAGTTGGGGAACAAATAAGGAATCGAGTGGGTTTGATAGAAACGGAGAGGGAGAAAGGAGACTTGGATGGACGGCAGATGACGATGCGAGACAAACTAAGAGGGGAAATAGGAGGATTAGGAAACAATGTATTCTGACCAGGGAGGAGAAAATAATAACTTTATTGATGATTGAATTTCATACAGAAAGGTGTAAATTAGTGGATGTGAATGAGGAAGGAAAGCTGAGAAAATAAAGATATGTAAATCAATAAGTGTCGTGTGGAGATTTCAAAATTATTTGTAACGATGCGTTTCAATATTCATCATCTGTGTATGTAGGGAATCAAAATAAATTGATAAAAGTATATGTACGCGTGAATTTGCAGAAGATGACGTCGCGGACTGGGAAGATGTGGAGGAGGGCTAAAAACGCGACAACGAGGACCACGACGACGAAAACGACGGATATGCGGACTGTGACGGAGACGAGGAGGAAGAAGGCGAGAATGACAAAGACAAGGATGAAGAATAAAAAGGACAATGACGAAGACGAGGATAATAAGGATTATGGATGATGCAGGGGGAGACTATTTCAAGGGTGATGGAGCAGAAGCCTAAGACGAATGAGGAGAGCGAGAGAAAGATGTGATTGAAGGGGGAGCGATGCAGAAAATGATGCAAACAGTTAGAGGAAGAAAAGCGTCCGAATCATGATAACTACAGCGATATTTCAAGTCGCGAATATGCTAGATGCAACTCAAATTTCGTGCTTCGTTGTAAAATAACGCGAGATGAAAGGAGTTCTTCAAAAGTTATGTTAGAGTTAATTGAAAGTAAGATTACCGCAATGGATGGTACCAACACCGCATAAATGGAAAACTTATCTTGAAGACAGGAACAAAATTGTGTTGAAGACACACATTACAGAAAGAATGAAAGCTTGTTGTAAATCAATGAGCGAAAGAACCATACCCTATTCCAACGGCGACTTTAATATATTTAGATCCGATGTCCCAATGCAAGAAATCAATTTACCTGTTGGGATTTCATTTCTAAGCAGCCTTTGCTTGGAAAGTGTAAACAACACGTTAGGAAGCGGAAATGGTTTTAGAGTTAGGCTTTCAAATATTTATTTTCAGATACTTTAAAATTATTTACTTATTTGCCTTAAAAACTATTTACTTAGTAAACTCAACAACTACTTAAAATTTTTAAAAGAAATTTTTCAATAAAAGCAAATGGTTTTTTCGATTATTTATTTTCTGTTATTAACTAACACTTGCAGTGTTCACGAAAATCAGACCATCCGTTTTTTTTTCTTTGCCCCCTCCGAGTTAAAAAAAAACTCCTAGGAAAACTGCGAGGGAAGGACAGCTATATCCGAAGAAAAACGTTGAGGGTACAGGCCCTATTTTCAGTTTTTTCTCAATTTTTGAGGAAATCTTACGTATTAACACATTATACGACTGAATTATAGAGAAACGAATTTTTTTTATGAAAAAAATGTCTTACACACTTTATACAAGAGTTTTTGGACATTAATATGTTACACACTTTATACAGAGCGTTCGGTTTAGTAAAAGTGAAGCAGGACACACCCTCGCGTGCCCCGAATTTCAATTTACCCTTTATGTGGTTGGGGTAAAATTGCGCACCAATTTAGTGTTCTAGATATTTTAACCCTTAAAACACCAATTCATATTTGGCCGCATGCCTCACTGAAAAAATCCCCCAGAGACTACCACTAAAAGATTGATTTTAATGATGCTTTTGACGACATTAATAAATTAATAATTTTAAAAACTAACTATAAACATGTGAAGTTTAAAAAAAACTCTATTCTTTTTCTGGGTATGAATATGGAAAATATATTCTCACATCAATATTTATATTTAATGAAAAACCTAACAAATTTCCATGTCAAGAAATACTGATGAATCTTTATAACACAAATTTATTATACTACATTATACTAAAACTTAAAATACTTCAAATGATTCCAAACGTGGTCTGCATGTTGCATTTTCTTAGTGAATTTTTACTTCCTCGCTATCACTTACGCAGTAGAGAGAAAGTTATGTATTGTATGTATTGCTGGCGAATTTTAGGCAGAAAAAATCCTCTGACACTTGGTGTTGCCAGAATCCATGTTTTTTGTGTTCTTGCTATTAAAAAATCGAATGACAGCAAAAGTCTGTTCATCCATCTGTGAACAACACTAGCCATCCGATTCAGCCGATTTTCTCAAAAATATCTTATCCCCAATCGATCTGGCTGGACTCACGGTCCCTTGAATTTGAAACCGATATGTTAAATTTGGATGGTACTTTACATTAAGCCTCAGCGATATTTTCAAACTAAAAGAAAATGGCTCCATCTATTTTGATGAATTTTGTGCTTGGATAGGTGATAAACGTTTAGGAAAATGAGCAGATTTCATTTTCTTTAACACTGATTTTTCAAAAATGGCTCAAATTTAAAATATTTTGGCGCATTCCTACAACTACACTTATGAAGATAGAGATATTTTCCCTTAATGAATGCTCCCTCTGTTCCTTTAAGATAAATTTTGAAATAAAGTTCTCTACAATGTTTTGAAAATGTGAATACTTTTCGTATAATTTTGTGTACGGGCGAGAAAGTACGTGCTGTTTTAGCACCACTAGTGTAATCAAGAGCCAAACACGCTTTAGTGACTCAAATTATGCGAATCACTTGTAATAAATTACACCATATTTTGATAAAACACATTATAAACAATATCAATAATTTTGAACTTCCTAAAAAAATTATCACCTATAAAAAATAAGCAACAATTATCAGTGGGCTTCTAAGCCAATGTTGTAACGATTGGCAGATACGTTCTGTAAAAATTTGTCTAATTGTGCCAAATGACTTAGTGGTGAAAATAGTGAGTGGTGAAAACAGCGAGTTCTGACATCTGGGCTGTTAATATCAAAATAGCTGCACATTCACCACATGTTATATATGTTAAATATGATTGTGCATCACCTATGTTAGGACATCGATATTTATATAGATTTTATAAACGGATGGGTAGTATTTCATGGCTGTTTAAATAAAACTCGTGATGCTAAAACAGCATATCCATTCTCGCCTGTATTTTCATGCAAAATTACACTAAAAGTACTCAAATTTTCTAAAAATTGTACATGACCTTATTTCAAAATCTATCTTGAAGGAATATATTTCATTAATGGAAATATCTCCATCTTTAATTTTTAGTTGTAGAAAGATGTGCATAGTTTTACCGCACGTCGACTCTTTTCGCTCAATTGACGGAATTTTATCCAATGTGTCATCCCTGCTTGTTAGTGTTAATTTATGCTTCGCGAATCTTTGTTCATTTCCGAGAAAATTGTGCCATCCGTAATTTTTAACATTAAATATTATTAATTTTTCTTTAATATTTCTATAAATAAGATGTGGCTTCCCAACATATTTCGATGTATTATGATTGCGAGCTGAATATGACGAATTTCGTAACTTTAATGTTTTAGTAAGTCTGTAGTTCAACGACGAAATACTAAACGTAGAATTTGTGTGCTTCTTTTTTAATATAAACCTGGTATTATAACGTATTTTTACGCAGTTAAGTTAAAATGAAATAAAAAGAAGTAAAATATCAAATATATTAAATTCGAAATATGTATTTGTTTAACAATGCTTGTAGAAATATAGAACAGATATTTTACCATTCTCCCTCTGGTCTTCTCTTCTTATACGTTTGAATTTTCCGCTGGCAGCACACCTAGCACGTGCTGCTATCTGTTGGCATTTCACGAAATCCCGTCCACAAGACACAATTACTGACCATGACTGCTACCTGTTGGAGACTTAAAGAACTTAACAGGGTACCACAAGATACAAATTGTCAAGATACAGATTGTATAGATCGCGTTCTAAACTACGGTAATACTTCAATTCAATATATTCTCGAATGGTATTGTGACCGCCCGTTTTCTTAGATTCCGAAAACGTGTCACATACCGCCCTAAGAAAGCGAGGGAAAAGAATATTTTGAACGCGCGCCAACGCGGATGGATATTTGGAATGATAATTAGAATTTAAAACAAGAGAGACCGCCACCTTAGACCAAGGGCGAGACCGGAGGTCGGATGAAAGAAAAAGTTCTTTCTGAAGGTAGCAGCTGAACTGGGCGGACGTATGGAAAACGGTACGCCAGGAAGTGACATTGCAGCGGATTTCAGATTTGCAACTTTTTCGAGGAAAACTCTTCTAGAAGACCAGAAGAGGTAATTATTCTATTATAAATTGATTTAAACATAATCTTAGAAGAAAGGTAATAAGAAACGTTATGAATTTATAATGGAAGAATTAGGAGTGGAGTTTTGAATAGATGGCAGTAATTAATAGCTTGCATTCATTTCTCTTTCCAGTTTTTTCTCTCACATGCTTTTCGTATATTTAAATACTCTCTTGAAGTTGGTGCTCATATAAAAGGGGTGATCTCTGGATTCATTTTCACTCTGAATATCCAGTTGGTCATTAACTGTAATCGAAAATAAAGTAAAATTCATATGAGAGTATTCAAGCATATAAAACTTGAACGAGAAGAAGAAGGCGATTTCTGAGGGAGCAACGGCGTTCTCAACCCGAGGCCACGACGCTTCAAGGCCGAAGCAGCTCGGTGGAAAGGTGTAGAAGGAAGCAAAGTGGACTGCTCTACGCGGCCGAGAACACAGTAAGGTCGTTCCAAATAAAATGTTTTGTAGGAATAGGAGTGATTCAGTTTAATAAGAAAGCTCATTCTGTATCTATCACGTAGAAAGAAAAAGGGAGGGTAACAGATTTACCACGCTTAAAAGATAAGAAAAGTAAAAGTACATTTGTTTCCGACTTCTAATACGTGAGAACAGAATCAATCTTTTCTTTCAAAAAAGGATTTCAAGATCAAATATTGTAATATAGTGATTAAGAGTTTGTGTAAGAGTATAATTATAATAATAGTAATTCTCTGGATTTTAGAGAGAGAAAGAGTTTCCTTTTGTTGTAAAAGTAATGTTTAGGGAAAAGTATTAATTTTTGATTTTCAATGTGTGTTTCTTTCAATTTGTAAAGTAATATTTATTCTGTATTTGGTTTTTTCTTATGTGCCATTGTATGTATTTGTCAAAGCAGCCAATATTTTTAGAATATATTCTGAATTTAGTGAAAAGTGATTCTCACCCGAGTTGTTTGTAATTTTTGCATCCAATCCATAAACGATCTTCACGACCCTGCCCCCCCCTATTTTTTATTTATTGTGTCCACACTGGGACGTCTATACTGAGCTAGTCGACCATCTGGTGAATTGTGTTCACCACCCCCCCAAGACGTCTCAGGTCGGGTGCTGGCCTTACGGCTTGTACCGCACACGACGGTGGCTCGCAGTATATTATTGCCAATTTCATCACCATTAAGAAACATTAGAATGTGACAGTAAGCATATTTTCCTCCTAATATTTCATGAAGTTCACGTACGCGCAAACATCTTCCGATTTATTTTTTGAGAGGAGACGGAATTTACAGACAAATGGGGAAGAGGAGATCTCAAATCGTAACTTGAAAATGGGCTAGTAGTTTGCAGATTCCCAAGCAGTGAGATTTAAAAATATCGGTTACTTTTCTCACATTCACACACACACAAACACACACACATCAAAAGTATAATTTAAATATGAAATAAATATAGACATTTTTGGACAAATGAAAAAAACTGCACTCGTTTACAAGTACTAATACTTGTTAACAAAGAAAATATATAATGTTCAATGGTTCTTGACCCGATGTAATTATCTGTCTGCTGGTTATTGAGATTGGGTCACAAGAAAGAAAACGACATTTTTACATTGCCGACGTTTCGGCCGTATATTTGGCCTTCATCAGGGCTGTAATGTTCTTAGTTATACATACTAAACGTCCTTATTGCCTATGTTGTTCACTATTCTATACATTATAAAAATTTTAATTGAGATAGGCATGCTGTGCAACCGCTTCTGTTGGCGCATGTAGTGATGTCGGTAGCATGTAATGATGTAGGCGTAGTAATGTTGGCGCATGTAATGATGTAGTGAAGGCCGTGGATTCGAAGCCGTGGATTTTTAAGGGCGAAAAAATCCTTCGTACGCCTTCCTTCGGAGGAGAAGTAAAGCCGGCTGTCCCATGTTAGTACATTTACTGCATGTAAAAGATCCTCAAGCCTAAATGACGCCTCTGAGGTAAATTCAAATCGCCTGTTTCGTCGCCCAAGAAATACCCTCTTACCCCCATGATTGGTGAAAGGAGTGTAACGAAATTTGCGTGGTCAGACGGAAGAGCAGGCCTCATGGCCTGAGTCTCGCCACGTAAAATAAGGCAAAGTCAATTCAATTTAATTCAACCTTGCAGGAAATGAAAATATTTGATATGGATATTGTCTCTCTTACTAAAACGAAAAAGAAAGATGCAGTAGCTTAAGCGATGGAAGAAAGACACCTGCAAGAAAACGACTGGAAAGATCGTAACAAATGGAAGCCAGGATGCGCTAAGCGACCTTTAGTTGTAATAAATTCGAAAAAAAATGCCAGGTGACTTTAAAAATTTTAAATTGATACACAAATTTAAGTTTCAAGTTAAATATTTTCTGCTCGTTTGTATACAATAGAGACTATTGTAGCCATCAATAAGAAAAAAATATATTTATTTTAAGAATGATATTGCATTATATAATTAAAAATACTTAATAATCAGGTAACAAGTAATGTACTTCTGCTTCTAGGATGGCTGGATAATGTCTCCCGTCTCGATTAGGTTTTTGATCAGTTTTCTGGATTCTTTGACCGGAGACTGAGATGACATCTTGTTTTTGTCTGGACATAAATGTAGCTTCACTATGAGCACAGTTAGTTGAGCTTTCGTTTTACTTTCTCGCTACATCTAACGCAGTAGAAAGTTAAGTAATGCTGCCCGAAAAAACGCCGAATTTTCGGAGGAAAAATTCTTATTACAGGGCTCTGGCAACAAAAAATGGTTAAATCCAGCTAATAAATTAAGAAACAATCATCTAATACGTGGTGTATCCAGAATACATGTTTTGTGGGTGCTTGATACCAAAAAATCGATTGATGAGAAAAAGTCTGTCTATCAGCCTGTGAACAACGCTAGTGGGTAAACTGTTAATCCGAGTTTCTCCAAAATTGATAATCTCCAATCGATCTGACTGATGTGGCGGTCCACGATTTTCTCCGCATTGTGTATGGCTAGTTTATTTATTTATTTATTTATTTTACGTCAAAAAAACAGTTAAAAACTGCGTATGACGTGCTATGGGGAAAAGTGAATTGTGTGCACATTTTCAAAATTCTGTGATCCCTACACTTAGTCATATACTACTTAAATTTTGACCCAAAAACTATTTTCAAGGATAAATAGTTGCCGAGATACTCCAGAAACTATCCAATGAATGTACGCAAGTGCGTTATTGTTCAGTAGGAAGCATTCTTAGTTCCCGAATGCGCCACTACTAATAGACCCCCCCCCCCTGGGGGGATCATTCAGAATATTCCGCAATCTCACGGTTCCCTTTCCTCATTTCCACTTTCGGCAGCTTGCAAAACACTGAGTTCGTATGAAGCCCCAGGAACATCTTCAGAATTTCCAAAAATTTGTTCCATAGTTTTCGATTAAATTTTGTTATTGGGTAGTGTGACGGACGTTTAAGAGAATAATGTTGGTCGCATTTTCGTTGATTTTCTTATTGTTTCGAAAATTGCAAATTATTCAAATAATTTCGATGTTTTCCTACAACAACATAAAGATAGAGATTTTTCTTTCAATGAAATTTCCTTAAGATATATTTTGAAATAAGGTCATGTACCATTTTTCGAAAATTGAGTCCTTTTCACGTAGTTTTGCGTGAATACAACTATTTTATTTTCGTTAAGTAATTTTTTCTCAAAACGGCACCAACAATTGTGATTAAAATTTGACCTCAATAGCGTATATGAGTATTAATGGTAGCATTTAAGAGAATGAATGGTCAATTTTTTAAAATTGCAAAAAGTCAAAATCCTTTTCGACGTCTTCCTTCAAGTAAAATTATGAAGATTTTTTTCTTATGAAATATGTAATGAGAACAGTTCTAATAATAATGTCCTGTTTAATTTTTTCAACAATGTGACTTTTTTTTGCGAGTGTTGTGTCAAACATAGGCAATTTTATTTCCTTTAAACCATTTTTTCTTAAAAACAGCAACATTTTTATTAAATCTAACCTTAGGTTTAATGACGTAGTGAAAAACGATTAAGAGAATGGAGCATGTCTAATGTTTGTTTATATGTCTGATACTTCGAAAATTTAAAAACATTTGAAACGTTTTGGCGTGTTCCTACAACTGCAATTGTGAAGAACATTTTTTCTTAATGAAAGTGTTCATTAAGAAGGTCTTCAAATAAGGTCAATTTTCAAAATTTGGTAAATTTTGTGTAATTTTGATACAAGTCGTCCGCTCGAATACTCTGCGTTTTGTGAACGTAAAATGAATGTTGATGCCTGGCAGTAGGCTGCTTTGTAAGTTAGAATTTGTATATTATTTCATTTTTCTTTGATTCATTTTTACATTGAACTTTTCTGATACGTTTACAAATTAATCTTTTAGAAATTATTTAAAACATATTTGTATTTTAAATTTCGTCCTTATTATATTTGAGCTCCGTCAAACGGTGCTCAGAAATAGCAAATAGCGGATAGTTTTGGTGTATTTTTGATGTGTGGGTTGTATATGTTTTTGGGATCCTGAACACGATTACAAGGTTTCCCAATAAAAAGTTTGCCCGAAAACACTTTTTTCTCAAAAAAAGTGTAAAAAACTCGACATATTTTGTTTTTTTCAAAATAACTCCACTTCGAATACAATGGTCGTTTATGAAATGAAGGAAGATACAATTGCCTACATCGTATTTTCGAAGGGTTTTTCTGCAACCTGCAGTTTATCCGCTAGAGCAATGTGTATTTCAGTGTTTTTATGAGGAAAATATTGAAAACGGGATTCATTCTATTTTATCTCTATGTAGCTCAAAAACTACGCAATTTTAGTAAATACCGGTCTCATAAGAAATGAAATATGATTCTCAAAAAGGCTCTAAATTTTTTCTTTACATTTCTTGTAAGAATAAAGTAAAATATACTTATAAGGGTGAGGTAGTTTGGATTATAGGGGTTTACTCTGAATTTTCTAAAATGTCAAAAGTTTGAATTATTTCCGGCGTCTGGCCACAACGTTACGTCGGAAGTCTATTAGTCTTACGTCAGTAGTCTGTAAATTGTTTGTAAAAGCATTATGGAATTTGATTAAATTCATTTGATCAAACAGAATGGTTATTTCATGGACAGCCTGGCTTTAGCACTGGCTTTTCTTGTGAAAGTCAGTTTATTACCCTTACTCAAGACTTGTCTGAAGTAATGGATGTAGGGGGAAGAGTGGATGCAATAATTATTGATTTTGCTAAAGCTTTTGATATAGTGCCGCATGACATATTGATACTGAAACTTATTGATGCTAAAAATTTACAGGCGGCTAATAGCAAGGATAAGGAAATTTCTTCGCGATAAAAATCAAAAGTTCGAGTTTTACAGCATTTATCTGAAAGGGGTAACATTACTTCCGGGATCCCTCAAGGCAGTGTCAAGCAAGTCGTTTACGTTATTATAGTTATGACTACATGTGCTTTAAATAATGTCACAAAGTTTCTCGAAAACTCAAAAGTTTTCTGTTAAAATGAGCTAAAATATCGTAATTTTGAAAACGCTTAATTGCCATTTTCTGAAAAATTACTCCATTTTTTCTTCAAACGTTTCCAGCAAATAAATTTTGGAATTTTTTTTAAATTAAACGAATTCCCCAACCCTTAATTTCCAGCAAAGTGTGTGTGTGTGTGTGTATGTGTGTGTATATATATATATATATATATATATATAAATTGCATTTGTGAGTAGAAGGTCTTCAAATGACTTCAAGTGAAGGTTTTCGAAAACGCAATAACTTTCTGTGAAAAAGAGCCTCAAATTTCGCATTTGTAGTAACGCTTCAACGTCATTTTCTTAAAAGCAGCTCTAAATTATTCAATGAAAAATGCTATTTTAGACGAAGGTTTACTTTTATTTAATATTATTAAAATGGTATGTCGGTTCTTCTGTTAAAAAAACGAAAAGTTGGATAGTATGAAAGTCGTTTAAGAGTAAGGCGTTGGTCTCATGTTCGTTGAAAGCCCTGATTTTTCAAAAATTGAAAAAAATGAAAACTTTTTCGTCTTCCTACATCTACGATTATGAATATAAACATTTTTATTTTCTCCTATACATACGTATATACAGGTTAATATGCGTAGTATAGAGAAAATTATGTAAAGCTACGCGAAAAAATGGCGAGTTTTCGTCGGAAAAAATTCATTGCGGGGACCTTACAACGAAAAAGTGGATAAATCCAGTTGATAAATTAAGAAAAAGTTCTCTAATACGTGGTGTTGAAGTCCAGTTTTGTGGGTCCTTGATGCGGAAAAACCAATTGAAAGTAAAACGTGCGTCCATCCGCCCGTCCGTCTGTCTGTCTCCACGTCTGTCCGTGTGTGAACACTACTAGCGCTTAAACCACAGTACGATCTTTTCCAAATTGAAGAAACCCCTGTCCATCTGGCTCTAGTTGAAGCTATAAAAGTTTGAAAAGCATTCTTTAAAATTTGGAGGTACTTTATATAAATTTAACCAGACATTTTTTAAATTTTCTCAAGAACTGCTCTTAATTTCTTCTTTAAATTTCTTGTAAGAGTGGAGTAAAATATACAAGTATCCCTACCTAAACCATTCACATGTTGGATTGCCAATGGAGATGAATAGTAAAGTTTGTTCTTCAATTAGTAAAAACGATTACTAAAGGCAAAGGAAAATATATTTACGAGTAAAACTGTGTAGATCATTTAGCACTACATGTTCAGACAAGGAGTAACGTGTAATTCGTGCTAAAACTACCATATTTGGAGAATATTACAATACTATAGTGTTTAGTAATTACTATTATGTGTTTTTCGATATATTTACATTTGTATGCCAAAGCTATCAGTGATGGTGCGTAGCCGCTGGTGGATCGTGTTATTTATTAAGTTTTAATTATTTTACTTTCTGGCATACTGCTTACGCAGAATATTGTAAGTCTAAAACACTCATCCAATATGTTCTTGAACACACCATACCTTTTAGTTTATATAAAATTCAACCAGAAGTATTTTTCACTAAAATGTTTGAAAAAAAAATATATTCTTAAAAATTATTTTTTCCCATCAAACGTTCTACAACTTGAAATAAGTTTTAAAAAATGATGACTGAGATGTGTTAATTTGGAGAGAAATTGTGATATAAATTGTATTACATAAACATTACTAAAAGTAAAAAACTCCTTACTGTTTTGGCGCCAGGTAAAGGGTATAATGTTTTGACTCTTTTCTTATATATATAGAACAATATTCATGTGCTTTCTTTGTCTATCTGTCAGCATTTATTCTTTCACGTGGCCATCGCTATTGTCTTTGGGTCATTATTTCCGTGATTAGTGTTTCACGTATACTCTTACACAGATTTCATCATTTCTAAGACTGTCCAGTCTCGACATCCCGCAAACTATTCTCAGAACATCCACATGTACCCTTTCCTCCGGTTGGTCTTTGTGACAGCCCATGTCGCTGACGCAAATGTGGTGATCGGCTCTACAATGTCATATACATCATGAATTCAACCCTGATACTTATTTTCAGTGAACATATTATGTTTAACCTCTGTGCCGATAATATTCTCTGTCTGGTAGTACTATTTATTTTCAATTCAAATCTTTCATTTTATAAAATTGAATTTTCTAAGTATTTAAATTCACTATAACATATAATAGTAACAACTTCAAAATGGATACCCTCTGCTGCCTCGCCAATGATACGATACTTGTCGTATTTAGACTAATTTTAAATTCTAATTTTTTTATTCCGTCAACAGTTTTTACTTTTTCGCCGTTACTTTGTAAGAAGAGAAAGTACTGTAACCATATGTCAGAAAACGGCAAATTTTAACTGTGGTAAGGAAAAAGTGGATCTTGTTCCCCCATATTACTTTCTCATAACTCAACTTGTGTATTCAGAATCCATCTTTTATGGCTTCTTCCAAAAAATCGATTGACAGCAAAACTACTGTATGTCGGTCCGTCTGTCGGTCAGTCTGTAATCATCACTGGCGCCTTAACCGTTCGGCCAATTTTTTCAAATTTGGTATTACTTGCTCGATTTAGAAGAAAAACTCTGAGTTTGAGGTTCTCTGAGTTTTAATTTTTTTTTATATTTTGATTGGGTACTCTAAATGAAGCCTTAACATTTTCAAAGTTTTCTCATCAATGAGTCCAATTTTTTTTATTGATCTTGCTTCTCAGATAGCCTAAAGAACGCTTAAGAGATTCCATGGTGCAGGTATAATTTTTATTGAACCCTCAGAATTTCAAATTTAGAAATAATACGAGAAAGATTACGCTACTGTAGCACTACTTGTTGTAACAGGTCTGACACATAAGTGTAATTTGCCATTAATACCTGATCATTGGCAAATAGTAAATTGTATAAATATTTTATTGAAAATGTTTCTAAATCCAATCACTTTTTTTTAGATAGTAACAATTTAAAAAAATTATTATTTATTCCAATTTACGTTTTGAAGATCGAATGTATCTCCATCTTAAGATATAAAAACGATTCTCCATTGCATACATATTTTGAGCACATTCCGCGCCACGTTTTGAGAGTTTATGTTGCATATTTCTTTAAAAGAGTGGGAGACAAAGGACATCCTTGCTTTAGGTCTTTGTTATTTTAATTTATTTTTATAACTCTTTTCCATTTAGTATATAAAACACTTTATTCCTGTATAAATCAATGAATTTACTATATACTAGATTTATTGCACTATTTCTTAGTACTTCGAAGGGCTTTGTTAAAGGAATACTATAGTACGGGTTTTCCAGATTGTTGAAAATTAATTGACTTACTAAATTTCTTTGATCTCATTTTTTTCAATAAGCTGATTCAATGTCAAGATGTTTTCGAGAAACGATCTATTTTTCGGAATCAAGAACCAACAAAATGTGGATTGTGGCTACACAATGTGTATCAGGAAGCACTTTAATGAACAAGATTTATCCACTTTTTATCAAGGATCCACAATCCGATCATTGTTGTCTAACTTTACTAAGTAGAATGCGGGAAAGAAAAATTTCGTAAAGGGAGAATGTAAAAATAATGTAAGAGCACGTCTGCAACGTTCATCGTGTAACAACGAACGAGCATATGCCACTGGTAGGCCGAAACGTGGGAAATAGCGTGACTGTTTTCTATTTAAAATATCATTGGAAACGGATATGATATATTCAGCACTGTAGCTTTTAGGCGATAATCTCGAGAAACATATATATATATATATATATATATATATATATATATATATATATATATTGTGACGGAACACACATGCCGTGGACTGTCCTCCGGCGCCCGCACACAATGCAACCTTGTCTTTGACCAGGGGTCGTTAGCCCTGAGGGTGTGAAGCACCGCTCGGGCGTTACCAGCGCCGTGCGGCAGCCTACTGTCGCTCCGACGCCAGGCCTGTCAGGTTGTTCGTTCGTCTTGCCTGTGAGAGGCAAATAAGGGTAGCTTGCAATGGATAGAATCAGGATGGATCGAATTCTAATGAAACACTTGGATGGCTCTGGTAAAATTAGGCATGTATTCTGAAACTTTTTCCAGAGGCACATACACATACACACTAGATTATAATAAACAAATTGCAATCCTATTTTTATGATAATTATAATCCTAATTCTGGATTAACATTCTTGCTCCATCTTGTGCAAATAAACAATAACCTCCCTACCTTAAATACTCAAAATCATAATAAACAAATTGCAATCCTATTTTTATGCAAACCTACTGATCTTGGCACTAAAATGTTCTTTCAGTCTGTTCGTTCCACTATGTTGGATTGAACTGAATTCCGTGTTATGCGTTCGGCAAGAACACTTCCTAGTTATACCTTTTAATCACACCTTTGAAATATTACGACCTCGCGGTCTGAATGTCGCACGGGTACTCACGCTTCGGCGATTGGGGAACACGTAACCTGGACCTCGGCCAACGCAGTGACTGACCTCAGCTGCTTATCGCTGCGAACGGCTGCTCGCGCCGCAGTGACGCTCGACCTCGCCCCTCGCTGCGCTACACGCTCGCCGGTCCGCGCTGCTCTTGGCCTCGCCCTCCGTTCGCCCGTGAAGTAGTACAATTTTCTCCAGTCGTCCCGTAGAACGGCCGTGCCTCTACGCCCGTCTTCCGTTCCCAACAAACTTGCTTCTTTGGCTGTGTTGCACCAGGAATGTCGCCTCAGCCTTCCGCTTTGGCGATGCGGCGTAGTTGCGACGTAATGATCGTCTACTCGACCCTTCGGCGATCTCTATCAGACTGTTCGGCGGTTTTTCTCAGAATGTGCCGCGATTGCTATCAGAACTCTCCGGCGGCCTTTCTCCGACTGTCCGGTTTCCCGGGAACCCCTTCCCCCCCTCGGAGACTGTTCCCTCGTCTTTCTATCAACGTGCCAATCGCAGGATTTAATTTTCCAGCGCTTATCGCCCCGGGAAATCATTGGCGACCACTCGTTACGTCCGACTTCAGCCGCGGCTGACGTCAGATGATGACGTACCAACGCGCCACGTTCAAAGTGGTAAACACCCGCGATTTATCTTGGGGCACCCTGAATGTTTACAAACCAAGATATATTACATAAAAATCGCGCGGCAGAATCTGTAAGATTCGATGTATTTCATCGGTATTTTATATATTAAATTTGCAAATTGTCTTAGAATCTTGAATTTGAAGAATATGAACTAAATGAAAGAAAATCAGAAATGTAAGTACGATTCTAGAGAAAATATATTTCTTAAGAGCACAAAGTTCGATTTGCAATTGAATTTTCAATTGAAACTTACTCAATTTATTTACATAAACCTACAAAGTAATATCCTTTTCATGCTTGGGAATTTTAAAATCTTCAAAAATTAGAGGACAAAAAAGTGGATGTGTTAAACGCCTCAGAGGAATCCAATGTAGTTGTAGAAGCTTTTGCGTCAGAATTCTCGGAACAAATTGAGAATGATATGATAGGAATTATAACGCAGAACAGGTTACATGTGATCATTTATGATCGTATTTAAAAACAAAACGTAAAAATATAGCTGTGCTAAATTCTAACTATTGGCATTACTCATTCCTGCAAGTGATATTTTTAGCCATTATAATTTTGAAATTGCAAATTGAAATTGGAATATTACCCGTTCATATTCCGTATGGAGGTAAAATACAAGGCCATTGGATGGTGGAAATTTTTGGAACGAAAGTTTAATATTAACAGCTACTACGATTCATTGGTAAGTCGAATGCCAGATATTGTAAGACTATATCTAGGCATGAAAGAACTGAAATATCGAAGAAATTTTCAACACATGAATTTACTTTTAAAATAGTTTACAGCGTCGGAAGCACACGGCCTCATTCAACTAATAAAAAACTTTGTCTCTAGCTTTAAAGGGTGGATTGTATTTAGAATTTTGTTTAAAAAAAGAAAACTTGAATTAATGTTTCGTAATTTAGACTGACACGTTGCCTTAAATAATCGTTACTGAGGACTTCAAATTATCGAAGCAGACTCAATCCCTCACGTCGCAGAGGAAAATATATAGCAATCCCTCACAATAAAACGAAAAGTGTTAAAAATCCAAATGGTTCAAATCGAAACAAGGAGTTGTCATCAGATAAGGATGATTTTGGGATTCTATATGAAGAAAGTAACATCTTCGAGTTTCGACTTTAAAGAGGCAAGCCATGGTATTGAAATCACACAATTTGTATCTAGATTTTGATCCAGGTCGAATAATGTGGAATGTGTGGTGGGAAAATCAGGACGTGCCAGATTTTTCTTGGTTTCTCTAGTTTCGACGCTCTCTCATTTCACTGTCGCTCCGTCGTAATTTAATAATACTTTCATATTCATTCTCTCCATCGAATCATTCTTACATTCCACCTGTGGCCAAAAGACTTAAGCAATTGCATCGCAATAAAGTTATTTAACTTTGTATTTTTGGCGTCCATGTTTGAAAACTTTGCCCACAACTGAGTCCGAATTCTGCCTTATCAGAAGGTTTTGACGTTTGCTTTCATACAAATAGTAAACAAAAAATAGCATCACCCACTCAATTGATGTTTAGCATTCATTTGAAGTTTTAATATAATAGTTTTACGTAAGGAATTTTAACTTTTACATAATTGCGATTACCGAAATTTTCCAGTCAAAAAAGAAAATATTGAAAACATCAGATCACCTAACATCAATGTTAGAAAAGACATTAGACAACGCCCACAATATGATATTTTTTCTGCATGACCATTATTTTGTGCATAGGAACACTAGTTTCCTGTAACCCCATTTTAGTTCAAATATTTTATATTTAGAACTCTTTCCGATGAAATTATTTTCTGGGAGTTAGAATTAACTAGTGGTGCTACCGAATGGCCCAGCCTTTTCGTATTAGTTTTCTATTTTTTTTTTTTTGGTCTGGGGGAGCTATTAGAACTAGCCGCATACTCTTGCCAGCTGCCTTCTATCGTCACCCAAGAACTTATTTTTGACATTTTCTAAACTTTTTCGCTTTCCTAGTCATACATCAACAATTTCCGAAACTTCACAGTTAATTCTGAAAATGGGAACTATGCCACCATCATAAGTGTATTTTACACTATTCTCGAAAGAAATTTAATGGGAGAATTTGAAGCCATTTTTGACAAAATTTCAGAACATTTACTTAAAGCTTCATATAAAATGCCCCCAGAAATTCCCCAATGTTTTTCAAAATCGCAGAGCTTCAGCTAAGGCACAAACGATATGGGTTCTCCAATTTGAAAAAAATATCCTCCGCATGGTTTAGGTGCTAGGTTTATTCGCATACACGAGACGGACGGACGGACGTTTTGCTTTGAATTGTT
The DNA here is from genome assembly GCA_964035755.1 of Teleogryllus oceanicus. NCBI lineage: Eukaryota > Metazoa > Arthropoda > Insecta > Orthoptera > Gryllidae > Teleogryllus > Teleogryllus oceanicus. The sequence continues at coordinate 68,381,550 of CAXIVR010000013.1, forward strand.
TTTTCGGCATCAAGGACCCACGCAACATGGATTCTGGCAACACCAAGTTTTTTTCTTAATTTATCAACTGGATTTATTCACTTTTTCATTATCAGGGCCCGGAAATGATTTTTTCTGCCGAAAATCTGCCGTTTTTTTTGAGCAGCATTACATAACTTTCTCTATACTACGTATATTACTCCGTATACGAGAAAGTAAAGACTTTTCTGTCTTTGTGATTTATGAAGCTTTTCTCTGCTTCCGTCAATGCAAATTAGTGGGAGTCGGGCGAAAATGCATCGCTTGCCACGGCCGCCGGGTGAGCTAGTCACACCTCCAGCGGCGGCCGTCTCCCTTCTCGCGCGGTCGTTCCATCTGCTCCGGCGCTCCCCTCGCCACCCGCCGCGCGCCGGCGTGTTGCCGGTTGCGTGCGGCGCAGGCGCTTCCCACGCCCGCAGCGTGCTTCTATCTAGCGGCGCGCTCCGCAACCGCCGCGCCGGGAGCGGCTGATGCCAGCGGCGGCGGCCGTCCGTCAGTGCCGGCGGGAGCGTCCTACCGTTCAGAGGCGTCGAACCGCGTCGCTTCGCGTCGCGAGCGGTCGTTCATCCGACATCGTACGTGGTCGTCGCGGCCCCGCCTCGTCCGCCGGATTGTGGACGCTCTTTGATTTTACCCGTCGCCCGGGACCGACGTATTTTTCCTCCGATTCCGCGATCCAAATTTGCGTTGAAAGTGTAACAATTGTGATTTAATCGTTCCATTTTTTTATTTATTTTTGTTTGTCCCTCTCCCCTTCGTTACTAACGGTGCACTTGCTTATAATTTGTTTTATTTTGTCCAAGATTTTTGTGAAAGTGTGAGTGATTTCGTAACTCACTCGACATATTTTTGTTGTTACTTCCTCACGACGAGGAGGAGATTCCTGTGAATAATATTAGTTTTGGGGAAACAAGTGGCCTAATTTCCTGTCTTTTTGTAAGATTGTCGCATGGAAATGTGATCGCTACTACGTTTATTTAGATGTTTTTTGTTTAAAAAGTGTGTTGACATTACCGTCATATAGTGAAGATCAGTGTCGATGGTCTGGGCTTGTGGCTAACACGTTGAACGTTCTTATTCTTATCTTCAGAAATTTCCACGAGTTCTAAATAAAACCATATTTAGAAGTTCGAGATAAGATTTCAATAAACAAAAGGAGTTAGCCAAAGATTCGTGGTAATGTATTTGAAGTGAAACATTTGATCTCGTCCGTCAAGCAGAGTAGTCGTTGAACTTTAAAGAGGTAATTAATTACCTACGAATATAGAAGAACCTATTGAATCCTCTTTCCTCTCCTCCAATCGAACCCTTTTATTCCCTCGGTCTTTTGAAATGCAATTCCTTTGATCCCTTGAACGATCACTAAATTTCACTTACGGCCGAACGTCTTATGAAGAAAACGATCTCGTATCTTTCAAGAGGAAGCTGAAAAGCCCGAATCTCCTCCAAGAGGCATCAGACATTCAATTTCTATGTGGTTTGAGCTGAAATTCAGTTAAACTTATTCACTACTTCCTTCATAAATGTTGCGAAGATTTCACGGATATATTTTGTTAAATCAAAATCAACTATCTGCTTTGTAAATATACATCATTAAATATTACCTTGAATATAAGTATAGATCCGCACGTTATTTAATTGCATTTAAGTATTTTTTTAAAAATATATCTTCTGAGTTTGGAGAAAATCTTATCATCAAACATTTTGTTGCGATGATAAGCAGAGTGTCACAAATGTTAAAATCAGTATCATCAAAAAGTTTACTTCGAACGTAAAGACGGTATAAAGCAATAAAACTTAAAGTTAATGAGAGATGCAAACATTGACCTAAACGTCAAATAGAGAAAAATCAAGAATTAAAGTATTTTTTACAGCTGAGAATTGTTTGTTTGAAAACAACTGAACAAAATAACCCAATAAATCACCTCATCTCGGGCGTAGAGTTACGTGTCATACAAACGTAAACTACTGTTGTAGCTGGACCATAAACCGCCCCGTTTGATGTCTGCGCCAATCAATGATGTAACTGAAGCGTGCCAATCCAATTGATCTTCACCTTTCCACTTCTCGCTTAGGTCGACCTTCGACTCTCACCCTCCACAGCCGCTTTCAACCACTCCTGCCAGCAGCGACCTGCAGGCTGGGAGCAGGTGTGCTTCTCGTCGAAGACGCAAGAGAAGGCGAGATTTAATGCACTCCGCCAGAAAACGCGAAAAAGAAGAACAGGAAAAATACGGAGCGAGAAAATGTGTACCAGAATGATGAATATTAATGAAAGTTGCATTTAACGGTTTTCCAGTATATACAACGTGAAGTTTTTTTTTATATTGTTTACCGTTACAATACTTCTGACACAGTTCAAAACGATAAAAGTAAACTTAAAAGTTTGCATCAATCAGTGATATAGCCACAACATAACAATCCATTTGAACACCACCAAACCTGCAGACAGTTCCTGTGGGGACGCAGATGGTACGCCACTCGGAGATACAAGCGCAGGCGACGACAAGATTTAATACACTCCTACGTCGGAAGGCGGGAAGAAGAAAAACTTTGGGAGGGAGAAATATGTAACAGCACGCTGCTTTGTCCTTGCGCATGCACGGCGTCGTCTGTCCCGGAAAATCTGCACGTCATGATAAACAGCCACTTTTCGCCCTCGTGATTTATTTTTGAAGCGAGATCGCGCGAGTGGTCCTCCGCAGAGCCTGTGGTCCCGCCACCGCCTCCGCGGGCTGCTCGTGAGAATGCCCCAGCGACAGCCGCCGGGGGGAGCAGAAAATCGAACACGCGGCTCCATTCCTCGACAAGAATAAACACCTAGGAAAGAAACATGTTTAAAAACAGATGCAAACGAAGCCGCCGCGAGATTTTAAAGCGTTGTATGAAGCACGTTGATACAATTTCTGCCTACTGTGAAAAACTGTGAGAAGAAACATTTTTTTGACCGCACGTTTTTTTGTACATGTAGAATTAATTGACCTACGTTACTTCAATGTACTGGCGATCGCGAGTATCTTTAAAGTGAATGAACGTTTAGGAATGGATGTGGCACTTCCACCCAGATAGATGGAATGATGAGATATCACATGAGCATACATAATTAATTAGTCAGTTGAAATTGAAATATAAGCTGTTGCAGGGACGTGCATAAAATATAGAACAGTACACATTTGTAGAGAAAAATACTTTATGTTACTAAGTCCGGCGTTCAAAATTCGAACAAATAAAAATAAAATATTGAAACAGTTTTGAAATAAATTGCACAAAAATTGATAAAAGTGCAAACAGTGCAAAAGAAGTGGATAATTGTATACGATAGATGAAAACATCTGAAATTAACACCTCCATTTCAACTAAGAGTACGAAAGCATTTGTGAGCAGTGGTTACGGTTGAGAAGTCCTTAAAACGAAGAAACAATTCTCAATTTAATGAAAAACATTTAAATATAGAAGAACAGTAATATGAAATATAGAATAAATTACATCTGAATGTAGAAGTTCCGAAGAAAAGGAAGGAAACATTAACACATTTGTGCGTGAGGGAAAATTCAAAAGTAACTTCAACACCCAGATAAAAGAATAACTTTGGAAAACAAAAGCGAAAGAAGCTAGACGACGATTTATGTCCGGAAAGACTAGTGTGAGAAATAAAAGCTCGGACAAAAAAGGAAAAAAAACAGCTACAAAACAAAAAGACTGGAAAAAGTAAGTGTCAAGTGTGAACTTTTACGTTCGCAGAGGACATCAGCAAGTCGAGGACACGGAAGACTGACAATTTTCGTCGAGGCGCAAAACGCTAAAAAGCTAAAATGGCTAAAAAAGAAAACGCGACATCCGCCTGGTAGAGCACACCCGCCACCCGGACGCGCCTTGTTACGGTCTGGAGCTTGTTATCGCGAACACCAGTCGTCGAGGGAGACGCAACATCTTGGGAGAGGCACTCCCTGTTGTGCCGATTCAGCAAAAACATCCGTGGCCCTCTTCGCCTTCCCTGTTACTGTTGTCTGCAAAACTCTTCCCCTCCTCTCCTCTCTTCGGCAGGTGGTTCTACCTCCTCCGTGCCCGTAAAAGACAGAAACGCCTCCTAAACTTTTTCTCCATACTCGCTGCAATATCTGAGCAGTTTTATCAGCTAAGATTCCTGAAGATTCTTCATGCGGCTATTTATTGAGGGAAGATTAACTTTTCTAGGAATGCGAGTTCGAATTTTAATATTGGTGCGTTTTGTACTTCTTCGAGCAGTGCATTGACGTCGAAAGTGGCAGAAAATAGTTTTATCGAGAGGGAATATTTACAGTTTGTCGGAGTGTGTAATAGGAATATTTGAGAGTTTCACATTTTTTTCTAACCGGCCTGCAAATAGTAATACCAGAACCTTTCAGAACAGAAGTTAAGACACGCAAAATATGGTATTGAAGAGTTCACTGAAAAATATACGGTGTTCATTCCTAATGAATATCGAGTTCAAATAGTTGATGAAGAAATGTAAATTATTTTCATCTCTAAATCCATGGGAGATGGTCAAGTTATAGTCAAATTCAGAAGAAGTTACGGTCAGATCTAGAATAAGTTAAAGTCAAGTTCACACGTTTTAATCAACCAAATGATAAATAAATGCCATCTATCTTCACCTGTAAAACCAAAGAAGCTGTTTCCAATTTAACGCACATCGTCTGGAGTCGCAACTGGTGGAGCTGTGGGCCACAAGTTGCCGTGCATACTGTCGCATGGGCTTTTTACGGTAGTGTCTTGTCCCAATCACCTCGTAAAAGACTTTTACTGTCTTCGCAGCACATCGAAGGTGTCCCGAGGCAGTAACACGTTTAACGGCCTTTGCGCCTTCGAAATAGCCCGCTTGCTCACCAGAATCTGTTCGACTCACCGGAACAGGAACAGACAAAACCACTCGCCATTGCATATCAATTACCTTTCATTGAACTGCCCCCTTGTTTAATATTCAAATCGCGCCAATCAATTCCACGCTTGCACTGTGAAATGGCATGATAATTAACCCTTTGATTGTTATTTTATGCACTCATCTTTACTTCATGTTTAGCAAAAACAGACATCCTGTGGGTGTGTTCATACACTCCCTGGCAAATTGGTTGAGAACTTTTTCGGTCTTGTGGTGAATACGGACAAACCGTTTTATCTCTTCATTTCTTTCCCTCGCACGTTTGAATGGAGCCTATCACTCTTCAATATCTCTTTGCTTACTGGCGTCATTTTCTCCGTGCCCAAGTACTTTGCGATCTCGATAACTACGAAGCGATCGATTTTATTTGACTTTCAAATTAACTGGAGCACTGTGTCTCCTCCATCACCGCCACTGTTACAATGCAGAATGCGCAGACCTGCTAACACTATGTTAACAGTGGAGTAATATAATTGATGCGGTGCTGCGTGCATGTTTTGATATGGAAATATTAAACAATCGAGTAACCTGAATTAATGCCGGGTGCGACAACAGATCAAGTGCCAAGTAATGCTGCTCTGAATGTGTCGTGTGATCTTTTTGAAACGATACATCGAAATAACCAATGCAATTAGTTACGTCATCATGAAAGTGAGGTGTGAATTCTTTTCGAAAACCAAGGGAATTGGTGCTCTGTGAGTCTTTATGCAGTGTGGTAGAACGAAACCAAATGGGAAATGTAAACGTAAACACACAGGGAAAAATTATTTCATGTTGGTTTTTGTGCTAAAGAATCTTCTAAAAATATTTAATTAAAACTCAGTTTGAACTCTTCAATAAACGATCTCATTGACAGGGGTTGCTTCACACCGTTTAAAAAATACATTGTAAATTGCTTCAAATTTCCGTCTTCCCAAATGTAAAGAACTCTATAAAGACACGAAAATTACGCATCCAGCTCTTCTTTTTTCGTGCTTGGTGACGGAACGCGCTAAAAGGCATGGCAAGGGAAAGGGGCGTTCATTAATATAACATCGACTTGATAACGCCTCCCCCCCCCCGCCGAGTCGCAGACGTGGGGAGGACGCCTGCCCTCCCAGTGTGACGTCATTGATCCACGGCCTCCTGTGTGGATTACGCGGGAGATTAATGAGCAGAATCGATCTCAGATGCTACTGCGATTAGTCAACCACCAACTGTCCACAATGAGAGCGGTGTGTCATTATAGGTCGTAATAGGCGGACCAATACGATCGCTGCTTTATTTGAATTTGAGGTGCTTCTTGATTTGGACAAGTCGCATTTTAGAATCCCCCCCCCCAAAAAAAAACAATTCTGTGAAATTTTAAGGACAAACATTTATTAGTCTTTCAAGAAATCTTGTAATTATATGGAATATTGAAGTGAGAAAATAGTGATCGTTCTTTTTAATATTTCTATAGCGAAAAAAACATGTTTTAGAAATAGTTTGTGGTTCATCAAAATTTTAAAAAAAAATCAGGAAGAAGGTGTTGTCAATATATTATTGTTATGCAATTATGCTTCAGATCAACCGTCGGACTTGAAAAATCAATACACTGGCTTCATGAAAGCGCCCAGAAGTGCAGAAGATTGTGTTCTGGAAGTTTTAATCACCAGCATGTGAAGCACAATACCGCAAAGCATCCCGAAACCCATTACCGGAAGTAATTAATTATCCTGCGTCGCTAATAGAACGCACAATATGACCTGAACGACCTCTGCCGCCTGTTCCACGCACCGACTTCATCACCATGCACAACGCCACCGCCCTCACCCCGTCACCCATGGCGGGCGGCCACGCCCCATCACCGGACGCGGTGCTGCACTGGCCGAACGGCTCGGCCGAGAACCTCACGAGCTGGAGCGACTACTACGACAACGGCTCGCTGCCCGTGGATATGAGCTCCTTGTTCGTCGCGCTCACCGCCGACCTGGCGTCCGTCACCGGCAACGGGTCGGCCGCCAACTGCTCGGCGCTCAACGCCACGCTGAACGGCACGGGCTGCGCGGCGGGGCCCGCGCCCCCCGACCAGATGCCCCCGCGCCAGTTCTGGGCGCTCATCCTGGTGCTGGTGCCGGTGCTGACGCTGTTCGGCAACGTGCTGGTCATCCTGGCGGTGTACCGCGAGCGAGCCCTGCAGACCGTCACCAACTACTTCATCGTCAGCTTGGCGCTGGCAGACCTGCTGGTGGCCGTGCTCGTCATGCCGTTCGCCGTCTACGTTTTGGTGAGTCTCTCTCGACTGTAACATGCAACATTTTTTAAAATTATATTTTATTTTGCAATTTGTTTGTGTACAAACATTTGGCAAAATTACATAGATTTACGTAAACAAATACATGAGAGGAGTAAAATCCCAAGACCGTACTCCACTAATGATACATTATTAATAAAAAATAATTATTAATTATAATTTCTGAAATGAATAATTTAAAGTCGATATGGAAGGTCTAAAGTATGATGGCGTTGAAGTCGTCTGGTGGAGTCACTATTGTCTAGTAAGTTGATGGCTAGAATATTCGGATGATTATGTAGTCTTTGTAGGTATTTTGCACTGGTATTCTTGATTTCTTCTTTTATAGTTGGAATCTGTAAGTCTTTGTGTAATGTTGCATTCGTTATGTACCAGGGGGCATTTACAAATTTCTTAAGGCTATTGACTGGAAGCGTTGTAATATTTCAATTTTAGAATTTTGAGCTGTTCCCCAAAGTTGAATTCCATATGTCCATACTGGTTTTAATATCGCTTTATACACAATTACTTTATTTGCGATGCTTAACGATGATTTCTTCCAAGTTGCCAGTTTAACCTTCTAAGTTTTAGGTCTAATTCTTTTCTTTTCTTCTTTATATGTTTTACCTGCAGCATTGAGCAATGTGAAATACAACTTTTTTCGGGATAAATAATTAGTTTTAAAAACTAATTTTCGTTATAAAACTAATTTTCAGTCTTAAAAACTGTACTCGTAAATAAAAACTAACATTCGTGAATAAAAAAATAGTTTTGTGAATATTAACAAATTTTGCGGTTAAAAAGTAATTTTCATGATTAAAAATTAATTTTTGACATTAACCTATTTGTCTGATGAAAACTAAAGTCACGAACTTTAACAATCTGCGTTCTTATTAGTTAGCCTGATGTTTTTCACATAACGTAAAAAAGCAATGTAAAGTAAAACATTTTCGTAATTAATCGCCAATTTTTTTCAACTAATTTTCTTGATTAACCTCTTCGAAAATGTCTGACAAAACAGAAGTTGAAAATGTTTACAGTCTAGTTTGTGGTGAGGCTGCCCGAAGTTGTAACTTTTTTACATGCAACATTTTCGTGATTAATTTCTAATTTCTGTAAATAATATATTTTTTTTGTGATTAATTTCTTCGAAAATTTTAAAGCAAACAGAATTTACGAATTTGCGCAGTCTATGATCACCCGCCACCCCACAAATTTTGAACAATAAAGGGGAAGAATCCAAAATGTCGCAATATAAAGTGAAACTTCTTTTGTGATTAATCTGCACATTTCTTAATTAATAACTAATGTTCGTGATACCTCGTTTTATGGTGAAAAATAACTTCACAAAATTCTGACTTAATTCAAAGACATAGCCATGTGCCATCTACGTTCTGGTGTGTCTCCACGCAGTTTTGTAAGCAAGAGCACACAAAATACAGTGATTTTTTAAATAATTTATCTCTAATGTTTGTGATTAGTTACCATACCACGAAAATTACTTACTAATTATTTACTCTCGGAAAAAGAAAACCACAGTTACCAACTTTCGCCGTCTACATTGTGATGAGGCTGCACACGATTTTGAACTTTAACCTAAGAGTAAGGTTAATGCAAAGAGCAACTTCTTCTCGTGAAAAATCTCTATTTTTTTGATTAATTACTGACTGATTTGATTTCAAAAGTTCATTATTAATCATTATAATTTCATAATCATTAGTAATTACGTATCCCCTGTAATTTGTATGAATAAATTCTTCCCAGAATTCTGCCGAAAGTGAAAGTTACGTACTATTGCTTCTGATGGGATGTCTTCCGGTTTTGTACTATAAACTGAAAGTACAGGTAATATGATCTGCAACTTGGGTATTCGGAATTAATTCGTTGAAAGAAGTCGGACAAGAACCGGGTGTTCAAAAAATGAAGCAATATTTCCCATAAGAATTATGGGAAATAATTAACCCGTTACAGAAACCCGTTAACCAATTAACCCGTTAAATTTTAAAGTAATATTTTGGAAAATGAAGTAAGTGACAAAGAAATGGATTAATTAGCTTTAACAAAACCTTTTCAAAGGTTTGTGGAGGACTGTGAAAAGGAGAGAGAAAAAATGAAGAGAGGTAGGATGAAGAGAGCGTACGCACTCACTTATAAATAATCGGTCTTATAAATAATATATTTGTTTAAGAATGTGATGAAATTATTGAAAATTTCTCTTTTTAAACTGAGAAGTCTGAGGCATTCGAATTTTATATGCTTTCTAAGTTTGATTGTGGAATGACTATATTCAATAAGGAAATAATTATATTCATTATCTTAACTTTAAATTTGTATGTACTGTTTCGTAGAGATTTTCACTTTTATGAATTCCTTTGATGTTTTGTTAAAAAACTCAACATCACTTTAAATCATTTCTTAATGTTTAAAATAACAATAAGAGATTACTCTTCAGTTGATACAATCTGGAAAACAATGAAACAAAATATTTTAGGAACCAAAACGTCATGAAAACATTACAGAAATACATTTCTTCATTTATACCAATAATACTGTATAGGAATACTATATTTTCATTCATTATGTGCCGTCATTTTGATGTATTGAGAACTAGTTTTCTTACTTCAATGTCATTTAATTTTCTCTCCTAATTACATACTGTAGTAAAAAAATCTAGAGGCTTATCAGAAGCTGTTTCAAAGACTCTTTTAACTTAATCTGAATCATTAACAAATCTTTCCATCAAGATTTTGCTTCTACGATTATAGTTTTATCCTTTCATCATCTGAAAGTTACATTGACTACGGAGAGAGCTGGGGTACTGTCTTATTATTAATACTGAATGGATTGGGATGGGTTGACATAATAATTTCTATGGAGACATGTTCTGTTACAAGGTGTATTCAATTCCTATTCTCATTTACTTGTTATGCACATTAAATATGTCAATGTAGCATTGAAATATATTTCTTTTGCACTCTTAACTAACCTTTCCTTTTCCTGTTTTCCTAACGTAGGAGATGTATTTACTAATGAAAATATATGCTCAGATAAAACAATATTTATTACAAGAATTCGTTATCTAAAATATGTGTTGTAGTTGATTATATTACGAACATTCTTTTTGTAATTTCAAAAGGATTCCAAAATAAATTTTTAAATAATGTTTTGAGACATTGGTAAAAAAGAACGTATTTTTCAGAACGTGTCATCGATGTAAATGCATATGGCCAGAAATATAGGTTTGGTATAATTAATGTAATTAAGGCTACGCGTCGTCCCAAAATGTGAGCAAAATCATTTTGTGTACATGTTTTTCGTGCGTACTTTTACGATGGTTTTCGTATTTGAACACTTTTCCTATCGTATTTTCACCGCCAGCCCGGGTGGGCTGGAGTGAGACCATTCACTTACGTGAAATACTTGAACGTACTTCCTAAGAGCAATAAGAAGCCCTAGAGTTTGCACTGCGCGATATGGTCGGAAGAGCGGGTTGCCGGCGGCCTTGGCCCGAGAGGGGTAACGGAGGGTTCGCTTGGGGAAAGGGGAGGTGACGATGCCACTTCGCAACGCCCCAGCCGCTCTCATTTTGTCTGAACAGCTGCGTGAAGTAACACTTGAAACAGTACTTGAGTACAGATTAAGATGGCCCATACTAACTACTTTTTAAGAAATATTATTGAAAATTTCAAGACCTCTTTATCAAACACCGACAAATAATCCGAAGATGGGTTTTTGTAAATAGCCATTTTAGATATTCAATGAATTTATTTTTTCAGTGAATAAAATAAAGTCATTTAGTTATTAAATTATTTAAATATTTTATTTATCATCTGCATGGTAACCACTAAACACATATTAACACTATAACTCCATTTTATTTCCGATATATTTTAGATTACTAAAGAAAGCTGTTGGGATATTTCCAAATTTTCTCAAAAATGGTCCCAAGTAATTTTCTTTAATTTCTTTGTAAGAGAGAATTAAACTTATAAAGATGACATAGTTCCGGTTTTCACCGCTCTCATTTTTTGCTTTCTCCTTTCTGCTTACTCACTATGGAGAAATTACTTTTTCTAACACGCTGCATAGCCAAAACCTGTGGGTCCTTGAAACCGAAAAATTGATTGTCGGGAAAATGTCCGTCCGTCTGCTCGTCCGTATGTAAAGAACGCTAGCGACTAATCTGTAAGCAAGATTTTTACAAAAATTGATACTCAGTAACCGATCTGGTGGATGTCACGTCTTTTTGAATTTGAAACTGATATTTTAATTTTGGGAGGTAATTGACATGAAGACTCTGTTTTTTTTTTCTGTTTTTTTTCAATTGCACCAGGTTTTTTGATTACATTTTGCTGGCGGATACTGTAATGAACGCTTAAGAGAAAGATGCTGGTCTCATTTGTTGAAATCTCTGATACTTAGAAAATTGCAAAATTCAAAATTTTTCGGGTCTTCCTACAACTAAAATTATGAAGATAATTTTTAATGAACTATGTTCATCAGAATCATATTCAAAATGGAAGTGGGTAATGCGCATTTTTTTAAAAATATGAACAACTTTTTCTAATTTTGCGTGAAACATAAGCGCTCTTGCTATTAATTAAACAATATTATTTTGTCAAAAACAGCTTTAAATTTGTTCTTTTATTTTTTCTTGAATACAGCAAAGTATGACGAAGAAAATGAAGCTGTTTCCATTTCCGGCACACTGCGTTTTCGAAAATTGCAAATAAAATATTAACATTGCAAAAGTACAATATTTATGAAAGGGATTTTTTGTTGCCTAAAATCTCTAGTAAAAATGAGTTATTTAAAAAAGGTTAAATACCATTGTTTAAAATTATGAATAAGTAGAAATAATTTTTCAATTTTTTTAAATTCCGTAGTTGAATTTCCCGCACTGCGTTTGACGAATTTTCATTTCGCAATTCTTTTAAATTCTTCTGATTGTTGGACTTGGACAATGTTTTATTTAATTAATTATATAACGTCAGACACAGTTGAAAACTATGTGTGACGTCATTCCCAACTATTACTTATAATACGACTAATATATCGTCTATGGTGACGTAGATAGGGGAGAAATGTATTGTGTGAACGTTAACTTAAATTATGGAATCTTTTCTCTAACCAATATTCTGTTATAAATGTTGAATTCTGAATATAGATAGTAATGAAAGTTTGTTCTTAGTTTGTAATAATACATTACTATATTATTGAATAATTATTATTATATATTTTCCGATCTATTTGCATTTGCTTACGAGCGCTATTAATGTTACGGTGTTGTGAAATGTGTATGCCAAACTAATCGTTCATTTTTTGCTTTAACAATGCCGCGCTGACAACATTGCTCTGTAGTTAATGCCCCCACTGCCACCATCGCCACCGCAACCGCCGCCGCCGTTGGATCGTATTATTATTATTATTATTATTATTATTATTATTATTATTATTATTATTATTATTATTACTACTATTATTATTATTAACATTTTTTACTTTCTCATTTCTTGCGTACGGAGAATATTTGAAGCATTAGATTGCGCATCAGATATGTTTCAATCAATCAATACAAAATTTATTTTGATGCATTCTTTTGAGGTCCAAAATTTAATAAATATATTTTTAATTATTGTTTGCATCATTAATATTCGCATTAAATATATTTTGTATATATCGTTATCTTTGTGAGTGCAAGTGCTTCAAAGTATTTCTATTTACAGTAAGTTTGTAGAAAAACGATCTAGTAGGTATGCAAAAAGGTGAAAATTGTGCATTTTCAGAAACGCTCAAACGTTATTTTCATAAAAACTCTCTGAATGTTTCAATGATAATTTTAATACAGATACAGGTTTTACTTGAATTAATATTCTTAAAACTAATTTCAATTTTTCTACAAGCAGAACAACACGATGAAATATTTCCTTTTTTCTATTGTAATCGAAATTGTTTCATTCTTTTTGGTCTTTCCGAATTTCCTGGTATCTCCGGAATCTGTAGGCAACACTCAAAAGTCCGGAAGGTACATAGTTTCTTTGTAATTCCTTCGGGTATTGGAAATTATTAATATGGATTGAGGATTTCAGAAGTTACAAAAATGATGTGTCGTAAATTGTTCCTGATATTATATATCACAGTTGGATTCCTGACGTTTCTGACTTGAGTTGTCTGTATTACAAACGTCTTTTAACATATTTTTTTTAACCTGAACCTAAAAATTGAAACAAATTCAATTAATTTCATCACCTCCGTTACTACTAAAATATTCCATCTTTCGTAATATCACAGCTCATTTAATGAAGCTCACAATTCGTGGCGCTCCGAACGTCATTATTATCGTCTGGCAGCCATTGTGACAGGGGCTTTGGCTGGATGCCAAATTGCTCATTGCCTGCTGGATCGTCGTCTCCTTACCATTCATAGAGCATAACGCTGTCTTCCAGACGAAGCAATGTTTGTCGTTTACGAGCAAAGGGATGGGACTCGCTCCACTCGCATGAGGCGGAACCAATTTGGACGAGCGGAGTGGTTGGTCTTTCCGCTGAATCTTTTATGAGCTTTGCTCGCAAGCGCTGAATTACGACTCGCGTCTTCTTTGACGTGCTGCCGCAACAATCAAGGAAGTGAAGGTTGTGGCTGGCGCAGCAGGACAGAGACTGCGTGAGATTCCTTGCGACATTTTCCTAGGATCCTAATTTAAATGATTTTTTAGCGTTTTAAGACGCGCCGGTCATTACAGCCGTAAGTGTAGTATATGTTATATATGTTAAATCCCGGACGATGACGGCGTTTCTCTTGTAGAACATATGAACCGGTACCGATCTCAACATCCTCGTGGAGGAATTTTACCTTCTCCAGGAATCTTTGTCAGCAAGGCACTACTCCAGGCTGGTCACACATAGTTGGTGACTGGTCTCCCGACATGTACGGTAGTGTGATGCATGTAAGTGTGTGAGTGTAATGGGAGAGGAAGGGACAAAAAATGGAAGAGAAATCGCCTACGATCCATGTCCCATTTGTAAGAGACCTTTTCCGCTATGATATTGATCGGAGAAATCACGAAAAAACTACTGACCAGAGTAGTTGTCCGTTAGAATTCTCCCTCAGATGCATTTTGAGTCCAATCCATCGAACTGGCGACGAAATCCGTTGCTTTTGCGGCTCAAACTGTAGGACTTCCCTGTGAATGAAGCTGTAGAGGCAACGTCTGTTTCCAAGTCTTATTATCGAGTCAGGGAAATGTAATTTTTGGAAATTAACTGTTATAAAAATTTAGTTTCATAATACAGTGAAATTAGTTCATATTGAAAAACTTGTAAGGAAATAATGCAAAGAAAAATATATCTAAAAATTGGAAACATGCCTGTTGTGAAGAAAAAAGTGTTTTTTAAAGAAACGGAAGTAATAATAACCCAGATACGAATGGAAATATTCTTTAAAATTTGCTGAATTGTTTTTCTTCACCCATGATGCAAATGGTCACGCCTTCTGTATTTTTGAAAATATTATCATTACATCAGTTTCAAGTGTAATCTTTTCGATGGCTTTTTTCTTGGTCTATTGAAATTTCATACGGAATAGTGTTCATGAATTGTATTTCTTTGTATAATTTCTTAATTTTAACTTCAGAGAACCAGTAATGTGATTTTCAAAGTAATACAACAAATACATATTATACTTATGAAACAAATTTGAATATTACTTACTGGTAACACGAATTTGTACTGTAACCGCTCGCCTAAGCGATTACATCCCGTCGCTAGAAGTTTTAAATTCGCGCTACTGCCCACTGCTCTAATCCAGAACAAGGAGAAGGGGGCACTGCATGAATCGCAGTCGACGCGAATTTCACGCTCGAGCAAAGCAGCCAAGCCAATCACAGAACGTTTCGAGACCTCACAACGAATTTTGCTTGAAATATTGGAAGATTCGACCATTTTGCCATTGGATTTGCATCAAGAAAGTTCTATCAAAAGCGAAAAGGTGTTCAACGTGATTGATCCAGAAACAATAAGCTGGAAAAAGTGGTAAAAATTCCTTAATGTACTGACTTTTACAATAATCTCGACTTTTATAAAAAAAGTGAAATTTACATTTCTGTTGCTCGTTATCAGTTATATGGACGGGCGTATCAGTTATATGGATGCTCAATTAGTTATACGACGAACTCGCTATATTATCCTCCAGGTCTCTCTCCAACAAGGCGCGAGTCGAGTCATGACAATGGGAGTTTTTTGTTTTTTTTCTCCCTTTCAAAAATTCAAAATTTAAGTAGTATATGACTTAGTGTAGGGATCACAGAATTTTGAAAATGTGCACACAATTCACTTTTCCCCATAGCACGTCATACGCAGTTTTTAACTGTTTTTTTGACGTAAAATAAAATAAATAAATAAATAAATAAATAGCTGTCACATTGGTAACGGTCTGATGATGGAGTCACAACTCGACCTCTGAAACGTTGCCACACTATTCGTGTACAAGATACTATTTGGAATGTAACAATCACTTGTGTTTTAATAAATGTAATTATGACTATAAAAAAAAACATGGGAGTTTTTTGTTTTTTTCTCCCTTTCAAAAATTCAAAATTTAAGTAGTATATGACTTAGTGTAGGGATCACAGAATTTTGAAAATGTGCACACAATTCACTTTTCCCCATAGCACGTCATACGCAGTTTTTAACTGTTTTTTGACGTAAAATAAAATAAAATAGACAAGCTATGGGCTATCGGCTGTCCTACATGTGTGATAGTGCAGTGCTCTGTGGGTGTGTAAGGGGACAGGGGGCTAGGATGCGAAAGGAAATACGTATCGCGTGCGGTTTTCAGCCCGTCTCTTCAGATTCTCTCCGACAGTGGCCCGGTATTAATCGGAGTAATACCGAAAAACCACCAATCACAGCAGTCGGCGCTACAACTCACCTTCAGACAGAGGCTCAATTCGACCTTCCTATCTAGCTAGTCTCAAAACTTCGCCATTCTCGGGGATCGAACCCCAGGGTCTCCCGGTTAGAAACATCGCAGTAAAAATATTTGTAGCCCTGAGCAATCCCAGCCGGCAACTATGATTTTGTATCTCATTAATTTGGAATACACGCTGAAAACTTTGGAAAAGCTCGCACTGTTTTCCCCTTTCAGGTATGTTTTCTGCCTTCTGTGCATAAGGTGAAATAAATTTTCAGCTTTTACACATAAAAAATCTTTGAAGTGAACTTTCAATCACAATTGCAAAATGGTAAAGGAAAAAACATGTTTTTGATAATTTATCGTTAGCATTCATCATTTTTCACACATTTGTATTTATGTAAAGTAAATATGTAAAAATTAACAAAGCGAATATTGTGATGAGCTAGTTTGCCATTATTTATCTAAAAAAATAATGCGCAAAAAATGCATATCTCACCCGTACAACCGGCTGAGTTGTCAGAGCAACATCATTACAACTGACTATGCAGAGACTCTGACCTGAAAGTCTTAGGGTTCGGGTTCTGACGATGGTGGATATTTGACGTTATACGGGTCAAATTTAGCCTCTGTCTGGAGGAGAATTCCGGCGGCCGGTTTCTGTGGTCGATAGTTTTTCGTAGTTTTTCCGATCACAGCCAAACAAATGGCAAATCAGTACCCGTAACAAACGAGCCACGAACCGCGCGATCTTTCCTTCCTCTTTTTCCTCTTCTCTTACACACTTACACTTATATCCACTATACTACTTTACAATCGGGAACTTGGACCTTGACCCTTTAGGACGATGTTTTTTCAACCCAATTCAAATCACTGAATCGATCAGTTAATTCACAATTAGTTTCCAATTAATTGCAAAATGTATGCAATAATGAACTCTTTCACAACGACTCATAAAATTCTAAACATTTGTTAGAATAATATATTTTTTAAATTTTTAACATTTTTCTGTTTTTTGGACACCTGATTATCAGGGCCCTCGTTCTCTGAAATTGGAGGCCTCTAAATAAGAATTGTGTCTACGTCTGTGATTCATGCCTATTGGACTACTTAACTTATATTGCCATGAATTACGCTTGCCATGAATTCCCTGGAAATAGGGTGTAATAAAACATGAGCCCGCCGATATTGCGCACGAAAGTGAAATTTTTCCTTCCAGGTTGTAGTGAAGGAACAAAGCTCACTGAAACATTTATGACTCCCGCTCTGTCCGTAACTCCAAGACCGGGATGACGTTGCAGCACTATGTGTGTGTGTGTATATTTGTGTGACCTGGGGCCACGTGTTGCATTAAAAATAGCTTAATCCGACGCGTAGAGCTTTGGGTGCATGGCATGGTAAATTTGAGTTGAAGTACAACCTAATTTAAACATACGCATGTGGTGGAGGGGTAGAACGCCTCGCCAAACACCAACAGTATGGACATGCTACTCTTTTATTACAAACAATAGAAGCCAAGTTATCATATTAAAACAAACTTTCTTCTGTTCACAAAAGCTAACTGAGATATGCTCAAGCTGCACGTTTATTTGTTTTCAAAACAAGAGATCGCTCAAGCGATCAAAATGACGTCTCATCTGAAATAGCTTTTACGCCAATTTGATGTATTCTTTGTTTGCAGATATTAGGCGAAACAAGAATCTCGAAAATTTTCACAGACGTATTTACCATCTTTAAATGAATCGACCTACATTCGTACCGCGAAGTCAACAAGAATCTAATATTCAAGCCGCCACCCAATTGGGATGCATAAATCTTTAAACTAACTTCTCAAAAACCGTTCAAAGGATACGCTAAAAAATGATAAACATCTTGTATCAAACAAACTTTAGTTTATATCGAACGTTTGAACTGATGACAATGAATGGCCAATAATAAATTTTGAGAGTAAAAATGAGTAAACAATGAGAAAACAGGAAGTCTTCTTCTCCCAACATTAATTCTAAAGGATTCGGGATAAATTCAAAAAGCTTAAGTTTATGGAAGTCAATAATGCAGCCATTACCCCTTCTAGGTAAATAAATCTTTATCTCTATTATCTTCTCATACCACCAGAGAAACGAGGATTTAAGGAAACGGAAATACTCAGAGGAAATATCTACAAATCTTCCCACACCACTAATCCAGATCTAGGACAAATAATTGTAGTAAAACAATAAAAATGGACAAATAAGTATTTGTATAAACTAACTGTTCCCAAAACAAATAAAAAGAGATGATGAAAAAGCAGAAAACAGAAGAACTCTGAGTACATCTCCACAAACTTTTTTCTTCTCGACAGATTCAACATGAGTTGGCCTAATTTCGAGCGACGGACAGTTAATGGAAGTCAAATAATTAAGCCAGCAGGCTACTCCTTATAAATAAATCTTTAACTAAATTAACTGATCGTAAAATTGGAGAGTCGTGAAACTGAGAAAAAACGCAAAGAAGAGCTTGACCGTCCGTAAACTCCTTCCCCCACTGCAAATTAGTATTAATGCAGCATGAAACAAACATATTTCTAACCGCAGAAATTTATTGTAAATCAAATAATGAAGCCAGTTTCCGGCCTGCATGATTATAAATTAACACGAAATATAACCCCTGAAATGAGCAATTGGTACTAGTGCTAAAACGGCTCTTACTTCATAGCCCTTAGTAACGATTACATAATATTATTACACCGCAATTTCTGTCCATGTTAACGTATTTTAGTAATTATTTGTAAAACGTATTAGTAGGGCTTGGAATTTTATTTGACAAGAAACGGAAAATATTTACGTACAGTAAGAAATATGCGTCAAAACCACTAAAATATTTATTTATTATCCATATGGAAACCTGTAACCAAGTTCAAGACAAGTCTCTATAAAAAACGCGAAGTCATCCTCTTCATCACCATGCTCATTTCGTCGACCAATCTGAAGAAGTTTGTGAGCTGCTCGTATTTTGATTGTATGTTATTGCTCGGAGTGTCATTGGCTTAATGGAGAGTGGTGTTAGAAATGGAGCTTACACGTTTTGGCAGGCCGTGAACCGAACTCCCTCCACTCAATCCGGGGAAGTTCCACTGTAACAGAGCTGCGCGACCAACCATCCCTTTCCAAATGTATTTTATCCTACATCCAAATCTCTAAAGAATTCAACTTGAACGTACTCAAAATATTCATTTATTCACATAAAACTGTCCGAAAAGTGTAATAACTTTCGTTTTGACAAAATATTTATTTTTGTGCTATTTAATCAAAATATTTATTCTTAGGTAATATTATATTTGGTATGAGGTGGGACGCTACTTCAATTTTTAACGCCCAGAACTTTATTTAAAGAACAAAAAAGAGAACTATAGGAGCTACAAAATGGCACAGACTTTCTCGTAGTAAAGTTTTATAATTTCCTTGGTGTCGACTGGTACAGTACAGTCCTGCCCCTCCTTGCCAGATGGCATCTCTCGCCGCTTGATATACATTTTTTAAAAATTTTCTCAACTTTTCGGTTTTCAAATAGTAGAACCAAAATATTATTTTAAGAATATTAAAAAAGGCTAAAATATCGTCCTAAATGGCAATTATCATTGAAAAATTTGAAGCTATGTTTAAGAAAATGGCAATAAGACTTTCTGTAAATGTGAAATTTGAAGCTCTTTTTCACAGGAATCTATTGAGTTTTCGAAAAACTTTATTTAAAGTCATTTGAAGCACTTTCACTCACAATTGCAATAATGCGTACAAATTGATGGAAATGGGCATATTAACGCCGTGAGCCATATTTAACAAAATTATATTTGCGTAATTTAAAAAAACAACAGATGAATACATCTAAACTTTTCGACATACTAAACAGTGCAATTAGCACTATCCGTCAGAAAGTTTGAAGAAAAATTTAGAGCCATTTTGAGAAAACAGCGTTTGGAATTATTAAAAATGCAGAACTTTGAGTTCGTTTTAGCAGAAAATTGTTGAGTTTTCGAGAAACTTGATGTGACATTATTTAAAATACAATAACGAGAAGAAATGTTTTTGATCAATGTTTAAAAGAAAATTCAAATAAATGTCTAAAAAGAATATTAAAGTTTTATCTAGTTTTTTTATATTTTATATGTTTCTTGGACACATTATTACGGGTTATATTATACTCTGATATCTTCGTAAATCCAAATCAGGTAATATTTCCCCCACGTATTAAATCTGGATATTCAGAAGATTGTCTACATCTCTGTAACGTCTTCTTTTTTATTGTTTCAATATAATATTTCCAACTGTTTATTTGTATTTTAAATTAATTATGAAATTGTACGAAAGAACCCTTCCTCGATATCCTTATTTTCTAATTTTTATGTATTTTTTAATTCAATCTTTATTATTGTAGTATTTTTATATTTATTAAAAACTTAACATGTATTTTATGTAATTTTGAATCACTTGAACGCAAACTTATGTCGATCAAGGAAATACGTATTTTAAACAATGGTAAATAGGTCTGTGTCTCAACTAGTGCTATTGGTCGGTTGGTCCGTGCCATTGTTCTTGAGGAGGGAGCCAGTTTTTCGCACACAGATTGTACTACATACACCTCACGCTGGTACCGGATGAGGACAAGGATTATGGAAGCATTAGGGTGTAATAGGATTAGGATATTGGTGTGATGCGCTAGGAACAGGGGATACACTTACCCCCCAAAAAACAACTGAAATCGTTAACGCGTGACGCGGCTGACGCCCCACTGCCTTTGTCCCGGCATACTTCAGTGCTCCGCTCGTATGGGTATCACAAAGTCAGCAGATTAGATCGCACTGTTTGCAAACTTGTTTCGGTTGTGAATAATAAGAATTAGCTGAAGACATATGATTAAATCGCACACCGAAGAAATGCAGAAACGTTTGAACCGAAAAGTGTATTGTACGCACTGAAAAGAAAATTAAGCAAAAATGTTTCATGACGTTCTTATTCTGCGAAACCATTGAAAGGTGAGGAAGTAGTTTTATAAATTCTGAAGCGATACAATCACTATTATTTGTAAATATAATATAAACAGGTTTCTGGAAAAGTAGTTAAAAGGTATCTTTGCCTCGATACATTCATGTAAGTTGTAGTGAACTATTATCCTTCATCATGCAATTCAATTAAAATGCAATTCATCATTTATGATTAACATACTGAAAAGATTTTGTAAAGGGAGACGGTCAAGAGATTGCTAATGATTGCATTTATTTATACACATTCATTAATTCTTGCATTAAGAACAGTGAAACTTTGAACTTTAAACATCCCTATCTTCGCTTTGCCAACTGGATACAAAGATATTCTTGAATTGTATAGTATTTTTTTTTTTTGCAGTTGGTCTTTAAAATGACATAATGAACAAATGATTAAAGATAAACTTTCAGTCAGTTAATTTTAAATTATTCTTAAAATTCAGTGTTTATATATAAAATCACTAAACATGAGAAAGTAATGACACATCTAGACTCCATTATCTTTCATTGAAAGAAAAGTAACGAAATTAGGTGAGTAGAGCGAAACTTCTTTAAATCCTTAGTGTTTGAAATGTAAATAAATTAGTAAGATTTATAATACTCAATATATGGATAATAATTTATGATAGAAAAGTAAAGGTGATTACAATGATACGTGTCTCTGCTACTAGAGTGACTGCTCGAAAATTTGGCGCTGACGCTTTTTTTTTTTTTTTAATTGCATTTATTTATAGTCGCATCAACTGCGAGGTTATTAGCGACTATTCAGTAAGTTACAATAAGGGTGGTTACAACTTGGTGGTTACATAGCATGGTTACATACTTCTTTACATTTTTTACATTTTTGATCTGTGAATTATTACAGTTTATATTATATTAACAGTTTATATTGTATTATATTATATTACATTACAGTTTATATTATTATTAATATTTCACATGTTATGGTAATACACACAATACATACACTAAAAAAAAAACAAAAAAAAACAGTATTACAGTTAATGAGAGACATTAATTGATTTACAAAATTTTATAATTTTTTCTTGTTGGGTGCTTGAATGAAGTAAAGCATCAACATTAAAGTTCTGTAAGATTGATTGGCGGGATTGGTTGTACTTAGGACATTCCTGAATAATGTGTAATATTGTTAGTTGTACATTACATATATTGCAAATTGGGGGAGTATTCTTGTTTAATAGGTGGATGTGAGTAAGCTTCGTATGTTCTGATCTAATTCTGGTGACGCTTTTGTGCGACCAAGAATCGACCAAGAATTACAATTGGAATTCTTACCCCCCAAGTGTGCTTTTTACCCCAAAAAGTTCTAGTCTAACTAAGGTAGCTCACCAATTGTTAAAACCAAAACATCAAAGAAGTGACTCGAGCGCAGAGAACAGAAGCTACGTTTTGTTCTAAGTATAACTATAAAGTTTGATAAATTATTGAAGAATATTATTACAAATGTAACTGAAACAACTATTTGAAGTCATAATCCCTCGTGAGTGGTTGTTTATTTTACATTCACTTGCATAATGTGACAATTTTTCAGTTTGAGAATGACTTTGCCGATTTGTCTATACATACGGTATTTATAAAGATAAAGTCGAAATTGATTTTAACGGCATCTAGACGTGAATCTGTTAAGTGTAAAAGAGATATAAAATTAACCCAAAAATTCCTGAACATAGCATGTGTAAATGTGCTGCAAAATCTTGATGCTAAAATCATGATGATTTTTGTTGAGAAGTGTCATTTGTTGCACTGATATGATACATAAAACTCCACAAAATGCATTGATGAAACTCAAGGTATTTTCTTTTTCTTTTATAACAGATTTCTAAATTATTATTGTTAGAAATTGAATGAAGTTGACCGGTCCGTCCATCGGTTGTCATAGCATCCACGTATATAAAGTTACTTTACCTTTAAATCCTATAAAAATAATGCACCCTTTATTTAAAAAATGTCTTAAAATTAAATAACGTTTTGGAAAATGTTGTAAAACGAAATATTTACAGATAATTTCAATTAACATAATGGTATATTTCTCTTGTCTATAATATTTATATTGGGTGAATATATTTTTAGCAAAAAGCACCAACATTTTTGACGTTTTCTTAATTATTACGTCCCTTATGAAAGTAACTGCGACTTGCGTAGAATATCAAAGAACGCTGCTCCGGATAAATAAATCCTTATCTAAATGAACTCTTCATAAAATCCGCCCGTTGTTTCTTATCCCCGCTACATCCCCGCGCCATATGGTATTGCGCGGGTCGACGTTCAGCTTTAACGGCCGCGCGAGCGGGTGTAGGGGAGGCCGTGGAAGAGCAAAACATTTCAAATTATCTTCTTGCGCCCTGTAATTAAACGACGTAACGACGTTTACGGCGTCGAAAGGAAGAAATTCATACATACAAAGCGGTGGGCGCGGGGCCCGGGTGCCTCGGCCGTGTCCCGAAATTTAATATCCCTGTCTGCGGAGGCGGCTTCTGCAAGTTTGCGTTGAGATGTGCAAGTTGGAAATGAAGACGGCCTGGAGCAGGAGATGAGCTGGCGAAGAAAAGAGCCGCAATGTGAAGCGACGGAAGCTCAAGTGTCAGAGCTCGTGGAATTAGTACGAAATGGAATTTATTGATATAAAAAAATACAAAAATATGTACATGTATGTAGTTTTGCAAATACTATTGTGTGTAGTACATATGCAAATACTTTTCCTCATTATTTGTAACTCCTGCAATTTTTGAAAGTTCAGAGATTGATTGATTCCGGGCGCGTCAACTCCTATTGTCATTAGTTCCGTTAGTATAGTGCAACTTTTCATCGCGAAGGTGGCGGTACTCTTTTCTCGCTCGGTGTGGATGGCAAAATCCAGCGCCGACCTATCCGTTGACTTCAAGGGTTTTCTCCAAGAAGGTATGTCTCTCCAACAGAGCACCGCGCCAGCCGGGACAAGCTCTAAGCTAACGTCTGGCTTCCCGGTGTGTGTTGTAGTGTCCATGTATGTGTAATTGGGTGTATGTAAGGAAGGAGGAGAGGAAAGGACAAAGAAAAGGAAGAGATAACACGCTGCCGTGGCCCGTGTATTAAAGTATTGCCTAGTGTCGATTAGAGAAACAACAGAAAACTACCTATGAGACTAGCCTGCCGCTAAAATTCTCCTGCTTAGGCTAGGCTGGCGTGGTGCCCTGGTCCTGGGAGATATCTGGTTGAAGAAAACTCCGCTAGCCGACGGTAGGTCGGCGCCGGATCTGACCATCCAGCGGGAGAAGACCACCGCCACCCCCGAGTAAAAAAAACGCACTACTCTTTCGGGAGCAATGACTGCATTAGTTCATTCGCCCGGAATCACTAACAATCAATCCATCATTAAAATTGTCCTACAGGCAGCATCTGCATTCGACCTTGATAGAATCGAAACTTCTGTCACCGTAGGGTTGGAACTTACGGCCTATCGGTCAGAGATACTGCGCTGACATCAGTTGATGACCTGAGACGGTGAAAGTTCCGAGAGTTCAACGAAAATCAGATGTGCACCGGACCTGTTCTCAGTAATCAACTTTTTATATTCCATTAGCATCACGCTCAGATAACCTCTAGGCCAATCTGTGTCATATACGATTACTTGTAGATCCATTGTAGCCTGTGGTTATGATTCGCGTCTTCCATGAAACTAGTGATGCGACATAGAAAATATATCACTGATGTTACGAATCATCGATACTGAAAATTAAAACTGATGTTTTGAAAACACGGGCATCGATACCGCGTCGCTAGTTTAGCCAAGGATTATTTATTCTTCTTGGCTACGTATCTTTGAAAGTTTCATGTGTTCCGAGATTATACGCCAAAAATGTAGTTACTTTTGTGTATGAAGGTTTTTTTAAAGTGGATCATCATATCATCACGGCACCTGGTGATGGACTAACTTTGCCCAGAAGCGTTGCAAAGAAACCCAAATTTTCAAAAAATTCAGTTGTAGAAAAACTGTAATTGCTTGTCTTTAATATAAAGAACTTTACACTTCTACTAAATAATAAAAAGAAAATTGAAACTTTCCGAAATGTTAACTCTAGTGCGAACCAAGAGCCAGCGTCTTCGTGCTCCATAGAGTAAATATGCGCTGTGACCTGGCGTGCGAGAATATCAGGCCGAGGGTGGGAAGAGCGCCGTAATATCTGCGCTTTCAATGCTAGTTGTTTATATTTCACAAGGACGCGGCTGCGTTCTCCCTCATCCCCAGTGAATGAAGTAGTAGTGTGGGGTAGGAAGTAGTAAGTAGGGTGGGAAGAGCGCCGTAATATCTGCGCTTTCAATGCTAGTAGTTTATATTTCACAAGGACGCGGCTGCGTTCTCCTCATCGCCAGTGAATGAAGTAGTAGTGTGGGTAGGAATATCAGGCCGAGGGTGGGAAGAGCGCCGTAATATCTGCGCTTTCAATGCTGGTTGTTTATATTTCACAAGGACGCGGCTGCGTTCTCCCTCATCCCCAGCGAACGAGGTAGTAGTGTCGGGTAGGAAGTAGTAAGTAGGGTGGGAAGAGCTCCGTAATATCTACGCTTTCAATGCTGGTTGTTTATATTTCACAAGGACGCGGTTCCCTCATCCCCAGCGAACGAGGTAGTAGTGTCGGGTAGGAAGTAGTAAGTAGGGTGGGAAGAGCTCCGTAATATCTACGCTTTCAATGCTGGTTGTTTATATTTCACAAGGACGCGGCTGCGTTCTCCCTCATCCCCAGCGAACGAGGTAGTAGTGTCGGGTAGGAAGTAGTAAGTAGGGTGGGAAGAGCGCCGTAATATCTGCGCTTTCAATGCTAGTAGTTTATATTTCACAAGGACGCAGCTGCGTTCTCCCTCATCCCCAGCGAACGAGATAGTGTCGGGTAGGAAGTAGTAAGTAGGGTGGGAAGAGCGCCGTAATATCTGCGCTTTCAATGCTAGTTGTTTATATTTCACAAGGACGCGGCTGCGTTCTCCCTCATCCCCAGTGAATGAAGTAGTAGTGTGGGGTAGGAAGTAGTAAGTAGGGTGGGAAGAGCGCCGTAATATCTGCGCTTTCAATGCTAGTAGTTTATATTTCACAAGGACGCGGCTGCGTTCACCCTCATCCCCAGTGAATGAAGTAGTAGTGTGGGGCTTTCAATGCTGGTTGTTTATATTTCACAAGGACGCGGCTGCGTTCTCCCTCATCCCCAGTGAATGAAGTAGTAGTGTGGGGTAGGAAGTAGTAAGTAGGGTGGGAAGAGCGCCGTAATATCTGCGCTTTCAATGCTAGTAGTTTATATTTCACAAGGACGCGGCTGCGTTCTCCCTCATCCCCAGTGAATGAAGTAGTAGTGTGGGGTAGGAAGTAGTAAGTAGGGTGGGAAGAGCGCCGTAATATCTGCGCTTTCAATGCTAGTAGTTTATATTTCACAAGGACGCGGCTGCGTTCTCCTCATCCCCAGCGAACGAGATAGTAGTGTCGGGTAGGAAGTAGTAAGTAGGGTGGGAAGAGCGCCGTAATATCTGCGCTTTCAATGCTAGTTGTTTATATTTCACAAGGACGCGGCTGCGTTCTCCCTCATCCCCAGTGAATGAAGTAGTAGTGTGGGGTAGGAAGTAGTAAGTAGGGTGGGAAGAGCGCCGTAATATCTGCGCTTTCAATGCTAGTAGTTTATATTTCACAAGGACGCGGCTGCGTTCTCCTCATCCCCAGCGAACGAGGTAGTAGTGTCGGGTAGGAAGTAGTAAGTAGGGTGGGAAGAGCGCCGTAATATCTACGCTTTCAATGCTGGTTGTTTATATTTCACAAGGACGCGGCTGCGTTCTCCCTCATCCCCAGCGAACGAGGTAGTAGTGTCGGGTAGGAAGTAGTAAGTAGGGTGGGAAGAGCGCCGTAATATCTGCGCTTTCAATGCTAGTAGTTTATATTTCACAAGGACGCGGCTGCGTTCTCCCTCATCCCCAGCGAACGAGGTAGTAGTGTCGGGTAGGAAGTAGTAAGTAGTGGGAAGAGCGCCGTAATATCTACGCTTTCAATGCTGGTTGTTTATATTTCACAAGGACGCGGCTGCGTTCTCCCTCATCCCCAGCGAACGAGATAGTAGTGTCGGGTAGGAAGTAGTAAGTAGGGTGGGAAGAGCGCCGTAATATCTGCGCTTTCAATGCTAGTAGTTTATATTTCACAAGGACGCGGCTGCGTTCTCCCTCATCCCCAGCGAACGAGGTAGTAGTGTCGGGTAGGAAGTAGTAAGTAGGGTGGGAAGAGCGCCGTAATATCTACGCTTTAATGCGGTTGTTTATATTTCACAGACGCGGCTGCGTTCTCCTCATCCCAGCGAACGAGATAGTAGTGTCGGGTAGGAAGTAGTAAGTAGGGTGGGAAGAGCGCCGTAATATCTGCGCTTTCAATGCTAGTAGTTTATATTTCACAAGGACGCGGCTGCGTTCTCCCTCATCCCCAGCGAACGAGGTAGTAGTGTCGGGTAGGAAGTAGTAAGTAGGGTGGGAAGAGCTCCGTAATATCTACGCTTTCAATGCTGGTTGTTTATATTTCACAAGGACGCGGCTGCGTTCTCCTCATCCCAGCGAACGAGGTAGTAGTGTCGGGTAGGAAGTAGTAAGTAGGTGGGAAGAGCGCCGTAATATCTGCGCTTTCAATGCTAGTAGTTTATATTTCACAAGGACGCGGCTGCGTTCTCCCTCATCCCCAGCGAACGAGATAGTAGTGTCGGGTAGGAAGTAGTAAGTAGGGTGGGAAGAGCGCCGTAATATCTGCGCTTTCAATGCTGGTTGTTTATATTTCACAAGGACGCGGCTGCGTTCTTCCTCATCCCCAGTGAATGAAGTAGTAGTGTGGGGTGGGAAGTAG
The DNA here is from genome assembly GCA_964035755.1 of Teleogryllus oceanicus. Taxonomy (NCBI): domain Eukaryota; kingdom Metazoa; phylum Arthropoda; class Insecta; order Orthoptera; family Gryllidae; genus Teleogryllus; species Teleogryllus oceanicus. Next base: position 68,409,523 of record CAXIVR010000013.1, read on the forward strand.
TAAGTAGGGTGGGAAGAGCGCCGTAATATCTGCGCTTTCAATGCTAGTAGTTTATATTTCACAAGGACGCGGCTGCGTTCTCCTCATCCCCAGCGAACGAGGTAGTAGTGTCGGGTAGGAAGTAGTAAGTAGGGAGGGAAGAGCGCCGTAATATCTGCGCTTTCAATGCTAGTTGTTTATATTTCACAAGGACGCGGCTGCGTTCACCCTCATCCCCAGTGAATGAAGTAGTAGTGTGGGGTAGGAAGTAGTAAGTAGGGAGGGAAGAGCGCCGTAATATCTGCGCTTTCAATGCTAGTTGTTTATATTTCACAGGACGCGGCTGCGTTCTCCCTCATCCCCAGTGAATGAGGTAGTAGTGTCGGGTAGGAAGTAGTAAGTAGGGTGGGAAGAGCGCCGTAATATCTGCGCTTTCAATGCTGGTAGTTTATATTTCACAAGGACGCGGCTGCGTTCTCCCTCATCCCCAGCGAACGAGGTAGTAGTGTCGGGTAGGAAGTAGTAAGTAGGGTGGGAAGAGCGCCGTAATATCTACGCTTTCAATGCTGGTTGTTTATATTTCACAAGGACGCGGCTGCGTTCTCCCTCATCCCCAGCGAACGAGGTAGTAGTGTCGGGTAGGAAGTAGTAAGTAGGGTGGGAAGAGCGCCGTAATATCTGCGCTTTCAATGCTAGTAGTTTATATTTCACAAGGACGCGGCTGCGTTCTCCCTCATCCCAGCGAACGAGGTAGTAGTGTCGGGTAGGAAGTAGTAAGTAGGGTGGGAAGAGCGCCGTAATATCTGCGCTTTCAATGCTGGTTGTTTATATTTCCCAAGGACGCGGCTGCGTTCTCCCTCATCCCTAGCGAACGAGGTAGTAGTGTCGGGTAGGAAGTAGTAAGTAGGGTGGGAAGAGCGCCGTAATATCTGCGCTTTCAATGCTAGTAGTTTATATTTCACAAGGACGCGGCTGCGTTCTCCCTCATCCCCAGCGAACGAGGTAGTAGTGTCGGGTAGGAAGTAGTAAGTAGGGTGGGAAGAGCGCCGTAATATCTACGCTTTCAATGCTGGTTGTTTATATTTCACAAGGACGCGGCTGCGTTCTCCCTCATCCCCAGTGAACGAAGCAGTAGTGTCGGCGCGCACTCCATCACGAGCAGGGAGGTGCCGCTACCAACCTCTTCCGGGTTTAGCGAGTGAAACTCCTCCGCCATTTAGTGGGACCAAAACATGTCTGTCAGACCAATAAATAAGTATTCCCCCACACGTTACTTCTCTTAGGTGTGGTGGAAAAGCTGGCAAATTTGATGGAACTGCGAGTTCCTGCAAACGTACACACAATGAAAAAGTTCTATCACTTTGTAAAGTAATTTCCGGTTTTGTAGTAAGGTTTGTACAGCCGTTAACCCACACAAGCAACCATAACAAACTGTTACGAAAAGCTAGGTATTCTGAATAAGGCTTTGAAATATTGAAGACGATGCCAAAGAACACATCTGAACACGAGCACGGCTACAAACCACAGAGCACTCGCACGCAGTTTGCCTATGCCACAAGCTTTCTGGACTCACCAAAATGGCGGAGGTGGCTTCAAGTTTCTGACGTTATGCCATGTCCCTATATTCATATCTCCATGATCACCGCATGGCGGAGCATAATTCCACAGAACATGGAGGCACGGATCTCGGCGCGACGCGGCGTGCCGGGGCAGCATGGAAGTGCACGGGAAGACGGCGGAACTGGGAGACATCTTGAGACTGGCCAGCTCAGCTTATTGATTCAGTGGTGAGGTGTAGTTGACATTTACATAATTGGAATGATTGAAGGCGTTGTCATTGTCAACAATAGTATTTATTTTACAAATAGCAGCTTTCGATGGCTTAGCCATCATCATCAGTTTTCTAGTACAAGAAAATATAAAATTAGAATTAACATAGTTACCTAATTTAAAAACACATCTTAAGAAATGAAAGGAGAAGAATTAAAGAAAAGAAAAGACAGAATGAAAGAAAGAAAGGGGGCGGAGAGTTAGATCTTTATAATATAAATAATTTATATAATTTAAAACATCTTAAGAAATGAAAGAAGAAGAATTGAAGAAAGGAAAGAAAAAGAGTTATATCGTTATATAATATTGTAGTTTTTTAATTTTAAGCAAGAAATAAATGAAAATGTAGTACATGTACAATTTTGAGAGAGAAAATACGAAAAGTAAGTTGAGCCGTTTCTTACCTGCTGTCTGGGAGTCTCCTTGCAGATATTTTTTATGGACTCTTTCGAACAGAACAGTGTTTTTAAATTAGGTAACTATGTTAATTCTAATTTTATATTTTCTTGTACTAGAAAACTGATGATGATGGCTAAGCCATCGAAAGCTGCTATTTGTAAAATAAATAATATTGTTGACAATGACAACGCCTTCAATCATTCCAATCAGCTCAGCTTAGCTTAGCTCGGGGCCAGCAAAGCCGCTGTCTCTACAACGCCTCTGACCTGAGTTCCCGCGGCGGCAGACTTTGTCACTAGCTAGGCCGAATCCACCCGCTGTCCGGAGGAGTGTTCTACCGGTCAAAAGCTCTCATGGGTAGCTTTAAGTGATTTCCCCAATAAATACTAGGCAAATGCCGAAGCAGTACCCTAACAAACGGGATACGGACCACGCGCGACATTTCCTTCCTCTTCCTGATCTTGCCTCTCCCATTTATTTCACACACACACCTACATGTATTACAGTACCACAGACGTCGAGAGCTTAGACTTCGTGCGGGCAGGTTGGTACAAACCTGGAGGTGATACCTGACGGTGGGAAATCCCCAGCAAGCTGAGGGATTGTCGGACGGCGCCTTATCTCGTCATACGCAGTTTTTTAACTGTTTTTCTGACGTAAAATAAATAAAAATAAATAAATAAATTTACCTTCTATTGAAAAAAAAACAATAATAAAAATGAAAATAGATTTTATTACATGGGAGTTTTTTTGTTTTTTTTTTCTCCCTTTCAAAATTTCAAAATTCAAAATTTATTGCTTGTTTATCCTTGAACATAGATTTTATTGCATGGAAAATTTAAGTAGTATATAAGTAAGTGTAGGGATCACAGAATTTTGAAAATGTGCACACAATTCACTTTTCCCCATAGCACGTCATACGCAGTTTTTTAACTGTTTTTCTGACGTAAAATAAATAAATAAATAAATAAATCTCACCATCCAGCGGGGTAGCATAAAAACATTCACTAACTTAACGGGACCTCTCCAGTTGACGCGGCTGGGAACATCAATCATTGAGTGGCAGGGCGGAGCAGTGGCGGGCCTGGGTGCGCCGGGAAAGCAACGCGAATGGCAGCGGGGCGGAACGAATCGATGCGAGTTGAATCTGTCACATTTAATGCGTCAACAAGAATAATTGTAAATCCATCATTAGAGCGAAGAGCTGCTGTCAGAAACTGTCGAACGCGTCGACCGACTGCAAAGCGGGCTTTCCGCCAGCGAAGGGGGCTTTGGAGAGCGTTGTCGCAGGCGGCCTTGCACGACAAATGAGCGAAGAATTCCGGTAGAAATAACTGTTCCTGGAATTTTGAGATTAATAGAGAATACTTATAGATAAATGTTCTTACCTGAATATTTGTACATAAAAGTTCTTTAAAATTGTGTCCTGTACTTACTTTTGTCATTAACGGTCAATAAACATTTATTTATATTTATACTTATTTATTTATTTTACGTCAAAAAAATAGTTAAAAACGGCGTATGACGTGCTATGGGGAAAAGTAAATTGTGTGCACATTTTCAAAATTCTGTGATCCCTACACTAAGTCATATACTACTTAAATTTTGAATTTTGAAATGAAGGAAAAAAAACAACAAAAACTCCCATGAAATAAAATCTATTTTCAAGGATAAATAAGAAATAAATTTTAATTTTCCCAATAAAATATATTTTCAAGGATAAATAAGAAAAATTTTGAATTTTAAAAGGGAGAAAACAACAAAAAAACTCCCATGTAATAAAATCTATTTTCAAAGATAAATAAGCAATAAATTTTGGTTTTTAATACTTCCTGCCGCTACAACATGGAAACGATAATTTGAAAAATTGTATTTCCCACTGAATTCTAGAAGACGTGCACAGAAAATGAAGTTACACTTATGTCCAGAAGCAAAACAAGGGGCCATCTCAGCATTTGCTCTATGGATCAGGGAAACTGGACGAAAAACCTGATCGAGATGGGGGTCATTGACCCGGAAGCTGTAGTACAATAGTTTTTAGGGTTGTTTATACTCATTTATACAGTCCAAATGGTAAATAATGCATTATGTATCATTGTTAAAATTAATGTTACTTTTCTTGTGATGCTCAGTATAGTCTCTAATTGTATAGAAACAGTTATGCAGCAGAAACGATTTCACTTGGGATTTAACTTTTCTATTGAATTTAATCGTTTAATGTCATCTGGCAAAGTGTTGTAAAATAATGTACATGTATTGTATGTGAATTTTTTGTAATGAGCTGTTGATACTGTCACCTGATATATATGATTTCTACGTCGAGTGTTATAGTAATAGACTTCGGCATTTTCTGAAAAAATATTCGCGCCCTTGAGCAAGTCATCTTTTACAAAAACCACTGATTCGTAAATAAAAAGACACGGTAATGGTAGAATTCCTAGATTAATGAAGAGAGGCTTACATGAATCACGTGGGTGGGATTTGGTTATTATTCGTACAATTCGTTTTTGTAATCTAAAAGTCTGGGAGCTATAAGATGTATTTCCCCAGAATATTATGCCATATCTCAGGCGGGAATGAACATTCGCGAAGTATACACAACGAGCAGTATGAAGGCTGACTGAATTTGCAAGAATTCTGAACGCGTAGCATAATGAACTTAATTTTGTGTTCAATTCATTTAACTGGACGTTCCATTTAAGGTTTGACTGAATTGAGAGACCTAAAAATTTTGTTGCCTTAACATCAGTCAATGGTACACTGTTCATTTTCCATGGAGCACAGAATTGTTTATTTGAAATGGAAAACTGCATTAAAACCGTTTTCTTTTCGTTTACTATTAATTTGTTATTTTGGACAATTCCTTCAGACAATTCCTGAGTAACCTATTCCATTTCTTCGTTCACAAATTTTAATGTCAATCGTATGAAATCTAAGGTTCCTGTGACGCCTATCAACACCATTGTGGGTGCGGCGGATTTCACGAAAACTAAAGACAGAGATTTCCTGGTCCAGTTCAAACCAAACATTTGCAAGTGAAGTTCACTTGAACGAAAGGCAGCAGACATGTTACATCAGTAAGTATTCAACAGCTTGAGTAGTTCATCTGACCTTTTTGATTATTTTTTTATGTCATTTTATGTTTGCTTTTTTAAACATTTTAAAAACATTTTTAGAGTATCTTAATGATTATTCTTAGTAATTATTTATGTTATCACAACTATCGTTGTGAGCAGCAGGTCACTAAAACTCCTCAATACAGGCTGAATTCGATTACCATTTAACAAAGTAGTATTGAATATTCATCACCGTCGCTCTACCACAGATGCTGCAGTAGCAATGATGGTTGTCACTGAACCATATCAGCCGGTGCTCTTGGGTGTAAGTTGCTTTTGTTGATCTTGCTGTCACTGTCCTGAATTCTCAATTAAAAATATTAAGATTTTTATACAGAAAGGTTTTTGAAGACTTAACTGAGCCACTGTCCACCTAATCTCAAAAGATTAGGGCCAGCTAACCGCATTAACATGAACTTCTAATAACTTTTAATACGTTATTATAACTAAACTTTAAGCATTATACGCGGCAAAAACTACATACTTCATCAATGGTAAAATTTTTTTTTTTTTTTTGATGTGTAAGTTTTAATTAAATTATCCAGAAAATTGCACTCATCTCACATTTAAAAGCGAAATATTTCCTTAATCGGTTACCACGTCCAGCGACATAACAGCTTTAAATGTGCCAGGGTGTCACCCTTTTAATACAAATTCTTATAATTTTTGACTTCAAGAACATTTTAACTTTGTCAACATCTGTTTTCTGCATTATTTTCTTTAGACATGTTTTTTTCTCTATAGTCACTAAATACCATAGATGTCCATGTGACTTAAAATAAATTTAAAAAAATATTTTAGGTGGGCTGACTGACTTAATCCCACATCATGATTCTCACTTTACGGAATGAGTTTATTAAATTTCCCTCTCTAAACTAGTTTATTTTTCTCAAATACATATGAGTATCTTCCTTAATTCTCACGCTCAATGACATTAGATTCAAATTTCCTCCACATATATTGGTGCCGATCTTTAAAATAATTTTACTTATTTAAATTATTATTCCAATGGTAATCTAAATATTATAAAATATGAAAGTAATAATTATTTGGTCGGTTTCTTGGTAGAGGGGATGAAGTTCCCAATTCTACGAAAATTGACCAATTGAATAACAAAAATTCGACTAATGTTAAAACGATAATAATATAGAAGATGTAGCATTACAATAAATACTATGAAATTGAAAACTGATTTTTGGAAGGTTTAGAAACCTGTAAATGACTTTTATTCAAAACAACCAATTTTTGGACTTAATCACTTTTATCAATAATCCTGCGATATTTAAGAAGCTATTTAAACAGCAAAAAAGATAAAAAAAATGCCTTTACATATTTATGGGCTTTAAGAGTGTAATACAAATTTATTGGGGATCCTATTGTATTTTATTTCAATCATATATGTGCCCGTCTGAAGTTGAGACACTGGCAGTTGCTTAGGCCAAACGACGGCCTTGCAAACAACTAGAAAACTAGCAGAAACGTCTACTACATAATATGAATGATGTGTTAAGATATCAAATTTAAAAAGAATAAAAATATCAAGTTTAGAAATTAAGACTACTCTTTTTATTCCCTTATATTACAAAGGTTCAAAGTGTCAACTATCTGGTATTTGGAAACAAAATAAAATGGCCGTTTTTGTAAGCTTAAAAAGTCTTCGTACACTCCTGTTGAACAAAACATATTACGTCTTTTAATACTGGGTATGAATTCTATTTGCTTTGATTGTTGTCTCTAGTCTTCGCAACATAGATTTCAGCAACGTTTCGGTAGTCGCAGGGTCAATTAAACTTCGTTCTCTGAGACATGCATGTTTAATATTTTTTATTAGACAAACTGTATTTTCTATATCCTATCCCATAACTGACCACATATGACCTACTGGGTCATATGTGATCAGTGAATGTCAGGGAATTTAAGAAGTGAATGTATTTGCTTTCTTAGTGTTTTAAGGTAGCTATGATCCAGTGGCACCTTTAGAGTGACCAGATTAGTAACCAGAGAGGGCACCAGATATAAGAATATTTACCGCTTAAATGTCCGACCTATTTTCATTACTGGATATGGATTAATGCACAAGTCTGATCTAAGGGATCTCAATTCTTTTGTGAATATTCTGTCTTCATAATTCAAGTTTCTGTTTGGTAAATATATACTTTATTCATGTTAAAAATGGATGACGATATTCATATTTTTTTAAATTTAATTTATTTTAAGTCGCATCAACGGCTAGTTCATTAGCGACTAAATGAATACATTATATTTTACATTGTCAATTTTTAGTTTTTACAATATTGAGGTTACAATTGAGGTTACAGTACATAGATGATATGGATATAAAAACATAAAACTTAAACGTGAAACGTGAAAATTACATGGCTGTTAATTACTACAAAAAGGAATGAAAAATTACATTATTCTAATACAGTTAAGTATTTACTGACATACCTATTTCATTACAAAATTTTAAAACATTACTTTGGTAAGAATTATCCCTTAGAATGGTACTAAATCTTTTCTTATCAAAGAATTAAGGTCTCACAGAATTGAATTGGGGACATTCCTGGAGGATGTGATTAGATTTTATCATAAGGTTATATGGCTATTCCACCAGAAGCATGATCAGTGGTTCTATTTTTAAAGAAACTTGATAATTCTTAATATTAGCTGAGTGATTAGCCATGAAGTTGGATTCTAGCAAACAAATGATATCTGGGTAATAGTTGCAGATACTCAAGATGACAATATATCATTAATATTCCATTGGAGTATCTTCATTTGTTTGCTTGAAATTTATTTAGCAAGGGGGGAATGGTGTTTCTTTAAGAGACCTGCATTAAAAGATTTAGTGTCAGGTAGTTTCATACTGGATTCAGACTCAACTGTGTCTGATTCCAGTAAGTGTTTCTGCAGTTTTTTTCTCATTCTGGTAACTCCGCCTTTGATAATTCTTCCTTTAATACAGGGTAAATGTCATTGAGAATTTTTATAACAGCTGGAATATCATTGGAATAGTCCTTTACTATAGTTAGAGGATCAGCAGAGCTTTCTAGTAGTAAGTGTAATTGATTCTTGACAGAGGGAAGGAGTTTTGGTTCATTTCAAGCAGATCTTTGGTTGGGCTGAGCATGTCTTCAAGTGTTTTATCAGGATTGCTATCTGGGTCCAGATCTTTATGTTTTGAAGAATTCTTTCTCTGTTCCTTTTTTTTAGTTTTTTTGACATTATTATCTTGATTATTATCATTAACATTATTAGTTGCTTCAGATAGGAAGAGGGTTCATTGGGAGGCTTCTTTTAAGAAGGAGGAAAGTTCATAGGGTCACTGGTGGAGGGGGCAGTGGGTGTTTCAGTTATGGTAGGCTGTACTTCCATATTATTAGAAGGGATAGTTGGTATATTTGTACTGGGAGTGTCCAGAAGGCAATTCTCTTTGGGGATATTATGTGGGCAGTTACTAGCAGTATGGCCTTCCATTTTGCAATTGAAACAAGTAATGTTTTCAGCAGAGAAAAAGATTCTATATGGTGTATCTTCATGTACAATCACTGATGACTGAGGGAGTTTGTGAAGTTCCTCAGGTTGGATAAATGTTTGCCTTCTGAAGCTCATAATGTGACTAAAGTTAGGGTCAGACAGACCAGCTCTGATGAAAGATATACTGGAGATAGTTTTGATGTCATGATTCTTGAAAATATTTGTGATTTCCTCGTTTGGAATAAAAGGGTATACATTTGATATTATGATTCTCTTGAGTTTGTTAAGTAAGGGGTCTCACATTAACATTGATATTTTTAATGATTAGAGTAGGGTATTTGTTAGTTATAAGATCAGCATTGACCTTCGAGTTCAGAAACACACATATTCTGTTATTGGATATTCTTGATACGAAAGTAATGGCACTGGGGGGAACAATTTCAGTTAGTTTACTTATATAGTCTTTGACTGTTAGATTTTCGCATGCGTCCAGTAGTATAGATTGTTCTTTTGATGGAAAACTCACAGTATTTGCAGCTTCGGCGTACGACTTCGTGGGTTGCTCTTGAAGGTTAAGTGACGGATTCATCTTGAGTTTGGCTGGTACTGCTTTATTCATGTGGATACGTTGAGCCAGCCGGCAGGCCGGCCAGAGAAACGCTGTACACTGCTTGGAACACTGATAGCACTTTAATTAACACTGTTAGGTAATATTAATACTGAAGTGTTTTGGTTCGGAGATACGGTGTATCGGTAAGCTGATAGAGCGCAGCAGTAGTTGTTGCATCTAACGCTGTCGAACTACGAATGATATTCATATTGTTTTGTAAAATTTTTCATTTAAAACACGTTTACGAATTCTCGTACAGATCAAAATATAACTAATTTCGCACAGAAGCATTGAGGAACAGATTTTTTAAACACCGTGCTAACATACGTTCCTAACGTGTTAGCAAATTTCAAAATTCACGCAGACACATGGCGCGGTCGCACATGATTTATGACCGACGAGTGCAATAAACGCACATAATTCCCTCTCACTTCCTTCCCTACAATAAAGAAACCATCCTCGTGTTAAAGGGCCAAGCAGCGGCCACAGGCCTCCTGTGACCAATGCCCTGTTGCCAAATCTTGAGCTGTTGCCACTTGCTCAGTTATCGCTTTCGAGCAAGGATAGCAAAAGGCACATTGCCGGTGTGGAGAGCCGTTACAGTTCTCTGTCGGAAAATAAAGAGTTCCAGTGCACTGGAACTGGTAATCACTGGATTCTCAAAAATATTTGATTGGAAAAAAAATCTACCATTGTCACAGTTATTCATTTCTGTTCATTGGACTACCAATACAAACAATAGAAAAGCCGGTTTTATTTTCTTGTTTTATTGATAACGGTTACGTAATATATTACAACTTTTGCACTACTAAAACTTCATTCTTCTAATAAACCTTAAGGAAACGACAGAGACACGGCTGAGAGAAAAAAATATATAATTATTGAAAAGCAAAACGATGTATAAAATTCCACGTCTACAACTGATCTCAAAGTCATTTGTCAGATATATACTCTAATGTACAGAATAAAAAATAACTGGTGCAGGTTAGGATTTGAACTCGAGATCTTCAGCACAAGAAGAAGCCACCCAACCAAATACGCTACGATATTGTCCGTGGGCAGGTTGCTTATGTAGTGTTTCGAATATTACAATGTTCTTGATGCCAGAAAATTCTTTCGAAAAATCGCAAAAGCTACTGTTGTTTTTTTTCAGACAAAATTCTAAATAAAACATATTTTAAAATTTAGTATTTAAAACCATTGCACTTGGAAATAAATCTCCAGCATGTGTATTGGTGATGTTCGAAAACATATATATTGTCACCATATAACTCAAACTTTTGCGAAAAACATTCATATTTTAAGAAAAATACACACGAGATGATTTGAAAGACTAATATTAAAGACCAGATTGCATTAGAAAGAAATATGTATAATTATCTTTCGTCTAACGAAGTGTATTCTTCAGACAACATTCACAGAAGTAACGAATAGTACACAGAAAACTGCCAGAATAGCAAAAATTCGTTTCGGTACATATTTTAGTTTTAGATGAATATCATTTTGTCACACAATAGATTTCATTATATTAATTGTAATAATTGATTGTATGTATTGTAATAAATTTTTCAAATATACAATTTTTCCGATTTGTTACACACGATTCAAGCTCAAAGCTTTAAGTTAAATTTACTATGCGCACGAATAGTATGAAACAATTGAATATTTGTAATATTGAAAAATTAAAACTTTGTAATGGAAATAAGACTTACTATGTTATTAAGTACACGTGCAAAGGTTGCGATAGCTCAGTGGCATGGTTACAGTTTTCCCTGTAACGTTGCTGTCCGCAAAGCCCTAGAGTTCGAGTTCCGACGTTGGCTCCGCAAAGCCCTAGAGTTCGAGTTCCGACGTTGGCGGATGTTCGACTGTGGTTACATGGTCGAAACACTTTGGAGCCGTTTTAAAAAAGTTTGAAATTGGTTCCCAGGGGCTTCAATTAAATTAACGCCAAAATTTAAAAAATTATTTTCAAATCGCAGGGCCTCGATTCGGGCCAGATCGTTAATGGAAAATTAATTTTGACAAAAATTCTACAAATAGTGTACACACTAGTGTTCACAGAGAAACAGACAGACAGAAGAGCGGATACATGGACGAAGAGACGGACGTTTTGAAATAACAACAACACTCTCTTGGTAACTTAAGACCCCAAAAGGTGTATTTCCATTAAAATCTCGACATCGATTTACTGCAACATTACATACATTCCTCTCTAAATATTACTTTTGTTACTCCCAATGTTTACGAGAAAGTAAATATATATATATATATATATATATATATATATATATATATATATATATAACACACACACACATCACAGAGTAGGTTACACGCAAAAGAAACAAAAAAAACAACACCAATTACAGAGCCGGAATTTCTGCCCGTCAGAATGCAGTTGTAATGTTTTTTACATAAACAGGGGATCCCACCAACTATGGACCACCCCCACAACTTCTAAACGGTTCAGGATAACGAAATGCAGGTATCGCTGAACAATGCGGAATCATGGGGCAAGTAACAAGCCGTGGATAAATTGGTTATAATATTTTTAATTTTCGAGAAATTTAATAATCTTCGATTTTTCAAATGGAACTATATATTTTTATCTCCAGCAATGGATAGACCATGAAAAGAGTATTAAAATGATGTATCATATGCTAATATTTTGATAGTAACTTGAGTATAAAATTAGGCTTTCTGACATGTGATTTTGAATTAACCAGGTGATCGTGTAGCAGCCCTTGCAACTCTCGCTTTTGGGGAAGGTGGCCATCACGGCGTCTAGACTGTTGCGTCTTGACTGAGACGGGTGGCAGTGGGGTATAAGAGGCATAACTGCAGCAATTGTGGGTGATGGCACAGACAACACATTAAGAAATACCAATTTTAACAATCAGAATGGGAGATTTGTTCCATTTATTTATTTGGATTTAACTTGCCTTCTACTAAAATTTCAAAACATTGATCGTTCCAAAGAACGAAATAGAAAAATTGGCAGCGTAAAGAAGATGTTAATAATAATAAATATCATTTTTAAACTGAACAAGGAGCCAACCACCGTCTCTTCGTTGGTAGATGTCATTTTTAATTAAAATGATCGCTCGTCCACTTTGCAACCATACGACTGCTGTTCTCGAATGGAAAAGAAAACGGTACACTTCGGTGTTCTGCATTTTCAAGTTTGAGGCAGCACTTGGCGCTATGAAATAAGAAATTCTCTAATCAGTATGAGCAGTAGCGAATGCAGATATGCATTTTTGTTAAAGTTTGGTAAATTTGCACTAATAGAACTGTCAATAGTATTTCAAGTTTTTTATTACTTTGTTCTTCTGGTAGTACGTGTTTAAATAGGAAGTTTAGGTACCGTGAATAATAAGAGAAAATGTCTACCTACTACTCGCGCACCTTTTCTCGAACGATGACCATGCTTCCCCCTCCCTGGAACCATAAACAGCTGAAGGCAAAAGATCGCAGCGAGCACTGATGACAACACTCCAAGCATTAAAACTTCGTTGGCGCGAAACATAAGCTAGTAGCTTTTATTAGTAAAGAATGTCTGTTCAGATTTATTATCAGTATCTGAAGAAATGGCTGAGGTAGGTTCAGGTCCTTCAAGGGAGGCACCTAAACCTCCCGAAAAAGTTAGGAGGACGTATCGTAGCGGCGAACGCAAAATTATAGAAAAAGTTGTGAAACCTTGTGAAGTGGAAAAATAGAACAAGGTTTTGTTGCATCCTATCAGTCATGCTGTAGATCGGGCTTCTGCATATACTGGTGCTAGTATTTCCACTATACGTAGAATTAAGATGCAAAAAGCCAAAGACCCCACACAATCCCCAGAAACGCCCGGTAAAAGAAGGTAATATTCAAGTAAACCCATTTATCATAGTCTCTGTAATTATATTTTTCACATACTTTTTCCACCAACTTTACACTTTCAACGAAAGGCTGATTTATAGTATTTTAAGACCTTAATGTTTACCTTGTCACAATTTACAAGAAGCAATTAATGCAATAAAACAAGATTTGATAAAATAAGATTCAGTGGGCAAGTGAGGAACTCGATGTGTTGACACCTCCTCGTGGTGAGGTCTGAGTAATTTCGACAAGAATGCTTGTCAAAATTAGCAAAGATCTACACAAGCCGACCACTTAAATACATTTTAATTTATCTAGTGTCCCTGCTGTTGCCGACCCAGAGCGATGACCTGGCCGCAAACGTAGCAGATTTGACTTTCATCTACCACAGGTTGGCATTACTGAAAATACTCTAGTGGCTGTCTTTGTAACTAATACCCCCACTCCGCCCGCATTTCCTCAATCTATCGTTCAAGAAAAGTTGCGCGAGTGGTATCTATTATTTGATGAAATAATTAAGATATTACAATGAAAATCTTTAAGAATTCACTCGCTTACCATATATTAAAACGATAGCTTGTTTCTGCACCGAGTTCGATTCTTGTTAATTTAGATATGGCCTTTATTATTATTATTATTATTATTATTATTTTTTGTTATTATTATTATTATTAATTATTATAATAATATCGTTTTCGCAACAATATTTTTTTATTTCGTTCTTTTCGATTATCGTTGTTTTGGAATTTCGGAGGAAGAAAATTCAACTCAGATGAACAACTGGGAAAAAATTTTCATTCAGATCGTTAAAATTGATGTTTGTTCAGAAGTTTTTCATGTCAAGATCATGAATTGCTGCAATTACACCTTCATCCTACACGGCCATCCCTCTCACCCTTCTCTCTTCACAAAACAATATCAATGTCGCGAAGGCCACCTTCCCAAAACGGCGGCTGTTGCAAAGGCTGCCCGTTTACTTGAAAATCGAATGCCAGAAAATCTTTTATACTCAAATTACTCTTAAAATACTAGCATGTCATACATTATTTTATTCCAATGTTCATGATCTATTCATTGCTGATAAAAGAATATATAGTTCAATTTAAAAAATCAAAGATTATTAAATTTTCGAAAACTAGAACTATTATATAAAATTCCTTTACCAGAATGTTACCTGTCCCATGATTCTGCATTGTTCAGCGAAAACTATAACTCGATACCCTGAACCGTTTAGAAGTTATGGGGGTGGTCCATATATGGTGGGTCACCTGGTATCAAATAAACATGAGAAACCCTATGTAACATGATTGATGATAAATGAAAGCGATTGCAGTATACTAAGCGAATGAATAAGGATGACGAAATACATCTCGCAGTGGAAACCTCGAAATGTTTCCATTCATGGCGTCAAATTCGGATAGCTATATTTTCTTAATTAAACCGCAAAATATCCACGCAGTTATTTCAAATTAAATAAAACTACAATTTTATTGACAATAATAATAATAATAACCTGATATGACTTTCTACAAACCATTACGAGGAGATGTGAACTTCATCATCCTAAATTTTCATCCTAAATCGTTACTTTTAATTTTAACGATTAATGTTTACTACTCAGAGACACGGAGCACGCTCGAAAGAACACATTAAGTAAACGAAATTGAGGATATTATGATTATTATGTCGTAGTAGCTTCATTGTTGAAATGACGACTGATTCTTTCATATGCGATTTTCTGTGTTTCATGAAGATGACCTCGGCGTATACGTACTTCGAAGACATGAAAACTTCCATGGTTTTCACGCGATAAGCGATGACCTCAAACAATCCACTTAGATTCAGAGGGTAGTGTCAAAAAGCATTGGCGTGTTAGTGTCGAATGGAAAAGAATGCTTCTAGCAATTGTTCTGAACTTGGAATAATTGAATTTTAAAAACATGTTTATTTGCAAACTTTGCACCTTCATTGAAATTTACTTAACTGCATACGTAAGTTCACATTCCTTCAAGTACAAATGTCCATAAATAAACATATGTCAATACTATATTATAATAGTATTATTACTTTTTCGCTTATTCCATGCTGATGCTATATGCTTCCAAAGGCAGCAGGGTTCATTGGTTAGAATGAAATTGTGGATGTTATAACAATGTATTTCCAAATGGAACGTGTGAATACTGAGGAGCTGGAAGCTTTAATGTCTATATTTATACGTGAAGACAATTAATGCAAAATTATCGTTTTCTTGTATATTTAATTTGAAAAATTTTCCACAATTTTATATGTGAAGAATTGGCATCCTAAGAAGGTGGATAAAGGCTTTCTTCAGGGAAAGCGAGTGTTACGATTTACGCTTACAAACTCAGGCTATTTTGCCTTGAAACGTGTGGAGGAAGGACGCAATTTTCACCGGGGGGGGGTATTTCTGGAATTGATGACGGTTTCTTGCTCCCAAGTTGAAGATTGTTCGGTAGTCGACTCGAGTAGTATTTTAAAATTTATGCTGTAATTGTTGAACAAATGGAACTTAAATTATTTAGAATAAAATAAAAAATTAGGGAGCTGAAAACCAGGATTATATAAAGAGTAAGAATTTTCGTGGCAATATATGCAAGCGTTGTGGCCGCTTGTCCCCTCCACCCCGGTTAGGAACCACAAATTATTTGCCGGAGAAACTAAACGAGTCGTTGCAAAACGGCTTGTAGAAAAGCTTAGCGTGGGAACTGCCAAAAAATAATTGTCATGACATGCTAATTTCTTATAAACAATTATGTACCTCGAAAACGAAAGAGATAGCGCGCTAATTGGATTGCGGAATTTTAAAGGCAATTTTAAAAAAAGCAATACGTTTTGTTTAAAAAATTTAAAAAATTATAAACAATTTAAAAATTTTGCAATTCTAAAGGGAGAAGGGTTTTCTGATGTCCCAGAACCAAAAACTGCGAATTAACAATTTTGCAACAATTAACAATTTTATAAACAATTCCGTAATGTGCGCTATTCTTGCCGGGGAGTGTCCCCAAGTTGTCCCTGATTTGATGATAGCAAAATAACAATTTTGACATGAGATGCAAATTAATTGCTTAATATCTAGTTTAATTGTTACTTTAGTGATAATATACAGTTGGTCTTTGAATTTTACTTTCTTTAATTGAAATGGTTCCCTAGCTGTTCTAACGATTCGAGAAAGACAGTATTTTGCATTTTGTAAATGTAATATACATATGAACAATTGAAAATATGCAATTATAATCGTTTTTCTTATCGCAAAATTCTGTTGTAAACTGGTCATTTGATAAAGTTCATAAATTGTGTTTGGACAAGAATATTGGAATTTAAGTGTGTAGAACGTAATAGTCTTAAAATTAGTGTTATTTTATCTGATATCAATGTAAATTGTTCAAAAAGAATTGTGTTAACAGTGGTTAAGTGCTATGTGTTCATATATATTTCAATGAATTTACTTTCATCTTTATACAATGTTTCTTCCTTGTCTTTTTTATTTGAAAATATTTCCACATCTGAACTAGCGGCGCCCGCCATTTTGTACGTCGTAATTTTGTTAGGCACTCCACCCTGCGTTGAGATTGGCTACGATGGTTTGTAAGGCTCCGCCTGCGACGTTTCGTCATGACAAGGGCTGGCCATGGCGTGCAAAAGCTGAACGTAGCCGCAGACGGCCGCGATCAATTTATGTTTCCAGTACTGTACGTGACCATTAGAATAATAAACAATTAAGTGAAATTGAATATACCTTAAAAGCCTTCTTTTTCTTAAGTTGCGAGTTACTTCAGTCACCCCCTCCTAGAGTAGAAGATAGTGCTTCAGTCCAATCGAAGTGGCATTTATTATCACTATATTGATAAAAACCCATCACAATTTTATGGTGAAAACTGAGTAAAAATTTAAATGGAATATCATTAATTAGAATTGAATAGATTATTTTTAAAACCCCTCAAGTTAGGAATTGTAAAGTTTTGGGAAAAAAAGAAAAACTGAATTAATAAGTGCACAGAGAACGTTCATTAATTTTTTTAAATTTCTGATGTATAAATTTCGTTTGAGAATATCAATACTATATCAACAGTACAATACTTTTCTAATTTTCTTGGTGTGAACTGGCTTTACAGTCTTGTCCCATCCTCTTGCTAGCTGTCATCTCTTGGCGCTCAAACTACATTTTTTGTGGGAATTCTGATTTGGTGTTGTTGACGTTCTTATAAGAAGAAATAAAAGAGGTCATCTTCGTCAACATATCAGCTTTATTAAGATAGCCGGCTTTCGACGGCTTTGCCGCCATCGTCAGTCTCGCTGCTTTCGGCAAAAGTTGCCCGACGAATGGCAAAATATGCGTACAAAATTATGCAAAAATCTATCATCTTAATCATATGCAGGATTGAGCAAAAATTCTTAAATTGCGACGAAACATGAATTGATCTGTTGCTTGGTTATTAACCCGACACAAAGTCAAATACAAATGCGGCGAATACCCAGGAAAACAATGTATAACCATAATAATAATTGTTCTTTCAGTATTTAGATTTACAGCAAAAAAATTATAAGGTAAATCATCAGAACAATTAAATGGAATTTATGAAAATGATTTTAGTCCTTTAGGAAGAAAAACCACAGAGTTGATTCCCAGAAGTATTTTGAATGTTGAATGAAAGCATGTTAAAAGTTTGTGTTCAACATTTATTATTTCTTGTTATATGTATATATGACAAGTTTTATACATCCCTTAAATACATTAATATTTTTTCTTATTTTAGTAAAACTATGTAGTTCGAAGTTTTCTTTCCTAATTTACTAGGATCTGGAAGGATAGGAATGTATTAGAATATATTGTGTACGTTTGTACGGACATCAATGTATGACAGTAAAACAGACGGGGAAATGATTTCACGGCCTATTTTAAAGAATTAAATGTGAATTAAATTTATAGAGGCACTTTACAGATAACTGAGACTCTTTTAGAACATTCTACGTCGTATAATGATCTATCGTCTTGAATGACGAGGCAATTGAACGAGGTAGAACTCGAGGGTCTTCCAGGGTAGAAGACGGCGAAGCCTGTGTCTTCCAGTGGCACCCCGTCCTCGGTGATGAACTTGCCCTCCTCCTTGATGTCGTTGCCGCTATGCCAAAAATAGTCGGTATAATAAGCGCCGGTGGCGTTTGGAGAGAAGTGTTGGAACAGCAGCTCCACCTCGCGCCGCGACGTCGGCGCGACCAGTCCCCCGCCCTCCTTCCGGCAGAGATAGCGAGCACTATACCAGTTCTCCGCTTCGGGCGGCTCGCGGTAGTGCCCCAGGCCGGGCAGCGTCAGGTAGCCCGGGGGCGGGGGTCGGTGGGTGGTGGGCGCGAGCGAGGGGGCCGGAAGACCCCCCTCTGGGGGCCCGTTGAGCGAGATGGTTAGCGACCGCCGTGGGACGTCGTCGGGCCCGCACCTGATGTCTTGACTTCCACATCCAGCAGCCACCCGGGACTCCCAGCGGCTGCTCATGTTGCTCTGACGGCGCGGTGCCCTGTGGCGTTCGTGGAGTAAGACATCGACAGCGCGAGCTCCTTCCCAGGCGGGCATTTTGGCTGTTGAGCCAGAGGCGTGGACAGCTGCAACACCATTAACAGTGGCAGAAGACACAGCAACGCCCGCTGTCCCGCCATACTGCATACGTCGCTTGTAGTGGTAGCCGGATTATATATCGGGACCAAGACACTGATGTCACTCTGTATCTGCAGCATCGTTGGCAAAAACAACTCTTTCCATGGATTACGTCAGGAAAGTTCATCTCCGGGTTTCTGAGGTCACAAAGCGTCAATAACCGCTTGAGTCACATTAGTATCGTATAATGGCATTGAACTAGTATCATTACCACAGAAATAAATGGAATATTGGGAAATTTTGTATCGCGAGGTTGGCTGAAGTGCAATGGCAGTAAACGCGAATAATAACTTTTGGCCTCTCAGTCATACGTAAATGTTAACTCATTCTATACTGTGATAACTCGTAAGGATTTTTTGCATACGACTTCATTTGGAGAACAGCTCTCATAATGGCGAATAGCAGTACGATTATTGCGCGAAATAGTTTTGTGATCAGAAAATTTTCGTGTAACTGAAATTAATGTACGTTTCCTGTTAACATTTGGGCATATCTTATCATACATGTAATGCTATATCGGAAAATTAGAACCATTATTTCAAGGGTTTTTCAATTTTCTGTTACTAGGCTTTTAAGTATGGCCTCATCGTAACTTTATATAATCATCCAGAATATATAATATGATTTATCAATTTGGCACAATTGAATATTCTAAATTTCACATAGCTCTTACATTTAATAAGTATTTTAACAAATAAAAAACGCGTACTTATTTCATTAAAGGTTTCTTGGAATGTGATAGCACTTAGCAAGTAGTGGAGTAATTCGCAATTAAGATATTCATGATTATGTCCGGATAAAATAACAGACGGACTTGATTATATTGTAGGAACTATATTGCAGTAATACTGGACTACCAACAAAAGTCACATTAAAAGGAAACTATTTCATCGATTTTTTTTTGTTGCGTCCACTCCTTGACGCAACGCGTCTCCAAGCCCCTTAAGGGGCGTTGAGCGCTTTTGCCCTTGGGAGTAATCGTCCATTAGTGGGCATTATTATTTTTAATATGAGTCCAGTGTGGTCACGTCGCGGTCAGTCAGTGCCTTTATCCCTTCGGCCAGGACTCGACGCCGTTAGATCCGGGGTTCCTGGCCGGTCACCCAACCTCGACCCGCGAGTCTCGAATGCGCTTAACCTTCGTGACTGCACGGGCGTAGTAAACGCATTCGGCTAGCGCCGCCGGCTATTTTGTATATAAATCGAAAACTTGCTAACACGTTGAAATACTTGGGGTATTTTTGTTTTGAATATGAAAAAATGTTCAATTCGGTAACAATTTCCAATAAACAGTCTAAATTGAAGCATTATGCTTGCGTTGGGACGCGTCTATTGACCGGTCAAATTAAGGGCAGAAGGCAGATTTCAATCGCCTGCTCTTTTCTTACATGCGGTATATAGTCGTCAGAGGTATCGTATGTGGGAAAAAAATTCCGAATTTCTATCTATATGTTTTTTAGGTTACTTAATTCGAATTTGATATTTGTCATCTAAAGAAGGCCTGCTTCACAAAAAAAAATTGCAAAACATCTAAAAATTTGCCCTGTTTTTAATGTTTCGCTTATATTTTCAATACTATACTTTGTATGGAACAATTCATATTTACAAAATCGAAGTAGATAATACTTCTTACAAAAACATACATTAACTACACATTTTTGAGAAAGGGTTTAGGAGCTGGATTGCGCTGAAAAACGGTTCATTTTTGAGCCTATGGCCCAAGCGGAAGAATAGCTTTCCAGCCAAGCTATCTCCCGGTTAGTTTCACTTTACAATGCTTAAAAACAATTAATTCAAAAAAATTATCGGTGTTGTTAAATGATTAACACTCCAATACTCATTGAATCAATAGGGTCGTATTTGCTCGCGCGGAATATCTGTAATTCCAAGTCGTAGGTGACCCAATAAGGGGGATATAAGACAATTATTACGACAATACATTCTGTATAATACAATTATATTCATCAAAAATATCTACCAATAATATATTTTTTCAATATGTGACAAATTATGAGTAACAGTAAGAATAACACTAAAGAGAAAATTTTACATATTATACAAAAATTTTAAACCAGATAATTTTATAGATTTTTGGAAACGCAACTTCAGGTTAAAAAAGAAATAGAGCATCGCTAAAGAATAAACGGAGGGTAAGAAATCAGCGGACAACACCGATTATATCCAATTGACGATTTAAGGACTGTTTTTTAAAATGTGATTTTTGTTTTCTCAATTACGAATAACAGTTATTTCATTATTTGGCTATCGCTGATATGGATACAAGTTTTCTATTTCAGTGATTTGCTGATAATTATAAACGGTCACTAGCAGATGTAACGTTGCAATGGAGAGATACCTGATCCAAACGAGAATGATATTTAGTGAGATGTGATACTTCCGATTCTCACACAAAATACCTGTTGCTTTCTCTTTTCCTGCTATCTCATCTCCTCCAGCTGTAATTCTAAAAATAGTTTTGTTACCAACACATTACATGCTAACTTAGACTACTTCTGGAAATCTCCGACATCAATATGCTAAACAATATCCAAAAAAAGACAGTGATAGACATAATTAAAATTCTGGCGAGTGATATGCAGATCGTCGAAGCCAATTTTGAAAATCTATAATTTGTATATTATTCCACGAAGTATTTCATGCGCCGGCTCGTGAGTATATTTCATGAAATATCACCCAACACCACCCGTGATTGACTCTTCAGCGAAAAACCAGCCTTACGCTCTAGAGTGACTTTGGCTCCAGCGTTAAGTTAGTGAGCCGCATCACGAACTCATTGTAAATTAATATGCTCCTCTAATATTTGCAGTTTTATTACATGTGAATAGGGCTTTGCTTGGAGTGGGCTAATTGTGATGAAACGTTGAAAGAAGGAACGCAGACAACTTTTGTGAAAGAAGGGGAGTGGAATATTTCGTTGAAGCCAGTGAGGGGTGGCAGGATGGTAAGTTTTTTTTATTTAAATGTAACTCAAAAAATTGAAGTCCGCGGTAATAATAGGAGGCAACACCTAAACGAAAAATTGATTTCTGCTTAGGTGAAGAGAACTCAAGAAAAGTCTGAATCACTTCAACTGCATTCATCTATATCTGACTTGGTCTTCAAACCCCTTTGTTTTATTTGTTGAAAGGAGGTACCACGGGACTTTGCGAAGAAACAAATCAAGGTTGCCTCAAAACGATATCTTGTATACTCCGTGAGGAAATTAGCTGCTAGAGAAACTGTTTTATGACTCGCGAGAAATTGTAATGATGATTTTGAACGTCATACAGAATTTCGCTCAGAGGCAGTAAGTGCTAGCTGCTGATGCAATGCTGTTTCGACGTGCATGAAAGCACTGCACCAGCCCCTAAAGAAGACAGGAAGACCATACGTAGATGATGTACAATCAGCCATGCAAACTATATTTTTTGTTTTCTTGCAAACAGTGACGGCGAATACCAATTTACCACTGAAGAAATTATAAAAGTGGTTGAAGGTAATTATCTTCCACATCCAAAAGTAGATAACAAACATATACCTTACGTTGTCTGTTTCAAGGATTTACAGATAATCATTTAACAATGCTGATTCAGAATAGTTTAGAATTGTTGTTTTAAAGCATGTTAAAGTGAAACAAGAGCGCTATCGCGGAATAGGTTGGGTGGAAAGAGCTATTCTCCCACATTTGACCAGAGGCCCTAAAAGTAACCGTTTTCGGCGCGGCCTAGCGCCTAAATCGTTTCTCAGAAATGTACAGTTAATGTAGGTATTTTGTAGGAAATTTCATCTGATTTAATTTTTTTTATATTTTTTCGATAAAACGCATTGTTTTGAAGATATAAGCGAGAAACGAAACACAGGGTGAAACGTTTAGATTTTTTGTTTTCATTTTTCTCTGTGAAGCCGGCCATTATTGCGGCATCAAATTCGAATTTAGCACCATCAGAAACATAAGACAAAATTGATTGAGACATTGAGAAAAAACTTCCGCATTTTTTCTGGATAAATTGACTGGAGTAAGGGTACCCTGTTGATAAATTGACTGGAGTGGGGGTACCCATGAAATTTGGAAATATGTGAAGAAAGATTCCTGAAACGTTTGTTTCATGTTCCCTGCGCGTTTCTCATCCGTTAATTTGTCTACCCGTTACTTAATTACGCATTGAAAGCAGGTAAAAGTAGAATATAAATACCGAATTATGTTTTGTAAGTAAACAAAACTACTCATTTTCTGATAGTATAATAATGGATCTTTCAAATAGAGTACAAAAAAAGAAAGTTGCGGGTGAGTAGAAATATCTGTTTGAAGCAATACCGTCAGGTTGTATAAGATCTACATCATAGATGAATATATTGAAATAATAAAATGAAAATTTTACTCAAATATTGATAACAAATATATTCTGACATACTATTCGTGTTCTTCAAAATCAAACATTTTTAGAAACTTGGTGTGAAAAATGTCTTGTTTTGCCTGTATCTTCTGCGTTCACGAACATGAGACGTTAACAGTTGATGCGCACATAGGCTCTAAGAATTTTCATCCCATATATTACACAAACAGGGGTATGCAACCACACAATCTTGCACCTACGAGAAGAGCAAAAAAAGCGGGATAAAGAGACGGTTCAGAAGGAAAGTCAAAGAAAGAGGTAATTGCACAAATGTATACAATTCCCTAAGAAGAAACGATGAAAGTAGACTACGAAATACCACACACGAAGGGCCTCGCAAATCACTTGTATGTCAAATATTCTTATGTTGAGAAGAAAGTACTTCATGCTGCATATATCCAAAAAATCAGAACCAGCGACGTTTGGCATTCATCTAATCTTTCGTTGATAGACTCCTTCCCGGAAGAGACTGTTGGTCGACGATTAGGGCAATGGTCACTGAAGAGTTTCAAAATAATTGGCACGTTTACATTTCTAGTATATAAGTAATTATTTAAAAAAATCAATGTATTGTTTAGTTTAAAACTTATTCTCCTCTACTTTCTTATTTATCTACTTTTCTATGTGAGTAAAGAGATTCACTTTAATTGGCACGTTATTATTAACAGTCCTGGTATCAAAACACATTTCCACATTATTTTAGAGCGCTGACAACGTTGAAAACTACACTGCACATGTGTAGAAACAAAGCTTTAAACTCCCTATCAAGAGCATCTTCTTACCCCTCTGACTTAACGCACACTATGCGGAATATTTTGCCATGCTTTCTCAGGTAACAAAATGAAAGGGAAGATTGAAAACGGGGAGGGTAAATTAACTGCTGAATGCATCGGTATGTTTCTCAGTAACGGAAAAGTGAAAGGGAATGATGGGACGCAGTGGGTTTTCTCAGGTAACGGAAAGTGAATGGGGATGATCAGAAAAGCGGAGGTATGGGTATATTAACTGCGGAATGCAGTCGGGATGTCCCATGTAACGGAAAATGAAAGGGGATGAGTGAAAATGACGGTGAGGGTAAATTAATCTGGGGACGCAGTCCGGCTATGTTTTCTCAGGTGAAGGGGATGATCAGAAAAGCGGAGGTATGGGTATATTAACTGCGGAATGCAGTCGGGATGTCCGTTCTCATGTAACGGAAAATGAAAGAGCCTGACCTGGGAAGCGCATGTGAGTGTTAATTAATGGAGGTTCGCAGTTACGCGATTCCCCTACAAGCGGACTGAATCTGGTATTTGCTATTCCGGTGACGCAAAACATGCTGTTCTGCGTTGGAAAGTTACCGCAAACATCTTATGCTACGTTTTGAACGATTATTTTTGCTGGTTTTCTGTCTGGGTTCTTTTACCACTTGCCAATTTTTTTAAGTCTACATGCGTGGCATGACGCATTGAATACCTTTCGTTCTTCGAATATCAACCGACTTTTACGCTATGATGCTAGATATTCATTGACTGGACACATACCCATTGCGACGTTATCGGTCTTTTTTTCCTACACAACTCATCAAACATTCTCACCCATCAAATCTCGGCGGAAGCAACTATATCCGGGACAATTGAATCGCACTCATAAATTCCTTATGGCGAGATTCACTTTTTACACACATATTCATGTCTCGCTACACATTCACACAAGAAAGCGAAGAGATTATTCGAAATCAAACTGGTCCACAGCAGAGGATTCAATCAACGCAATATCCGTGAACAGAATATCGCATGTCGAGGAATGTTCCATTTGTACTGAATGATGTCCAAGAAACAGACCGGTAAGAGAACAATCAATACATTGAGTTCATTGTGTGGATTTTATTTTCTCGTTTATATCATTCTTGCGTTTTTAAAATCTGTATTTGAAAACGGTTTTGAGTTGCTGTTTTTAATATGAACATACTTAATATGAATACATTTATTTTCAATGTTTATCTCCGGTTAACAATTCTTTAACCACATTAAAATGTTCACTAGTTTCACTGATCTAGGCCCAGAAAAAACTGGACTTTACCGACAGTAGACACTCAATACAACACGCCTATATGAGTATAGAAAAAGATGAAATACCCCTAATGCCACTAATTGACAATTCATTTAAAGTTGACATCACCTTTGTATTTGTACACATTTGTTGTCCTAAAAAATCTGCACAATAAAATTCAAATAATCATTGTGTTCAGGTTATTGGATGTATATGTTGTGTGTTATGCCTGTCATCAACTTGTCAGCTTCATGTAGTGCACCTTCATTTCTGTGTGCGATCCTCCCCATTGACAAACTTTGTGAAGATATTGACAACATTTGTTAGCCGCAACGTCAACAGATATTGAAGCCTGCTGAGATGTCGTCTAATGACCTTGGTAGAAATCGGCTAGCGACTAAGTCAGTTTCTTTTATAATTTAATATACTTCTCAATTTTGCACTTTCCTTTTTACAACTGTATTCAAGACGAACGAAAATATTTGGATACATTAAGAAATATTGTGTAACGCTCTGATAAGCAGACATACTGACGCTGAGAACAAATAAGCGAGAGAGGGAGAAGAGAGATCGAGATAGAAGAGAGGAGAGCGAAATAGTCCGACTGACGGCCAGACAACGACCCAGACGAAAAAGCAGAAATACAGACTGGCAGACATTGTTTGATAGTTATACAGACTGAGGGGCAGACGGATGAATATCTCAGCTGTCTCACAGATGGATGAATGAGAAAAAGAAAAAAACTAAACAAAAAACGATATGTCAGATGCCTCTAAGAGGAGTATTTTTGCGAGAACCATGAAGTTGAGTTTCTGCAGTTTTCAGTATACTAAATATTCGCCTTATACTAATTCTATACTAAGTGTTCTAGAAAGTAAAATGATAATTCTTGACATTTTTAGCGATGCTAATTTAAAGCAGCTAAATTTCTTTTGATTCCAATTCGATATTCATGAATTCTGTTCGAGTGTCTGGTACTCAACCGCCGTTGTGTCAAATGGAGAGGACACTGTTAGTGGCAGAGGGTCCAAACAATTGAAATTAATACACAAGGTGTATCTTCAATTGAATAATTTATTTCGATAATTATTTGAAGTCATAAAATGTAATTCTGTTGTAAAAAATGTTAGATCACACACGTATTCTGTACACTTAAACAAAAAAATACTAAAGGAACATGTGAAAACAGACTTCATCTCCAAAAATACTCACATCGCACGGACACCAAGAAGAAAAAAAGGACAGTATTTTACGCACAACTCGTTCAAATTTATTCCCTTCCAGGTACGTAAAATGTCATTTCACTTTCAAAGCAAAACTTTCTTTCGAGCTTTTAATATTTCAGTATAAAACTCTTACAAAATAGTCTTTTTGTACGACAGGATATTCTCGTTTTAGAGGAGACAGATTTACAATGCACCTTAACAAGACCTCGTAAGGGGTTGGAGCTTAGCTATGAATTATCATCGCAGGAAAGCTCAGGTCCTTTTCGAGAACTAAGCTTTGTGCCCGGCAAAGGATCTCGCGCTTGTCAGGGAACACGACTAAAATTTCAAAGGAAGATAAAACCTCTTTCTTTCGTTCCTTATTCGTTGGATATAAATGTAGGAGAGGTTTAACAAAGGTGTAATTAAGAATGAATCCATGGGTGAGTGTCAACGCTTTTGGTAAGTTTATTCAGATTTTCATGTTGTTTGTAACAAATACGTAAGCCATTGCTTGTCATGTAATTTTGCAACCATGTTGTTGTTCTTGTAGTCATTATTATTATTATTATTATTATTATTATTATTATTATGGCTATTCAGTTTCATACGAATATATTTATACAAGCATGGCAACTTGTCTAAAATCACAGAAAACATACGAATTTATCAAATTTACAAACTTAAAAAGATTTGTTTTCTACAATTAAGAGACCGACATTATCTCCCAGACACTTTCTGAGTAATAATCATGTGCTCTGTAACACTGGTTACAAAATATTGATGATGGTGGCGGTTTTGATGTTTTAATGCAGTTTTGATGTTGTTGTTGTTGTTATTGTTATTATTGTTATTATTGTTATTATTATTATTATTATTAATCCAATTCACGACTAAAAAGTTATAGAACAATTAAATATAATATCTACTCTTGGTCGCAATATTCTTTCTAGGAGAAGATTTAAGGAGCGTTCGGCGCCTTTACAATACTTTAATAATAATAATAATAATAATAATAATAATAATAATAATGACTTTATTTATGTGGCGAGACTTGGACCATCAGGCCCGCTCTTCCACCTAACCATATAATACTTAAATTTATAGATAAGAATTGAATTCAGAGATAACTATTAGGACGACCTGTGCTTTTACGCTTCACATTCAGCTGATCTCGATTTCGAAAGTCTTGTATTTACGATGTTTCTCTGCCTCCTTGGTTAAGACGTTTTGATAGCCCGACACAGAAATATCTACAAGTAGATGCGTTTTTTCACCAAATTCCGGATAACAATAGCGGGTTAAAAATCCTCAAGAAATCATTATCGAGGATCACAATTTCCATGGTCAACCTCCCCTATAAAATACCTTGGGGTACTCTTCGATAAAAGACTTACCTAGAAACCCCATGTTAATGGAGTCACTCACAAAACAAAAAATTAAATATTCAATTTATCACATTATAAATCGCCGTTCTCCTCTGAGGTTAGAATGCGGATTATTAATCTTTAAGTCAGTTATATTACCAACAGTGACTTACGCATGCCCAGTATGACTAACTATGACTAACCCCTATGAACCATGATAAACCCTTATGACTAACTATACCCAGTATGGGGTGGTGGTGCGTCAAGAACCATCAACTGTCTCAGAGTTCTCCAAAACAAGTATCTGAGAATAACTGTCAACCCGCCATGGTTCATCTCCAATCATCAAATCCGTCCAGAATTCAAAAAGACATTAAAAACTCTTGCCAGCAATTTCTACGACCACCTATCAAATGCTCCCTGCACTACAATATTCTGTCTAGGAAGAAACAATTATATGACGATTCCCGAAAGATGAATGGAAACCTCCTGAACTTGACTTCTCCTTCGTACCTTTCCAGCAGTACACTATCCTTTAATCACAGAACAAAAGTCAAAACTCTTGAGCACAGTTCAGAAACGAACCGCGACATAAGGATTGCCATATCCTAAGAGGTCATATAACATTATATAACCCTCGAAAGACATAATTGTCGAACGCAAAGTAATGAACTAAAAAATGAAAAAATGAATGTCGGGTCAGTTTGCCTCTATCGTGGGATCAGTTTGAATTTGTTGTACGTAGACTCTTATTGTACATAGATCAACAGACGTCATCGCTTTTGGCGAGTGTTCATATCATTTGGAACATGTGTTTGGAACTTCGAACACGTCAGATCTGTCAATGGAGGTAACTAGACCATATCCCGTCTTTTTAAGTATTGTGTACGTCCTATAATTGCACAAACTGAGACGATATGATCAATGGTTTCTGCTTGTTCCTGGAAAATTCAATCTTTATCATCTTGGGTAGTTTTGAGAACCGGTTTATTCTAATCCGCAGAATCCTTATCTAAAACTGCGCAAACCAAATAAATTCTCATTCTCGGAGCGTCACAGCTTATGACTCAGCTTATGACCTGCGACGGCAAGATTTCAAGGAAGACGTCGCCGGCCGTTAAGTATTCGTTATTTATGTAGTACAGAATAACACCTTTTTGGATATTTCTGCTATCTAAAAATGTGCATGTACTGTGTAAATGCATCTAGTATTAATTAGACTGTTGGTGATGTAGATACCGTATTAATTCAAAGTAAATAAAACAGATGTTGTCTGGTATCAATTTTTGTATTTCTGCTTAAGATCTTTTCGATCGCGTAGCGATCATCGTCATAGCTGAAAATTACAAATTAAACATTAAATTATCTACAAATTAGTATATACAAAAGAAGTATGCAGATGCGTAAGCAAATGAATCCTGATTACACAATACATCAACTCCTTGCATCTCAACATAAGATTCACCACTGAGATAGAAAATGAACACAAAGCCTTAAACTTCCTTGATCTCACTATTACGCTAGTTCAGGACCATCACGAATTTAATATATTCAGAAACCCGACCCACACGGACACAATCATACACAACACTTCACAACATTCTCCCGCGCACAAACACGCAGCCTTCCATGCTATGGTACATCTCAATCCCCATGTCTCCAGAAAACACGAAAAAAGAAAGAAACATCATAAAACATATAGCCAGGATGAATGGATAGGACTGTAATATCATTGACA
This sequence comes from Teleogryllus oceanicus, assembly GCA_964035755.1. Classification (NCBI taxonomy): domain Eukaryota; kingdom Metazoa; phylum Arthropoda; class Insecta; order Orthoptera; family Gryllidae; genus Teleogryllus; species Teleogryllus oceanicus. The sequence continues at coordinate 68,439,201 of CAXIVR010000013.1, forward strand.
CATTAATAATCAAAAAAGCGAACACACTGAACATCCGCAAACACACCACTCTCACACATCTCAACAAAAACACTATAGCCACGTACATCACCATCCCTTATGTACAACCCTTTCTCTAAAAATAGAAACCACACTCAATAAATTCGGACTCAAAGCTACTTTCCACAATAATCACACATTACAAAAAACTCTATCCAACACTAAAGATCCAATTCCTCCTACCTCTTTATGCGGAGTCTATGCTCTCACTTGCAACAACTGCAATGCCATATACGTAGGACAAACCGGGCGTAAATTCACACAAAGGATAAAAAAAAAGAACAAGCATGGAAAAACAACACCACCACAGTTTCACACTTCGCTGATCACTTAAATCAAAACAATCACACATTTGACAAACACACTAATTTCCATATCCTAGAAATTGAAAATAGGTACTGGCTCAGAATAAAATTAGAATCCCTTCACATTCACAACAATCTGAAAAACCAAAATATTATAAGTCTTAACCAGCAAATCCCTGAACTTTTGTCACCTCTGCTAAAATTAGCACAATGTGTACACCCCTAACTCCACCCGCCTCCGTCCGCCCGCGCCCTCCTCACGCCAGGCCCTGCAGCCGCGTCTCTCGACCCTTCGGCCGCGCCCTCCCCTGCCCCGCCCCCACACACGTCCGACCGCCGCCTTGCCTTCTTAAGCGAACCGCCACTCTAAAAAAAACGCAGAACTTCGTTTTCCGCCCAGCAGCTACAAGGCACGACCGATTCAGTTTGCTTACGCATCTGCATGCTTCTTTTGTATATATTAATTTGTAGATAATTTGTTAAATGTTTAATTTGTAATTTTCAGCTCTGACGATGATCGCTACGCGATCGAAAAGATCTTAAGCAGAAATATAAAAATTGATACCAGAAAACATCTGTTTTATTTACTTTGCATCTAGTATCTTATGATACTGCTGAATTCGTTAAGAATGTTTTTGTTAAAATACTTATTTTCTTATAGTGTTACATGAGAGTATTTTATTTGTTGAGTAGTGACCGGGGTACTTTTGGGAATTTTTTGTGGTTTTGTTAAGCAGCAATTTTTCTGCTGCTTGCCTCGTAGTATTGTTATCATCAATTAGAACCTGACGTTACCAATTTTTCTGTATCAATTCTTAAGTTGCTTACGATATATGTGCGTTAAGATGTTACAACACAAACATCGTGCAAATTTTTAACACTGTAAACATTTCGATGTGCTGCATTAATTTTTATTCAAATTTCACTATTCTTCCCGCTCAAGGAAACAAAGTGATGTATATAGTAGTTAACACTAGGTCACGGATTAATTACAATATTACTTACGTAGCGAAACTAATAATTGTTCTTAGTACTGGACCCTGGAATATTAGCAAACGTTAATAATTCGTTTTTGTGAAAGATCTGTTTTATAACGTTTTACGCTCTACTATCGTATTTAATAATAGTTATTACGACACACGTGGGCAAACTGGCATTTTATTTTGAGAGTAAGAAATGTTTCGAAATGTGGCGAGGCCGGTAGACCGAATGGTGTAACTATACGGGGAAACTAAAATCACGTTTATCAGTGTGTTATACACTTTTGTTTTAGAGTTTTACTGACTTTCCTTTTATTTGAATTCAAGCCTACAAACCACTAGGTTGCAACGAGCTCAGTAGTTGCTGATGCGATCTGGCGAAAGTTATTTGTTTTATTGATTGGTTTGGGTTTCATCTGAACGTTTTGAACAGTGTCTAACTTTTAGTTTTAGGGTTGAAAATTAAACTTTCAGCATGATCTGTGTGCCCAAAAAATAACCACTATTACCACTGGTTCTCTAAAAAAAAGTGTTTAAATGAGGAAACAATCTGTTATACGCAAACACTAAACAACGCCTATGGTGTCAGTTTCAAACCCCTGACCCAAATATTAACACGTCCTGGTGGATACCGTTCCATTATTCCCACAAACCGGTTTAATTTCAGGCACTGATTGCAGGCATGCTGTTGACGCACATTATGGAAGGAGAAATTTTATAATTTCGTAAAAGTAAACGTTGGAAAACAACGTTTGACACCCCCTTCATGAATTATTAATCATCCTCCAAGTAAATATTAGATTCATTAATAATGATTAAAGTATCAAAATAATTTGATTCAGATTAAAGGGAACATAATTTGACGTTTAATGTAATTATGAGTAATTCAACAAATCCGAATTGAAATGTTTCACCTAATTTATGACCTAAAAATGTTTCATCTATTTAATGTTGACTAATAGTAAAAATATACCATGCTTTCGAAATGATGAATGAATTCCTATATCCTTCTTGATATGTATGAGCTACAAAATGGAAAGTGGAACAGAAATTTTAAACTGATCTTTCAACCAATTTTGTTTCAAAAGTCCAAAAATACCTCCGTCTCCAGTATTATTTCAGTAGTATAGATGAGTTTTGTGGTTCTCACGCGCAACCAATCTTTATAAATGAGTTCTTTAAAGAAAGAATTTCACGTAAACGTGACTAATTGCACTTTAACATATGAAGGATAAAAAGATTTGAAAAAGGATTTGTTGAAAACAACGTATCTAAATATTCGTGTCAATTGTAATACTCGGGCAATGTTGTAAATTGTAACACTCGGGTTTGTTAAATCTATATAGTTACATACTCCGAAATAAAGGGCCTTAAAAACTGAAATGTTGAGGTCGTAGGTCTTCAACAATAAATTAAATTTTTACCTGTTCGGCGTTTCTCGATACTATTTTTATTTAATTATTACATTATTACACGTATAAATTATTACACATTATTATCATTATTGCAAATATAAATTAAAAATCTTGATTCTATATGGATAAGTCACAGACCTTTGGGCCATTATAATACCTACATCCCATTGCGTTTTAACCTTAAAAATTCTGGTTTTCACTCCAAATGGTCTGTTCATCGCATCAAAGCCGCGGAAAAGAGACCATAAGGTACGGCTGAAGAAGATTGTCCGCACCACCGCCTCTGCACTTGCATCTCCGACACCCACTCCCCTTTGCCCCCTAATATGCTTATTTAATTATTTGACGGTTTCGTTTGTTTTTTATTGATTTACTTATTTATTGACTTATTATACTTATTATTAACAGTTGACTATGAATAATGACTATTGACAACCGTTTACTAGCTTAACTAAAATTACTGATTATATTATTCAGTGTTTGTTATTAACTTTACGTATTTCTTTCCAGTCTAGGCTCCGCTCGTACTAACCAGTGCTGTTTTCCCTCTCCCTAATTTCTGTTTCCTTTATAGTCCGAACCATTCCTAGAAATGTTCCTAATTCTTTTATGAAGTGAGACCGATTATCGGCTAATATATTTTGGGCGAGCGCTACGTTTATATGTTGGAGGTAGTAGTTTCCCAATCCCAAACATTTTCCTTTTCATGTTTTGGTCACACAGCGAATTAAAAGGTTGTGTATCCAGTCTTCCCTATCACCGCAAAATACACAGATGACATTATCATTCAAATCCTTCAATTTAAGTTGACTCCATCTCCAGATCCTGAACCAAGCGTATCCCCTTCTTGCATCCTTTATAAATTTGTTAACGTAACTTTGGCAACCCCATACCGAACTAGCGTGAATTTGTGCCACTAGCAAAGGTTTCTCGGCCGTTGCTACCAGGATATCTTACCTTTCAATAGACGCAAGTCTACCAGAAATTAGCCGTTCTATCTCGCGTGTTTCCCTATCCCCAAACCATCTCTGGTCTCGCAGACCTGCGCGTTCTAGTAAACGTTTAATATTGTACGACCAGTAGCGGGGTCGCTTCCCTGTGACTGCACTGTAAAGCACCTAAGTATAGGCGTGACAGCATGTTCACCCGCTAATCTAATACAAAGTTCAATGGGTTTATTTTTGTAAATCTTTCCAAATTCCTACACCACTGAGCTCTCTTCAGATCGCGGCATTTGCTTTGAATCTAGAGACTCCGAGAATTGATTTGTAATAATATGATGCTACCACAACACGCAATATCGATCCTAATCTCGATTCTACCACATAAGACGTAGCGCACCTCCGTGTGCAATGCCCTATGCCCTACGTGTTGGAGAGCGCCTCTAGCGATCCGGGCGGCGACAAAAGAACACTGCGCCGATTACATTCAATACTGTTCAATGTTCAAGTTCAATGGGTTTTATTTTTTTAAATCTTTCCAAATTCCTACACCACTGAGCTCTCTTCAGATCGCGGCATTTGCTTTGAATCTAGAGACTCCGAGAATTGATTTGTAATAATATGATGCTACCACAACACACAATATCGATCCTAATCTCAATTCTACCACATAAGACGTAGAGCACCTCCGTGTGCAATGCCCTATGCCCTACGTGTTGGAGAGCGACTCTAGCGATCCGAGCGGCGACAAAAGAACACTGCGCCGATTACATTCAATACTGTTCAATGTTCAAGTTCAATGGGTTTTATTTTTTTAAATCTTTCCAAATTCCTACACCACTGAGCTCTCTTCAGATCGCGGCATTTGCTTTGAATCTAGAGACTCCGAGAATTGATTTGTAATAATATGATGCTACCACAACACGCAATATCGATCCTAATCTCGATTCTACCACATAAGACGTAGCGCACCTCCGTGTGCAATGCCCTATGCCCTACGTGTTGGAGAGCGACTCTAGCGATCCGAGCGGCGACAAAAGAACACTGCGCCGATTACATTCAATACTGTTCAATGTTCAAGTTCAATGGGTTTTATTTTTTTAAATCTTTCCAAATTCCTACACCACTGAGCTCTCTTCAGATCGCGGCATTTGCTTTTAATCTAGAGACTCCGAGAATTGATTTGTAATAATATGATGCTACCACAACACACAATATCGATCCTAATCTCAATTCTACCACATAAGACGTAGCGCACCTCCGTGTGCAATGCCCTCTGCCCTACGTGTTGGAGGGCGACTCTAGCGATCCGCGCGGCGACAAAAGAACACTCCGCCGATTACTTTCAATACTACATTCGTAATACAGATTCGTTCTGCTAAATGTGACCAACAATGAAATTTAAAAATTTTAATTTCCTCTCGAACGTAGCTAAATATACAACACGTAAAATAGAAAATTATAATTATTTTTAAGAGAATAAATTATTGAAATGTAATGAATTTTGCCCAATGAAATTAAAAAAATGTTTTTAGAAATAACTGTTTTTTTACTTTTCATGAAAATCTTTAGGAACTGCTAATCTAAATCAGTAGCAAAATTACAAATATTAAACACGCGATTTGGAATGCATGGAGCAAAGCTAGAGAGAAGAAAAATTGTTCGCTGACGGGGAAATAAAACCAGGATGATCTGATTGTTCATGTTTTACTTCATGGTACTAAAATTTATTTTCAAAACTACACCTAAAATATTTTGTATTTTTACTTACTAATAAAATATTAACATCCCAAATGCTAGAGTACAAATATTTGTCTTGATTTTTCCTTGCTGAAATAATTCTCTGTTGGTGACCTTCAACAAACAGTGAATTCTTACTCTCACAAATATGTTCAGATCTATCTTCTTTACTTAATACTTCTTCACTTAATACCGTAATAACCACTCACTAAATTAATATCTGAGAATTTGTGTACTAGCTGAGTAGCAATGTTTTGATCAGCAATTATTTTACAAATTCTGTCATTAAAACTACTGCACACTTTGGCAGATATTTATTAAAACTGGGAGAGCATACATATTAATTTGAAGTTATTTTGAACACTTTCAAAACAATAACCCTTTGTCATATCTTCATCTAGGATCCCACGCAACAAGGTTTTGCATTTTGTCACAAGGATGCAACTCCGTAACATTCTTTAATGGAAAACCAAAACTTACTGCTTGACATTCATTTCTACTAAATTCTTATTTAATTCCCCCATACTTATTTTTGCTAGGGATAGAGGTGAAGCCATTTTCTATATTAAACGTGAGACTGATATTTTGTTTTGACGATTTCTGGATCTCATATAAAGAAAATATAAAGAAACAATCTGAATTATTTTTTAATGCTTAACCTTTTCTTAGATATGCAACTTCACAAACAATTCAGTGTACTTCAGCGACGCCCTCTGGAAAGCAAAAAGGCGTTGACTTCACTGGTGTGGACGTTAATTTCAGATGGCGTTGACTTCAGCTACCCGTAGTTTTACTCTGTCTCCACCAGGAGCGCTAGCATAATGGGCGCTCTGCGCTACTGTATGATGATTTCCTCTCGAATGCACTGTGATACTAGCCCGTGTAGCTACATACACTTTGAAACTAGCTCACCTGTTCAGGGAGGTGCAGAATCTCCAACTGTATGTGCTATTAAATTAATTACTTGTTATTCTATGCGATTGAATTGCACGGAAGTATCTCCTTGATCTGTAGTAAAGTTAAATAATTTTGCAAAGAGTAGGTTTGTGCTTGCTCGACCCTATATTATCACAAGGACAACTTTACGTAACTTTCTCAATAGTACAAAAGTCTTTTTAAATACTTTTGTGACTATCAAGGAAAGCAAATAGCTAACTGTCAAGGAAGATTGTATAATTTCTTTAAATGTTTTTAAGTGTTTTCAAGTGTTGTGAATGGTTTCAAGAACATCTGAGTATAATATTAAATACACCTTTATTGAAATTGTCTTTCAAACATAATTTCATTGTTTATTTTTTTGATATTTGGTAACTACTACATTGGGAGGGGATGAGGTTTACCACGGATAGTTCTCGCATGGGTTCGCTGGTATATTCATATTGTCTCAACACTTGGGGAACGTTAACCCTAACAAGAGAATCTGCATACAATGGCCCAGTGTCGGCGGTAGGTGTATTTCGATATCTCGAAACTACTCCTTATATATCTTTAATAGTACAAATAGTACGATTTCCTTATATATCTTTAATACAAAACTTACATTAGGATTGAGCCCATAAGGTAATTTTCTTTGACTTAAAAAGAAGATATCGACTACAACAATTCTATTCTAAAACAAGAGATAAAACAAATCGAGTTTTGCTTTAAAGAGAAATGTAATATACATTCGATGCAGAGCGACGTCACGAGGCGCATGTGGTACTGCGACAGATAGAAGTGGTGGAGCGTGTCGGGAGAGCCTACCTGATAGCGTGGCTGGAGAGTTTGTGGGCGAGCGTGTCAAGGGAGCGTAGTCAGAGGTTCGCGGCAGAGGGAAGAGCTTGTCAGGTGATGCATTGTCAGAAGTGCGCTATGGTGGAGCATGGGGTTTTTGGAGGAGTAGGGTGGAAAGCGTGGGTAGAGCATTTCGATGGCCTATGGACCGTATGCGTGGCGGGTAGAGGCAAGGCGCGACCCAGCGTGCGCTGGCCCTCCCCGTTCACCGCGCATCAAAGTTGCAGGCGCTGTCCCAGCCCTCCCCCTCCCCCGGCCCTTCACAGCGGCGAGGGCCCGCGGATGAGCTACCGCTAATCACCTGCACAAACTCACTGGCAAGGGGCCACAGACAGGGTGTGTGTGTGTGTGTGCGAGAGAGAGAGTGTGTGAAGAGAGAGAGGGACAAATTAGAGGGAAAAGAGAGAGAGGGAAAGAGAGGGAAAGAGAGGGAAAGAGAGGGAAAGAGAGAGAGAGAGAGAGAGAGAGAGAGAGAGAGAGGAGATATTTCAAAACCAAAATAAGTGGTAATGGGGAATTCATAATTCGCAACGACGAGAAAGAAGAAGAAAGAAATAATAGGAAAAATGAGTGAGTGAAAGATAAAGCGGTGGAAAGAGAGAGACAGGGAAGTGAGAGTGAGAAGGAAATTGAACTCCCCGTATTAACTGAGGCAGTACCGCATAAAAAGTTCTGAACTCCAGAATAAAATATGAACTACCCATTTTCACACTAACGGCCATGGAAAAGTAATTGTCTTCTTCTTTTCCTTATTCTTGTTCTCGGCAACGATTTTACATTTGATTTCATACAAATTGCTTCTGGCTCTTCCAAAGACGTTCGTATCTTTCGAAACAGTCGGGGATAATGAGCTGCTTAGGCACGTGGATTGCTCTTTTCCTCTATTCTCCCCACGTTCGCCCGACGTAGCCCTTGAGTCAGTATTGACAGTTCGTTTCAATTTCCACCGCCAGGAAACGCCTGCAGCATCGTGTCGTACGTTGTGAGAAAAAGGCAAATATGCGGACAAATTCTGATGTTGATTGATTGAATATTTCGCGTTTCCGGTGCGTCAACTCGTAAATGGTTATTAGTGCCGTAAGTGTAGTGTACGTCTTTTATTACGAGCGGAGCGGTGTACTTTCATAGCCGGATGCCGCCGTACTACACGTCGACATTGCAGGTTTTTTCCTATGCAGGTATCTCTCACATACGGTACCGCCCAGCTGGGACAAATTCTAAGCTCCCGGCCGGTCTTCCGGCTTGTGTGGAAGTATAGAGCATGTGAGTGTAGTGAGTGTAAGTAAGGGATAAGGATAGGACAAGGAAGAGGAAGGGAAGATCGCGCATGTTTGTGATCCGTTTGTTAGGATACTGCTCAGCCATTTCCCTGGTGATCTTTATTAATTCTTCCAGTCTATCAAAAGATGTTTTAGTTGCTCAAGAACGAAAAAAAATACGTTTTAAAGAACTTAATAAGAATTATCTGGATACATCCGCATGATCCAGACAAATGACATCTTATTTGTCTTCATTGGTGGGCCGGAAATTGTCTAACCGTCAGGGACGAACCGAGGGACGGACGGATGAATTTTCGTAGCTTACTGTATAAGAACGAATTGGCTGTCAAGATAATTTCTGGAAAATTTAAATATAAAACTATGTAGATATATTCACTGATACTATAAGAAAATATTGTAGGAGAGAGCACAAAAACATGTTTAAAGGCTTCTGCTGTTCACATAATCTCAAATTACGTCACGAAAACACGAACGTCTGATCAAAGCAAGAGTAAGGAACTAACTTCAATAATGGATGCACGTTTCAATAAAACTACGTGTTCCAGAATCGTGTTTTAGGAAAACATTTCGGGTTCTTTAAACTAAGAAAACCTTATTTGATAAACCGAATTTTTAAATAAATTATAAAATCATTAAAAAACAAAGGAATGGGCATTGCGATAACTGAATTAATTCAAACGGTAGACAAAAAGTTAAAGTTAGTCGTTTTAATTGCAATATTCAACTCACTTTTAATCTTTTTTAAAAAACGTGTCTCCGTCCTAACATATGTTAAAGCAAAAGTTATTATTCTTATAACATATACATATGCGGTACCTCCTGAAACAATACGGGAGCCAGATCATTGTTTATTATTATTTATTATTATTTATTATTATTCCTTGTTTATTACAGTAACACCGAATCATTACCGAATCACTAGTTGTTGAATCGCAAAATAAAGAAATGAAGCCTTAAAGAGATGATAATCTAGTGCGTGCACGCAAGGGGAGCGGAAGTAGCGAGGATGAAGAAAGAAGCCTACGACGACCGTGGTCCGTTTTTGAAGAAACAACTCCATCAATCGCCTGGTATTGTTCGGGGAATACTTGGAAAGCTACCAATCAGAGTAGGTAGCCACTGAACTCGTCCCACTTATTCAGCCAGTATTCGTCTTTCCGTACACTAGGACATTCCTGTTAAAGGTTCTTCAGAGGCAAGAAACATTTTGACTCTGAGCCATCGCCTTAGGACATTTTCCCAGTTCTACAGTGTATCTGTCCGGGAAGTCCTAGGATTCAATTCCCGACGGAGGCATTTTTCTACAGTAGTTAAATAGTTATGTCGAGTTCTGTCACTGTCTGGAGGAGAATTCTATTGGCGAGCTGCTCTGATCGGAAGTTTTCCGAGGATTCTCCGATCAAGCCAGGCGGAAGTTGGAGCAGTACTCTGGCAAACGGCCCAGAGCATCTTTCCCTCCTCTTCCCGGTTCTATCCTCATCCCTTCCTTTACACTTACATTCACACACGCTGGGGGAACATTCGTGACGTCAGAGCTTGTCCTCTAGTGGGAGATTCCCCAGAATCCTCTGTGTAAGTCGATGCCTTCCGAGTTGAAACATTAAGTTCATTAGTGTTATTAAATGATTGTTCTTATATGAAACAATTCAATTGTTGTATTCTGTATTCAATTGGTGTCCTTTCCATTTGATTGTTTAAATAATGAAAGGATACCTGAACAATTGAATGAACTACATTAAAGGGACTAAGATTCTGACGTCCGGGAAACATCAATTACTCGCTCGTTTGTCAGATTTTGGCCCTCTATTCCTCATTCGGTCATACTGTCCGTCGCCGCCTTGAATCGAACAGCGTCTGCCACAACTACTCTGCATAAAATCGGCGCGCTGCAGTTCGGATTCCTGTAGCGGCCGTCGCACCCTCTCTACAGCAATGGCAGCGACGTGTTCTCGATGCGTTCCCGCGAAAACCTTTCTCGCATTGAGTGACAGGCGAAAAGAGCGTATAATGAATTGTGGCTCCTTTAAAATGCAAAACACGACCAATCGCCTTGCATGCAGTCGGCAGCGGCCGGGACAAGCAACGAAAGTACAGCGAAATGGAGTTGGAGGGAATATGAATAAATCACTTTTTTTTGACTGGCTAACGCGTGGTGAGAGAATTCGCCGGAGGAATCGACTCTCTCTCGATATTCATGCTGCTCGAGAGCCATTAGCGTTCAAAAAGAACGGTTCTGTGAAAGAGACTCGTTCATTTGAAACTCGCTTTACGTGAGGTTGTGTGATTCTCGCTGCTAACATTTGTTCGTTACAACATTAAATGGATTAAGCAAAGGCATGTGTCGTTCCAATAGGTTATATTATAAACCTTAGGTTATTTTTTAATTCAAAGTGTACATTTCTACAAGAGAGACCTCGCTTATGGTGCATTAAAATTTTTCAAAACATAAACAACATTCAATGAAACTTAAGGATTGACTTAAGTAATTCAAAACATGTTTTAACCATGAAGTCCCTAATTTCAGTTCAGCCAATCTGAGGATATCCTAAAAATGTATAAAAATTTTAATCGCATCCACTTATTTCAAATAAAGAGTTACTCGTCAGAAATGCTAGGTCAGAATTAAAACCTTGCATTAATAAATATTTCAATAATTAAGGATATGTATTTTCTTACAAACAAAAGTAGTGAATTTGTTTCTGATTTACATTTCATTTATGATAAAATTTCCTCAAGTGCCGTTTGAAACACTCTTTTTGAAAAACCGATTATTCTAAGGAGTTCTACGTGATTTGAGTATGAACAAAATAGATTTCGTCTCAAATACTGCCTCTTGACAAAACATTGGCTCCCATATTCACTGTGAGATCGAAGGCATCAATTATTACTCGTTCGACATTATTACACCCTTATATATTTCAAACCCTTCTACATTCACTATTGCATTATCACATACACTATTACACCCTTATAACAGCAATTCTAAAACGTTTTGCTGACACCTAATTTCATCTCAAAATTCAAAGAATTTCCACAGCAACTACTTCTCTCCTAATTTCACTTTCAATCAATCAAACAATTTGGAGAGAAGTAGAATGAGAATTTTACTACTCCTCTCCAAATTGTTCAGCGAGTTTTCATTCCAATAGCACCAAATAATGGTGCGATTCAAGGAGGGGCTCGGTTTTAAAGTTTTTATATCTTATGGGAATGCCTGACTTCAAAGATATTTTTTTTATAAATCCATAAACCATTAATAATTCTTTGATCTCTATTGTAATCGTGGGGAAATTTTAATAGACATTTTCTAATAATATCATCAAAGCTAGTTTTCAATAAGAATACTAATATTCAAATACTATACTAATATTCAATAAGGGTACAAATTGTCAACAAATACAGCAAAATAACGTATATTGTGGCTAAAATGTATTGTATGGGTGTATTTGACAAGTCATTGATTATCTATTAGCATTTTAGCAATAGAATATACGTTGAGAACCAGCAACACAAAAATATTGTGAGTTTTATCATTTATCAACAGCTCTCACTTCGTTCATGTGCGTATTCGTAGCAAATTCGTTAAAAGCAAACGTGCTCTTCTCAGTGACCCCTTCATTGATATTATGCTGTGAACGTAGCCGCTGTGCTGGGAAATATCTCATAATAATATCATGGTTTGGTGACAAAAACAATGAGAGCAATACTATAAGACGTTTCTTAATAAATGTTATAAAAATCTATGGCACCTAAAGCGCTAGGTTACAATCTCTTTTTGCGAATAAACTCATTTGCAAATGTAAGTCTGATATAACAATATTAATCATGTGACACTTTGCCCTGATATGTGACGTTTTTCTCAACTCAGAAATTTCTCGCATTTGACAGGTTATATTTCTGATGCAGGCAAAGATATTTCGTCAAACTAAGGAATACCAATAAAAAATGAGAAGTCTATCAATCAGAGATATTTACAAAATTACACAAATTAACCCTTTGGAATGACAAGGTACAAACTAATAATTTTAGTCGTTTCCAGTAAATTGATGTCAAAGCTTCTTTAACTTGTTTTTCATTCATCCACCTATGGTAGTGCTTTTTTTCCATTAGCTAATTTTCCACAGATTGCAGTACGAGTATGTTCTACTTGTAGCTTATGATCTAGGCGAAAACCGAGGTATAAGCTCGGAAGGGCTGTTGCTATCTCAGCAAGTTATCGATAGGTAGAGTCGAGGCCTGACGAACTAGGGAGAGAGACGAAAATGGCGCGAGAGTGGGTGGGAACGCCCCCTATCAAGACCCTAGATAGTCACAGAGAGTCACAGATGCAGATGCCAGACGGAGTGGGGAGTTCATTGCAGCTAGCCACTGAAGGGAAGAACGGACTTTAATTTATAAGAAAATAAATCGACTCGCAATGCAATAAATGACGAGGCAGAATACATTATTGTGATGCACAATTTGGTAGGAACAACAGAGCTGGGCGGTGATGTCAATAAAGTTTCTTCCATTTTACACTTGATAGAATTAATTCCTTTTGGACTAATAGATCGCAATAAATTAACAATCAACTCAGGGTACATTAGATAGCTTCTAAAAACAATAAAACCTTAAATCATTCTGAAACCAATATTCAGATAAAAATATTTTATCTTAATAGAAACTCAGTTAATGTAATAACAATTCTGTAAATACAAACAGTAATAATAAAAAAAATATTCCAGTCGTTATTCCTCGTATGTGACCTCCTCCCAAGTCCGGGATCTGACGATTTTCATCTGTCCAACACGCTGACGTTTCAGTGTAGGAAGCGCGCTGTCATTGACCGTATTACACAATCAACATTAATCTGCTTGAATGCCGAAAGATCTGAGAAAACCTGCCGCCAACCTCATCATCAGACACTTCACGATTTTTCAAACGGTAGGTAGGCGGTGACACGGTTTGAGATATATTAAATGGCAGGATAGGTCGTTATAGCGGATTTGCCTTTTCCGCTGACGCTGCTTTTGAACCCACGCATGAAACGGAAAAAAGCTCCTTTGAAGCTCCGAGATCTTCCATTGTGCCCTGTACTTTTCCCTTTTCTGAAACTATGATATGTGTGCGAGCAATAATAAATGAGATGATACAGTTGCACTGATGAGAAAGTAGGTGCTCGCAGAGATGGGGTATCAGTTTTTCTTTTTCTTACGTTTGTGTCTTCCTCTACTTTGCTTTTTAGACTACTTAGTTTTTTCTTGTTGCTTGATCTTTTTCCACTTCTTGTTATTTTTCTCTTGTTGTTTGCCTTCTATATTTCTTTCCTCTTCTTATTCGTTCTATTTCCTTCGTTTCGTCTCGTCATTTTATACGGTTTCCGGCCTTGGAGGAAAAAGAGCAGTGTGTTCAGCTCGGAAAGGACGGGTCTTATCCAAGTTATATTAAGGGAGCGAAGATCAGATCATCATCCTGTCCTGAGGGTAGGAATGAGATGGAAAGGTCTTTGTCCTGTTGCCTAAAGTACTGCACGAAAATTATGCATGAAATTTCATCTGAAAATAAGCATCTTATAATTACACGTTAGATAACAGACACCTCCTAAATGAATGGTTTAATAGTCTTCTTTCGTCGATTGTTTTATCTTGCAAACTTTTAAGCCAACATTGTTGATTATCTTGTTCCGGAAAGGCTCATGTCAGACATTGGAGTTAAAAAAAGTTGTAGATAACACACAACTCGGAATTACTTTCTTCAAATGAATATCCGACATCTTATGCTAGTGAGGATAATTCTTGATGTCAGTTTGGCCTTCTAGTGCACTTCTATATTTTTCCAATACTTGAGCACCTGTGCCGTAGTACTTGAGTTAGAAAATGAAATAACGATGACACAGAGAATACAGTTTAAAATTGATTCATTGCATTCGTACTTACAACAGGAGATTGGATAATCACGTATTGGCCTAGCGTTGAATAAAGAGAAACATGTGGATAGTGTTTGCCTAAAACATCGTTAGTCATTTTGATAGGTCTGCACCAAATAGCACCGAATAAATACAACTGAATTCATTATACTAGATTTCTAAATCAGACACAGAAAATCCATAGCCGTCATGCAAGACAGAAAGTAGAGCCATGTAGCAATATTTGTGATTCCGTTAAATACGTTCGTTTCGATGGCTGTAAGTATACAAGAGGCCGGCCTGGAGAGCCGAGGGCGCTAGTGAGGCCGTAGTTGCCTTAATTCGAAGGGTCGTGCATTCGAATCCCACCTCAGGCATGGATGCTTGCGGAAGCTTGTGTTGTCCTTACGCATCATGTTTTCCCCTGCAATTACACCAATGTAAAACAATCGTAGTTAAAAGATTAAGAGATAACATTCACTTAATACGAATCATTTTTATTCACAAAAGATTAATAAATTACTATTTATTCTCTTTACTAGTAATCAACGAATAGTGTACAACTTATGGCGAGAAATTGTTAAATAACTTTGCTTACATTAAAAGGACCATTATCTCTTAGATAATAATTGATGTCTGGAATATTGCGTTTTCAGAAAGTATTTATTCTGGGTTCTTCACATTGTATAACATAATCCCTTAAGTAGTAGTTTTATAACAGCTGTGGGAATCTTCAGTCAAGTATTTTTTATACTCCAATTAAAACACAGTGGTACTTGAAGTACAGTGGTCGTATTGCATTCATTTTAAAGAGAAATTGTTTAAGATTTTATCACTTCATAGTAGTAAATATGATACTATCACTTAACAATAGTGGTGAAATATTTTTTTGTGTCATCTGGGGATCATTCAGTGAGTCATTTCATGAAAAAAGTCCATTCCAAAGTGTTTTATAAACTATTAATGAAACATTCTGCACAGTTTAGAGGATTTTATAACCCTTTCAATTATAATGTTAGTAATAATACCTACTAAGGAAAATTAGACGAAAAGTGGCATCTGTTCTAGAAGGAATTTGCAACGTAATTATGAAATCAGTTCTCCTCTGTATTGTGACATACCGATATGTCACGTTAAAATAAGCTAACATTTATTTGTAGACAATATGGTGGAACATGCATTACGAAATATCACGAGAGCTAGAGCTTAGCAACGACCGTGAATAAACAATGTAGTTTTTGTTTTTTCTAAATGCATTAAGAGTTGTCTGGATGCCGAAAGTAGAAAATTTGGGATTGGGCGAAGAAGTTTAGACGATCAAAAGGTCAGCTACACCAAAATATAACGAACGTATGGATTGGCTGGGTGAGAGAAGGACGGTCAAATGTTATGAAAAAAAAGGAAGGTAGTTTAATACGAAGTCTTCGAGGGGTGAATCATGCAGGAGGATTTCATTCTGACCGGCATCGCGCTTCTGAACTGATCGTAGGTTCGTGAGAGGGAACGAGTATAATCCAGATAGTCAGAATTGGGTTATCAGTGAAATTTTAAGGACAGTGAATGATATTGCGGATATTTTCATGTGGAAGTAATATTGATGTATAAATTGGAACTTTGTCGGGAGTGGTAATCGAGTTCGGGACTATGTCATAGGACGTAATCGGGACTGATACTTTTGATAGTTTGAGACCAGCTTGGATAGGGGCAGAAGAGGATTTCTTGGGACTTTGGACTACGGCAAGCTCGCAAGATATTTCGACTGAGAAGTCTACGAGGGCATCAACGAAGAATAGATAAGTTAACCGCGGTATAAAATTCTAAATTCAAAGATATCTTGATCAAAGGCATAACATAAATTCACTAAATTGTTTGCTAAAAAGGTAAAATAAACTTTGTTAAATTTTGTTCTTTAGAAAAGAAAGTGATCTTTCATTTAGTCAATCCAAACAGAAATGAACTAGGAATAGAATCATTCTATTTCAGATTCCCAGCTGCGCTGTATAGTCAGCGGATCCTATAATCCATTATAAAGGTAATAAGGATTATAATATATCGTGACCCATTGACCCAGCAAGCCGGACGCTAAGATCTTTGGCAGATATTAATGTAGAGAAAATTTTGTATATCTCAGTATGCTAAACGTGACTAGTACGTAGTGTTTTCAAGAAGTGGAATAGTTAAACGAGGTCCGAATGCTTAGCCAGCCTCTGGGAGGCAGGATCCCTCATGTCGGATGTGAGCTGCCGCTATATTGATCCACTGCCCTTGTGCTTTTCAATTTCTGCCACCTGACGGAATTTCCATTTGGCACTGTGACATTGTTTTGCATACAATAGGGGCCAGGCCCATTAAAAGCACTTGCATGTTTTCGGGCAATCCGATTTCCTGTAGGGCAATATGAATGTTGCTGGGTTGCGAATGTGTCACAGGGATATCCAGAGCTCAGGAATCAATCAGAACGTTCGGTGGCAAATTTATGCTTAGGCAATAGTCAGCTTATGTTTTATAACGTTTCAGGGCAAATGCCTACCTAGATAAATCTGTATTTCGAAAATGGCATCCTGTTTTGTTACTTTAGTTAATAAACATCAGCGTAGGTAAATCTGCAAGAACTAAAGTTACGAAACAGGTCGCCATTTTCGAAATCCAGATTTACCTAGGTAGAATTTCATTCCTTACGTTACGAAACAGAAGGCAATTCACAAAGAGCAGGTTTACCTCGGCAGACATTTATTAACTCAAGGTACAAAACAACACGATTTTCGAAACACGGATTTACCTAGGCAAATATGATGCGGCGGCGATGGTATAGCGGTTAGCGTATCGGACTGCTATACCCAAATTTGCGGGTTCAAACCCAATCGAAGCCGTGGATTTTTAAGGGCGAAAAAATCCTTCGTATGCCTTCCTTCGGAGGGGAAGTAAAGCCGGCTGTCCCATGTTAGTACATTTACTGTGTGTAAAAGATCCTCAAGCCTAAATGATGCCTCTTAGCGAAATTCAAATCGCCTGTTTCGTCGCCCAAGTAATATCTTCTTTCTCCCATGGTTGGTGAAAGGAGTGCAACGAAATTTGCGTGGTCAGACGGAAGAGCAGGCCTGAGACTCGCCACGTAAAAAAGGCAAATTCAATTGAATATTCATTAACTTAAGTTATAAAACAAAATGCCATTTACAAAATGCAGATTTATCTGGGCAGATACTAACAAAAGTTACGAAACAGAACGTGATTTTCAAAATGCAGATTTACCTAGGTAGATGTTCATCATCTTAAGTTACGAAATCAAATGAGATTTACAAAATGCCGAGTTGCCTGAGCAGACATTGAACTTAAGTTACAAAACGGAACATGATTTTCGAAATACATTTACCTAGGCAGATCTTCATTTAAAAAAACATTATGTTTCGTAACTTTAGTTAACCGAAAGGAAAAAATAGATAATCCTTTTTCATCTTAAAAAGCATCTGGAATATAGCTTTTCATATCCATCAAAACATCATCGTTTCATTATAACCTATTGTTAAATATTTATTTTTTAAGTTGGTAATTTAGAAAATGTCAAGCAGTAAGTAAAAATGTATCAATTATTGAGTTTACTAACATTTTATATTTCAGAAAGTTCAGACACTTCTCTCTTGTTTTTTTCCTTATTTGGGGTAAAAGATATTGGTGCAGAGAATTAATTAAAAATATAACAAAACTAATCATATTTTTAAGTATTTTTATTTTCGCAATATTATCAATTTTAAACAAAACTATTTTTGTACGCAGAAATTTGGATGGGTGTGCTTACATTTATTTAAAAAATTTCACACTTAAGGGTTGATATTGTGCATTACCATAAGTTCAGGATTTTAATGAAAAATAAGTTATTATTGTTATAATTGTATTTGAATTAAAATCTATAATTTGCATACATGAAGAAAGTGAAAATATTGGAACTAGTAATTTTTGACCTGAATATGATATTTTAGGTTGCGAATATATCAATGTTGCAATACATCAACTGGCCTTTCAATATTACTGAAAAGTTGTGTAGAGTGGAAAAATAAATGTTTTACTTTGAAATAAAGTGTATTTTTAAATTATGAACAAAATTTGTATTAATATTCGTGTGTGTTTCTTTGCTGCAATTTTAACCGAAAACTTTCATACTGAACGAAATTATCATTACATAATTTGCACTGTAAATGTAATTGTCGTTAAAAGTGATGTTATTTTCTGATTATCATCTCACATGTGGGTATAATTCTATTGATCGTGCCACCTCTAGTAAGTATTCTGGGTAATTGTGTATGACAATGGCCAAATTTACGAAACGAATTTTACTGGAAATTAAATCGATTAGAGTTAATTGTGTTCGCATTAGTAACACAGTGTACAAATAGAATGCACATATTCCCGCGAGATCTCTCTGAACGTGTTGTCACGTGACCCCGCCTGGGAAAGTCCGCTCCAAATTAATTAATAATTTCGATTTGAAACCGCAGGGAACAAGGGATCGAGGTATCTCTAAAGAGAAAAAAAACTAAGTAACATTTTCAAAAATAATATTAAATCTTCTCTCAGAAGAACGGGATTCAATTGAGTGATAATTTCATTATGGGGAGGTGTGGTAAGGAAATGAATTATAAATAAAAAAGAATATTATGAGGTCACAGAAGAAACAGATGTTTAATGAAAAGCAGCAGATGAAATCTAGCAGATACATTGATAATAAAATATAGAATCAAGTCTTTTAACTGCTTAGAAAAGATACTTAAACTCAGAAAAGATGCAATATTATGACGTGTTATAGAACTTATGCGGATGTTGACTGGAACTTAAAAGGAAAATAAATCTTAGATATTTGAAATGTTTATTGAAAGAAAATATTTTAAGGAGAAATGTAATGCCCTATCCTGGCAATGTTAAAAATTTTAGTCTAAATATCAGAATCTATTTATGTTAGGTTTATTAAACTTTTACAGGTTGCAGACATATCACTGAAATAACGGATTTGGAAATGGTTTGTATTTTTAGACACAAATATTTTCTCATATGTATTTTTTACCACGTTTTCTACTAAAAGTTCTGTAGAATAGACAATACTAAGGTAATTAGAAAATAGTTATTTCGGTAAATGTAGGAGTTGTTTATAAAAACAAACTAAAAATTTCATATTCCTAATACAAATGTAAACGGAGAAAAGGACAATTTAGTATCAAAAATACCACCTATCAAGAAATGGTTTTAAAGAATCAACCTTCAGAACTGGTGCTGGCAAATTTTACTAAAACATCGATAAATTGCTAAAGGCTTTTTGATGTCGATGAAAACACGCAAAGAAAATCCATGTTCAAAACAATAATGTTTTAAATATACACTAGTAAACTTGCTATTTTCCTATCTGATTCTAATTACATACGTAAAAATTCTAGAAGTGAAAAACTCACAACCAAGAGATACGAGTCAGAATAGGAGAAGAAATTGCCAAATATGAGAACTACAACACAATGTACACAGATGGCTCGAAAAGTAGCAATTTGGTGGGATGTGCTGTTGTAACGTCAACAAGAGTAATATCAAGCAAACTGCCCGACAAGTACTCAGTCCTGTCCAGCGAGTTAAACGCCATCATCACCGAACTAGACTACATTCTGGAAGACAGTGAACACATTTCTGATAGTAACAACTCCAAATTGGCTCTGTCGACTATTGGAAATGTCTTTTACTCAGGAAATCCGTTAGCTTCAGACATTGTTAGTATGATAAGGAACTTGAACTTTAAAGGTAAAGAGAACCCGGCTCATGTGGGTATCTCGGAGAATGAACTGGCAGACAGATCCGCAAAAGAGGCGTCAAACCTTGATGAAAGAAGTAGCCTCCACATAATACCACAGGTCTATCACGCCAACATCAAGAGAAAATTACAAGAATTGGTCAGACAGGAATGGAATAACAACGCCCGATGTAAATTAGGAAATGTATGTGAATACGGTGATTATAATCCAGCCATCTCCTTCTGTAGAGCTGATCAGGTTGTGCTAACTAGATGCAGAATAGGTCACACCAAGCTCACACATGCCCATCTGATCACAGGAAAAACAGCTGTTATGTGTAATGTTTCTATGTATGTTAATCATCTATTTCTGTGCCCCAGGTTTGAGGCCGACCGGACGAGACATGGTGTTAAGGACGACATGTCAAGTGTACTAAAGGACAGAGAACAATGCAATCGGTGTCTCAAAGTTTTGAAGAGCATAAAATTGGGGATATATAAGACATGTATATAAACTTTAATAATGTGATGCGAATGTTTCTATAAATGTTATAACTTCCCATGTACAAAAATATTAATGTTATTGTGTAGTTGTCGCTAATAACCTTTTGTAGTTGATGCGACATAAAATACAATAAATTTTAAGAAATATAACTTTACTCCTACGTATAAAACATATATTTTATTTATAATTATATGGTGAAAGACTGCAAGTTTGGAAAGCAATGGTTGGTCCCACATCACATGTTAGAGTGGACTTCTCTGGATTGAATGGAGTGGTGATTCACGATCTGTCAAAACGTCTGAGGGCCTCTTCTTACACTACTATCGATTCAGGCAATGACACGCCTACCGATAACACACACTCATAACGCGAGAAGCTCCCAAACTTTCTCATATTGTGCAGGTGAAATATGCAAAATATCGGTATTGCATTATTAAAAATAAAAAAGACATTGATGTTTTGGTAAAAAATATCAATGTGAAGAAAACATCGATAGCGAAATATCGATGTTAATATATCGATGATTCTGGTGGAAAACATCGATATTTTTGTCATCCCTACTCAGAACACGTCTACTTGATAAATTGCTTCATCAGAATAAACATTTTCCAATAACTACTTCATTTTGAGACTTTTTTAGGTTGGTTTGCTTCACAACATTAGTTTTCA
Organism: Teleogryllus oceanicus; assembly: GCA_964035755.1. NCBI lineage: Eukaryota > Metazoa > Arthropoda > Insecta > Orthoptera > Gryllidae > Teleogryllus > Teleogryllus oceanicus. The sequence goes on from CAXIVR010000013.1 coordinate 68,460,493, forward strand.
AGTGACTTTCTGCATGTCTTTCTGCATGCAGGACTTTTAGTACTATTTATGTGCTGCATTCTGCAACAATATCTAAGAATATTGAAGCCAGCACCTAAGTCCAATGAAAGGAGCACTTCGCCCATAAATCATAAAAAAACATACTGGCAAGAATGACATCAATACATTTCCACTACAAGTTTAAAGAGAAATAAATGGAGATTTCTGAAAAATAAAATACCCCAAAAACAATTTTTTTCACCACAAAATTATTCCATTTCCCCTTAAAAGTAAGTAAACACAACGTGCTCTGTTCAAGTGTATTTCACCGAATTTAATAAAATAATAATAATAATAATAATATATATAATAATATAATAATAATAATAATAATAATAATAATAATAATATAATAATAATAATAATAATAATAATAATAATAATAATAATAATAATAATAATAATAATAATAATAAACTCATCTGGCAGTTAGGTATAAAATGCGATACCCATACACTTATGGAGAGACACAAGAAAAGAAGTAATGCCTCGGACACATCGAGCCATGAGGCTGCCCTCGATGTGAATCAGAGTCAGCCTTTAGACGACAGGATACATGAAAGATACCCAAAACTCTTGTTTCGAGATGATGTAGACAGACGTTCCTCGGTGGAGTGGCTTTTGGAGAAACAACTATATCCTGAGACCGAGGGTTTTATAATATCCATTCAAGATAGAGTTATCAAGACCAGAAACTATCGCAAGCATGGTTTAAAAGAAGATGTGGTGGATAAATGTAGGAAGTGTGGAGCTGTAGGAGAAACTACAGAACACATCACAACTGCATGCTCTTCCCTCTCAGACAGTGCTTACTTAGGAAGGCATAATCAAGTTGCGAAAATCGTGCACAGGGCAATTGCAATAGAACATAAATTATTGGATGAATCGACGCCGCCGTTCTGTAAGTACACCACTCCTCCAGTGCTGGAAACAAGTTCCACCCTTTTGTACTGGGACAGACCAGTTTTAACTGATCGTACTGTCGATTATAATGGGTCAGATATTCTCCTTATAGATAAAAATAAGAAAGAAGGAGTAATAACAGACATCGCAGTTCCATTATCTCACAACATCAATCAGAAAGAAACAGAAAAAAATTCGAAATATGAAAACTTATCTTACGAACTAAATCATGTTTGGAAATTAAATTTTACCAAAACATACCCACTCGTGATATCGGCGGAAGGCCTTGTCAGTTAAAACTTCCTTAAAAATGTAACAGAACTTAAACTACCCAAAAACGTTCTGAACACGGGACAGCGCGCAGTTTTGTTGCAAACAGCCCATATCGTAAGAAAATTTTTATTTTAAGTCCAGATATAAGATGAAGTTCTTCTTCTGTGACCGAATCTGTCCCGAAAACAACTTTGGGCATTGAGCATTTTTACCAGCAAAAATAGCTGAGAAGAAGTAGGATGATGATGATGATAATAATAAGTGTTGAAAACTTCCAAAATTCATTACTCAATCCACAATCTTAGTGATGAAAAAAAATTTTCAGTTGTGGGTGCGATACACTTGCATCCAAAACAACACAATTGCGTACCACTAGGTTCAGCGACTGATCTTAGAGTAAGTTCTTCCTCTTGATTTTGGTAAGGGGATCGCTGTTTCATTGTTTAGAAATTATATTAAAAGAACATTTCTTAAGCAATAATTTCGACTTCTAAAGCTTATCGGATATTTATAAAAAAACAAAAACGTCGCCATTGCTTCATCGCTTGATGGCAACTTTAGTGTTCCCTTACTTTACCTGCTGCTAAACACGTTGTAACTTGTAGTGTGCAATCGGAGAAACTTACTGAATGTCGAACTAGTGGGACGTTGTCATCTGTGTCCTAGCAAAAAGGACCACAATGACGAAAAAATGTTCTGCAAAAACCGAAAATATTTATCTCAACTGATTGTGTTACACCTACATGTAGCATTACTTCTTAAAAATATACAAAATTTTCCCTTCATTATTTTGTATTATTTTTTTCTGACGTCCACCATACCCCACCCTCCCATTTGTGATTTCCGGGTTCCATAATGTCATGCGATTGTTTATGGTTACTAGGATAACCCAGTGACATATTCAAAAGAAAAACTGGAAATACAAACCATTAAATGAAGAATGCCAGGGTATTTGCACTTACGGCATTAGAAGATGAGACAGATGCATGCCGTTCACGCAAAGGTACTCACACATTTTCCTTTTGTGTATAAGCAGTCACGGAAGGGAGGTACGAAACCACAATTATTGTGGTTATAGTACCATGATCCAACGCTTAACCATTAACATTGATGTACATGCAGTGTTGAAAATGATATTAGTGAATCTTTTTTTTTATTTATTTATTTTACGTCAAAAAAACAGTTAAAAACTGCGTATGACGTGCTATGGGGAAAAGTGAATTGTGTGCACATTTTCAAAATTATCCCTACCTAAATCATACTACTTAAATTTTGAATTTTGAAAGGGAGAAAAAACAAAATCTCCCATGTAGTAAAATCTATTTTCAAGGATAAATAAGCTATAAATTTTGAATTTTGAAAGGGAGAAAAAAAAACAAAAAACTCCCATGTAATAAAATCTATTTTTATGGATAAATAAGCAATATATTTTGAATTTAATTGAATTTAAATTTTGAATCAAGAGAGAATGGTCATAGTTCTAGTGAAAGTGCTTGATGGATTTTCTGGGACAGTTGTGTGTGGAGAATGCAGGATGTTTCTTGAAACAATGAATATTAACAAGGAAGTAAGCATTTCATGGAATTATGGTTAATGGAACTACAAAATTATCAAAAATACTGCTACATGTCACCACTTGGATTACCGAACACGGATTCCATCACTTCGTCTGTGGTACAAAGACTTTCCCCGACCCAACGGGCAGCTGCGTATATGACCAATGCAAAAGTGCGTGTGGCAAATACGCATTACCAAGTGCAAAAAAAGACAATTATTGATATGCGGAATAGCAAAATTGGAAGCAAAACTAAATCGTGGGAAAGAAAGTTATTGTAACAACAAATGCGTACTTGTGCAAATTCCCTTTTATTGTTAAAATTAGCGGTTGATCCCAGGTTTAGGGTGGCACGGTTCCTTTGGTTCCTTTTATGATTCATTATTTCTCGCGATTCTTATGTTTATAGTTGCGCGGTTCACTACAACAACTGAATTATTTATGTTCAACGTTAAATGAGAAGATATGGTTAAAGAATTGTGTAGGTTATAAAATTTGTAGCGTGAAAAATACGAATAATCAGTTCACTTAATGAGAGTACGTTGCTACGGAGATTTTTTTTAATTTGTTGCGTCCAGTCCTTGACGCAACGCGCCTCCAAGCCCCTTAAGGGGCGTCGAGCGCTTTGCCCTTGGGAGTAATCCTCCATTAATGGGCATTATTTTTTAATATTAGTCCAGTCTCGTCACGTCGCAGTCAGTCAGTGCCTTTTATCCCTTCGGCCAGGGGCTCGACGCCGTTAGATCCCGGGGTTCCTGGCCGGTCACCCAACCACGAACCCGCGAGTCTCGAATGCGCTTAACCTTCGTGACTTCACGGAGCGTAGTAAACGCATTCGGCTATGCGCCGCCGGAGATTTATATGTACAGGGGGGCTTGGGAGCAGGGGGTAGCTATTCTCCCGATCTACCTGTATTTTAAATAATTATATTTATTGCTGTAACATCATGAACTTCACTACACGCGACTACTACGCATAAACAAGAATTCAGTTCAAGGAGTCGATTCTCTTCTAATGAACCGAATCAGTGAATCAAAGGAACCGTGCCAGCCTAAACTCGGGATTTACCAAATTAGTAAAGAAAATCGTTCTAAACACACAATACTCGCAAATTTCTGAAACAGCAACGAAAATCTTTGTATACACTTTGAGTACTGATGTGTTACTTTACACTTTACTTTCACTTTACTTTTACTTACACTTAAGCATCACTAAAACATGCACCGCTGGTTTTGTGATATCACGATATAGAGCATTTCAAGAACAAAGTTAATTAAATGGAGTAAACTATAACCAATTGCCTATACTTACAACAATAATACTTTAGAACTTTTATACACCTTGAATTTATTTGCAAGAAAATAAAATAATTATTGAAATTGACTTTTGACGTATGCATGGAATTTTAAAATTTACTACGCTACGGTGCTTTGTCTCACAGTTTTAACAAAGTGCATCTTTTCAATTAATAAACTTAAACTGAAATCGGGAAATCCGTGCAACAGCACTGAAAGATACAGTAAAGTTCAAATATAAATTTCTTGGAATCTTTCTAGATTGACGTCAGTATCTTAAAGAGAAAATAATAGTTTGACTTTTCTTGTTGAATGTGTTTTTTGTCGAGGTGCCCCTTTTTGTGTTATAAAGCCCTTACAAATCTTTCAAAATAAAATACTTCGTTCAATTACCAATGCCTCGTGGTATATAATCAATTAACAAGTTCATAGAGAACTAGATATTGAACCAATTGTAAATTATATTTACTTACTGTCATCCAAATTCTTTTGCAACCTCCAAACTGCCCCTTTAACCTCGAAAAAAACCCAGCATTGCTCCTACAATAATTAAATCCCGCCTCCCAAAAGATGTGTTCCGTCCCCCATAACCTACAGAAATTTTTATCTCGCATTTTATTTAACAACAATCTTCATAGAGGTACCCAGTGGGGATGTACTTGATCAAAAATAGGTCTATGATAGTGTGCAAATGTACAGTTACTCGTAACTTCAAGCCACTATGTATTATAGTACATACTTAAAATAAATACTCACCTGTAAAGTGGTAATACCACTGATCTGGTTAAATAAAATATTTTACATTTTTTTAACGTTCATAGATGTATTGGAAATCAATAAGTTCTTAGCTTTCTTTTCAATTGTAGTTGATTTGGGCATTCAATTTTCGTGTTTGGTAATTGTGTTTTTTAAACCAGCAAATAACAAAATTCTGAGATGATATGAAAGTTGTGTAAGTGGTGTAGATGATGTGAAATAATGTGTAAAATTAAGCTAAATGATAGTTTGTACTATAGCTACTCTAGCTAAATGATATTTGAAGCTATAAAGTTGAGAAATTCCATCACTTCTAAGTAAATAATTATATATATATATATATATATATATATATTATATATATATATATATATATATATAATCATCATTGTAATATATACTCTCTTAAATTGAAACTTTATAACATTACTAAGAAAGGCAATCAAATGCCACGTAATATTTAGCGTATTCGAAATACTCAATGTGGAAATTGGAGAACTTATTTACCGTCTCAGCAAGAAAAGTTCAGTTTAGTGACGTTTTTGCTCACACGTTTGTTAGTTATACGTATGCGCATTGTTCATAAACATTTTAAAATTTCATTTTCATTAATATTTTGGCAATAACAAATAGTCCCATCTGTGGTTAATGATAATCTGACTAAAACTTATAATAATTTAGAACTTAATTACGTTACGTCTCTAAGATTCTGTTCTGGGATATCTATTGCCCACTCATAACTAAATACTTTATCATTGCAGATGGTTACTGGTAATTTGCTTTAATTGCCGAGACAGAGTCATAAAGAGATAAATCTAGAGCCATAAATCACATTTAATGGCCATTATATGTCTCTTGATTGCTCGCATTCGCTCATAAACGAAATACATAACACTAAATATCTGTGCGGATCCAACTAAGAAACAGTGAAACATTTGTGTTTGCTTCAGTTTGAAAATAAAACTGTATTTCAGGAATGGTCCGAAAATAAATGTCTAAGTAGAAACAATTAATGCGTTCAATTAAAGTTAAAACTTTGCAAAAGTTTGGAAATTTCACTAGCTTTGTCTAATATTTCTGATATATTAATATCTAATTGCAGAAGTAATTATCAGTCTAAATATATATATAATTTTCACTTCTCCCAAAGAGTGCAAAGTAGTAAAATTAAAACTAGTTTATTCCATAATCAATTGAAAGCTAAAATAAATTTAAAAAAAAAAAAAAATTAAATATTAAATCATTTACGAAATCAAATATTCGTTCTTAGAATAAAATGCAAAATACAGCCATATTAGAAGCACAAAAACATACTAAAAGATAGATATATTTGCGCATTACCCGGTTATCCTGAAGCATATTGAAATCAAACATTCCAAAATACACTCGCATAAAATACAAACATAGTTCTTAAACATAATGCATAACAAACGTATATGCAATAACATAATAGAATTTATCACAGAAGAATCTACGTGAAGTAAAAACATAAAATTGTAAACACTTCATCTCCAAGATCGGTTAGAGATTGATTTTCCTTCTGGGTGTGCAATAGATATTGTGTTGGAGTAAGTTTGTATTAATTTATGCATGATCGTCACTTAGTCTTTTCCTTCTTTTCTAAATACTTCTATTCCTTTATTCTCATGTAACTTGATGGGTCGAATATCTTGGAATATTAGTTGAGAAACGCTTAACATGGAAACAACTCAGTAATTCAGTTTTACAAAAAGCAAAAGTTGTCAAACTTATTGCACTCTTAATTCAGCCTCTTCGTTAAAAATTGATACCAAATTACGCTTTAACGAAAGAATTATCGGACCCGCGTTGACATTTGCCTGTGCTGTTCGAACAAACACCACATCAACCAATACTGACATATTATTATCGTTTGAAAACAAATTTCTCCAAAGACTTCTCAAAGTCTCCAGAAAACTTCAAACAGGAATAAATCAAGAACACCCAGAGATATCTTCAAATTCTCTTAAAACCAACCACAAAGAAATCGCCAGGGCTACCTCACGGACAGCATCAATGTACACGCTAAACGTCTCTCTGGGATTCCAGAGTATTTCCAAGAATCTTTCCCCCAGTCCTGTCCAAAGGTTTACTCGCAAGGGCTCCAACTGGTGGGTTTCCAGACATGCTTAGCATCTCGAACTTACTGCCCCCACCTTGAAGCTAACGACGTGAGTGTAGCCATGAAACTCAGGGTCCGAATGGTCCCTACAGATCTCCATCAGAAATCGCGGAAAACCCCGTCACCGCGACTCTTCCCTGAAGGGCATTGGCACTGCCACTGCAAGATTGGTTGATTCGGGACGTCAACTGCGATAGTCATCAGTCACGTTAGAGTAGTGAATGCTTTTCGCAGGAGGAGGCTTTTGTTTCTATCCCACTATACGGTAAGATCCGTCGTTGACATACACGTTGATTTGTTTGTTTGTTTTTTCTCAGGTGTCTTGCATCAAGGCATCGTCCAGCCTGGGCAAGTTCTGTAATCCCGAATCGTCTCACAACATCATGCAACCCACAACACCTTTACGTATTACACGCTTTATCTCTGTGCATAACTCGGAAACTAAGCCTGTATGGCCTTTAAACAAGGTTTTTCTACTCCTGTAAGGGACGCGAGCTACGTTTTTACTTTCTCGTTACCGCTTACGCAGTACAGAGAAAGTTATATAATACTGCGCAAAAAAACGAGGAATTGTCGGCAGAAAACTCATATTACAGGGTCCTGGTAACTAAAAAGTGGATAAAAACAGTTGATACATTAAAAAAATCTCTAAGTGATATAGCTAAAATCCTTGTTTTGTCATCCTTGATACTGAAAAATCGAATGACGGCCCGTCTGTCAGTCTGTGAACAACGCTAGCGGCTAAACCGTGCAGCCTATTTTCTCCAAAATAGATATACCCCAAACGATCTGGTCGATGTCGTGGCCCCTTAAATTTGAAACCGAAATGTTAATTGGGGTGGGTACTTTACACGAAGCCACTGGGACATTTTCCAAATTTAAAAAAAGGCTCCATCGAATTTGATTTTGTTTTTGTTTTTGGATGGTGTGAAGAACGTTTATGAGAATGATGCAGGTCTCGTGTTCCTTAAAACCCTGATTTTCGAAAAATTGCATTTGTTTTTTTTGGTGGCTTCCCACAACTACAATTTTGATGATAGATATTTTTTCTTGATGAAATCTATTCCTTAAAGATAAGGTCATGTACAAGGTCGAAACCTTGAGTAATTTTCGCTTAATTTTGCGTGAAAATACGTGACGAGAAAGGCGAGAAAGAATGTACTTTTGTAGCACCACTAGTTTAATTTTGAAATCTACAATGAGTCCTTTTTGGTCGTTCTACTTCGTCATAGGATGGCCTCCTTCTGCAGCCCTAATAGGCACAAACGCTGGAAGTTGGATTCTAGTGTGAAGCTATCATCACTTCTAGAACAATATTTAATGAGTTACTTTTTTTTGTGAATGTCAATTTTGATAAAAGTCGCTGGGGCTCTTTTTTTCAGTTTGTATATTTAGATATTTATTTAGTCAAAAATAGTAAAAACGTATGTGACGTATGGGGGAGAAAACCATCTGCGCACGCTTTCTTGAGTTTCAGAATCCCTTCCCAACAATTTATTTATTATTTGAAAGATGGAAATAATAATAGTAATAATAATAATAATAATAATAATAATAATAAATAATAAATAATAAAAATTTAAAAAGCGAGAGATTAACATTTCAAAAACTATATATTTTCGTTTACGAGTTATAGAAAACATTTTTGTAACGGTAAACGAACTGCAGATTTGATTTTTCTCTATAGCTAACAAAATAGTAACTCACTCTAAGTTCTACTACCACTACAAGCAAAAGGAGAGCTCAATAAAACGTGAGAATAGTGAAGCTACATTTACGTTTAGAAGCAAATCAAGGGGCCATCTCAGCATTTGCTCAAAGGATCAGGGAAACTGAAAAAAAAACCCATCGAGATGAGGGTCTTTCATTACATCTTTAGGCTTAGTAGAAGTTGCAGCAACTTGCTGAATGACACTGCACTAGGCAGATTATAAATCCCAAAGGCTTCGGACTCCATTTGATAATTGTTCATTTATGGTGAATGTGAAATCAGTTGCATAAGTATATTTTTATGAAATTAACATTCTACTTAACTTCAACAATCCATTTTTTGAGGGGCAGGGGTATAGAAAAAGAAACTAAGAGAGAAATTTCCAATACAATATAAATTTTTGTGAAGCAGTGGCAAACAAACAGGCAAGGAGAATTGTAATCACTTATATATATAATTTGAAAATTCCATAAATTGATCGACATCATTTCAATTTTTGAACATAAAAGTGTGGTTGTTTATTTGAAGATCGGTCTAAATGGGTGGTGTCGACAGTGGTCTGAGAAATTTTTAAAATACATTGGTGTGGGCAAAGAATTTTGTTGGTTGAGAGTTACTACTCAATGGAATTTTACTAAGTTCAGTAGTATAAAATCATCATCTCTGTCATTAATTACTGCTGTGGAAAAAATTATAAAAATGAGAGACACAAAATTGTGGAGTTGTTAAAGAATATTAACTAATATCATTAAGCATTTGAGGTAAAGTTTATTGCTGGCATCTATTGCTAAAACTATGAAATCCTCATCAGTATTTACAAGTGGAAGATTCATAAATTATTATTTGTACAAAACTATTACTTATTATTTCACGCAGGTTCAATATATTCGTTAAGCTTTCCGCTCCTCTGGATAATCAAGCTATTCAGAGAAGCCACAAAACTATCCTCTGATGTAACATTCGTGACATTTTATAATATAAAATAGTTAAATTAAATTTTTGAAGTTGATGTTTTATTTCCAGATAGACATGGGCGGGAAAGTTTGAGATGCATTTGGAGTACATGCAAGGAACATGTAAGGAAACCTGCTAGAAGCATTCTGGGAGAATACGAGAGAATACTGAAGAAAATTGCAGTGACAATATGATGAACTTGTGGAGTATGCGAGGGATAACTTGTTCAATGCGTTTGGGGAAGATACTAGGAACATGCGGTTTATCAGGCTAAAATCGTGCAATGAATATGTGGGGCAAGCTGCAGAGTAGGGAGGGAAGACCCATTATTTTTCTCGAAGCAGTATAAAATGACATAATTTCCAAACTTTCACATTATTGAAGATTTCTTTCTTGTGAATGTCCACTTTGTCGAATTAATGCGTAGTCAGGCATCACATACATTTAGTTAAGTGACCGAGTATCAAAGTATTTCCACTTTTGTATGCTGTATAACTTTAATGTAGTACTTGGATAATTGTAATTCTGAAGGCTTACCTCCATCTATTCGTTCTCCGTTATCAGAGTCTTTCAGGTGGTAGTTTACTACATAAGGTATCTAGTCCTGTTCTAAAATATCTATTTTCGTCATCAGTCTTCAAGAATGTGTTTTTCCACTGACCTTTTTTTTTTACGAAAACATTTTCTTCGCTATCTGAGCCTTCCAGAATGCGAATTTACGTTAAAAAGCTCTCAAGTTATATTTCCCAACGCTTGCAATATCTGTTCTTAGCTCGCATAGAGAAAATGAACTAGCGACTGAAGTGGCCTCTTGCGGCCATCTCCTACTACGCCCTCTATCTCAAACACTCCATCCGCACCGCGCTGTCCTGGACAACAACGTCTGGAAGGGCAGGTTGAGATCCGCCCTTCCGGTGGCCCCCTCCCGCCGGCTCACATCTCGTCGGCCGCAGGGCCCCTGCCAAGAAGCTAACGACCTCTTGCGGCACAATGGGGCCCTTGCATCAACTTGTGCCCCTTTCCCCTCTCCCCAACCTCTCTACCCGCCGCCCCGTCGCGGCTCTTGGGGCTCAGCCCTGCACAGCGTAGCAATCACGGTGGGGCCTAACGATGAACACAGGGGCCAAAGTGGAGCTGCAACAGCACGAACTTTCTCGGATTTTTTTTACTCTGACAATTTTGGAAGATTCAAAGTGTTCAGTTTCAATGAGGCCTGCGCCATGTTTTACTACGCTAAGGTGAAAGTTTAATGAAAATATTAGAAGCCATGTTTGGGAAAATTTAGAAAATTGTTTTTGAAGCTTCTTATAGTGTACCCCTTAAAATTACAATATCCAACTACGGCAAATCCAAATATGTGAAATTCGCAGGACATCAAGCTCATTCAAATCAATAGGGGATTCAAAATTTTGGAGAACAGTTTCTGAACAGCTTTGGCGCTGATGTTGAGAACACAGACAAGATGGACAGACGATGGTTTTAATAAAATAGGAAATATACCATTATTATTAATATACTTCCTTGTATCCGGAAACAAATTGAAGGAAAATGTTCAGACGTTTTTTATAAAAGATTGTAAATCTCCAAGATCTTTATATACTCTGAGCATTAAAATATCTTAATGTTTTCCAAAATGCTACAATTGGACCTTACTCCTGATGTATTTATCAAATTACAGCTGAAAAGTTCGATACAGTTATTGCGGTAGAAAGTTTTCGTTGTCAGAGTTATGCATGACACAATCATCCATGCAAACATCCTCAATTACGTGTAAGATCAAAAAGAAGGAGGATTAGAAACGGATAGGTGAAATAGGATTACGTTAGGGTAGAGGAAGAAGTTGAGTTAAGTAAAATTATGAAGGGAGTCTAGACGGGGAAAGATGAAGTAGAATTAAGTAAGGATGATTAGGAAAGGATAGGATTAAGTAAGAGCGATTAGGAAAGGGTAGGAGAAAATAAATTAATAAGATAGATTAAGAAGGGGCAGGATTATGTGGGATTAAGAAATTGGAATTAGGAAGGGGTAAGTCTAAAAAAGATTGAGAAAGGGGAATAGGATGTAATAGAATATTTTCAATAAACTTCTGTAAGAATAGTGCTAAATTAGCTCAATAAGGTGACATAAACGTCATTCTGTTCTCTTCTTCAAAACTTACCAAAATTATTAATTTTTGACTTGTTTCTCATGTCGTTAATATTTACATTAGCGGCGATTTATCTACATTATTACATTTATAAGTACATGTGCTTTATATTACGTTTGATAATTTTTCCCAAAAAACACAATTTTTTGGGGGTTAAGGGACATCAAATTTATTTTTAAGAATTTTTTTTTTTCAAAAATTAAATAAAAAAATTTCCTTTCCTAGAAAAAAAGTAGAGAACAGATATAAGTGGTTTCTACTCCAAGCAATTCATATAGTTTATAATGCGCGCCGGAATTGAAAGAATCCAGTACAACTTCAGGCAATGATACAAACGTTTTTAGTTTTCTTAAATATCTAGGAACTCGGAAAAAAATAATGGAGCTACAGAATGACACATACTTTCTTGTGCTAATTAGATTTCTAATTTTTAATTCTTTGTATACGTACGTATATAGGGAGTAATATATTTTATAATAGTACGTGTATAGGGAGTAATATAGTTTAGACAAAGTTATGTAATGCTGCGCGAAGAAACGGCGGATTTTCGGCGGAAAAACATTGCCAGGCTCTAGTAACGAAAAAGGGAATAAAACCATTTGCTAAAATAAGAGAAAAAAATTCTCTATCACGTGGAGTTGCCAGAAATCGTGTTTTGTGGGTCCCCGATTTCAAAAAACCAACTGAAAGGAAAACGTCCGTCCGACCGTCCGTCCCTCCGTCCGTCCGACGTCCGTCCGACGTCCGTCCGACGTCCGTCCGACGTCCGTCCGACGTCTGTCTGACCGTCCGTCCGACCGTCCGTCCGACCGTCCGTCCGACCGTCCGTCCGACCGTCCGTCCGACCGTCCGTCCGACCGTCCGTCCGACCGTCCGTCCGTCCGACCGTCCGTCGCGTCCTGTCCGACCGTCCGTCCGACCGTCCGTCGACCGTCCGTCCGACCGTCCGTCCGACCGTCCGTCCGACCGTCCGTCCGACCGTCCGTCCGACCGTCCGTCCGACCGTCGTCCGACCGTCCGTCCGACCGTCCGTCCGACCGTCCGTCCGACCGTCCGTCCGACCGTCGGTCCGGCCGTCGGTCCGACCGTCCGTCCGACGTCGTCCGACCGCGTCCGACGTCCGTCGACCGTTCCGTCCGACCGTCCGTCCGACCGTCCGTCCGACCGTCCGTCCGACCGTCCGTCCGACCGTCCGTCCGACCGTCCGTCCGACCGTCCGTCCGACCGTCCGTCCGACCGTCCGTCCGACCGTCCGTCCGACCGTCCGTCCGCCCGTCTGTCCGACCGTCTGTCCGACCGTCTGTCCGACCGTCTGTCCGACCGTCTGTCCGACCGTCTGTCGGACCGTCTGTCGGACCGTCTGTCCGACCGTCTGTCCGTCTGGTGTATGTGAACAACACCACCGTCTAGGTTATGTATAGGGATTTTTTTAAATTGAAGAAACCTCTGGCCATCTGGCCTGAGTCGAAGCTCTGCTATTTTGAAAAACATTCATTAATTTTTTGGGGTACTTTACATAAAGCCCCCTGAACAGTTTTAAAATTTTCTCAAAAACGTTCTGTTACAATTACCTCAAAATATCAGAAATGCTCAAACGCCATTTTCTCCAGTTTTGCATTTGTGAGTCGAAGTTCTTTAGGTTACTTCAACACAAGTTTTTCGAAAAGTCAATTGATTTCTGTGAAAATGAGCTTCAAATTTCGCATTTACGTCGCTTAAAACGCGTTTTCTTAAAGACGGCTCCAAATTTTGCAATGAAAATTAGAATTTATGGCAAGGTTTTTGTTCAATCTCGCGATCAAATTCGCCTTCAGGGCGCAGCCTCTAATTGCCTTCTACCCACGCGGCCACCCGCCGTTCAGAATATGCTTTCGCCAACCCTCACAGAGCCCACTCCCAGAGCATTCCAGCACGCAGCCGCGTATTGAAATAGCCCGAAATAAAAATGTGGAATAAAATCGTTTACGCAGAGTGTCTTGGCGCGGGCCTCTTCTTCTCACAGGCGCCGTCAGTACTACTGAAGCACGTGCTTTCAGCACAAACTCTTTGAGCCTCCGTCCGCCGCGAGCACTGACCGCCGCTCCCCGGCGGTGCCCCGCCTTAGACGTCATTAGCCTTAGACGTCATTAGCCTTAGACGTCATTAGCCTTAGACGTCATTAGCCTTAGACGTCATTAGCCTTAGACGTCATTAGCCTTAGACGTCATTAGCCTTAGACGTCATTAGCCTTAGACGTCATTAGCCTTAGACATCTTTAGCCTTAGACATCTTTAGCCTTAGACATCTTTGCCTTAGACATCTTTAGCCTTAGACATCTTTAGCCTTAGACATCTTTAGCCTTAGACATCTTTAGCCTTAGACATCTTAGCCTTAGACTTCATTAGCCTTAGACATCTTTAGCCTTAGACATCTTTAGCCTTAGACATCTTTAGCCTTAGACATCTTTAGCCTTAGACATCTTTAGCCTTAGACATCTTTAGCCTTAGACATCATTAGCCTTAGACATCATTAGCCTTAGACATCATTAGCCTTAGACATCATTAGCCTTAGACATCATTAGCCTTAGACATCATTAGCCTTAGACATCATTAGCCTTCAGACATCATTAGCCTTAGACATCTTTAGCCTTAGACATCATTAGCCTTAGACATCATTAGCCTTAGACATCATTAGCCTTAGACATCATTAGCCTTAGACATCATTAGCCTTAGACATCATTAGCCTTAGACATCATTAGCCTTAGACATCTCTAGCCTTAGACATCATTAGCCTTAGACATCTTTAGCCTTAGACATCTTTAGCCTTAGACATCATTAGCCTTAGACATCATTAGCCTTAGACATCTCTAGCCTTCGACATCATTAGCCTTAGACATCTTTAGCCTTAGACATCATTAGCCTTAGACATCTCTAGCCTTAGACATCATTAGCCTTAGACATCTTTAGCCTTAGACATCATTAGCCTTAGACATCATTAGCCTTAGACATCATTAGCCTTAGACATCATTAGCCTTAGACATCATTAGCCTTAGACATCTTTAGCCTTAGACATCATTAGCCTTAGACATCATTAGCCTTAGACATCTTTAGCCTTAGACATCACTAGCACGGGCTGGGCCCATTCCGGCGCGCGGCCGGCTTATGTGCCTCCCTCGCCAATACAGCACTATCAAGGCATCTCGTCGACAAAGAGATGCACATCTGCCCGCGTGGCCACCCCGACCCTTCTCTATCTGCAGTCCGGATGCCGCGGTTCTTGGGAGAAGAAAACTTTCAAATCGAACAAACGTTAGCCGCCATGCCGGACTCCTCACGTGACTACTCCTGAGCATCCTATTGCCGCCAAGGTCACGTGACGCTCCTCTCTCCCGGTCCGATGACGCATCCCACAAATAGGAAATAGATCGCGGGCACATTGCGTCTTACCGCCTCGCCATAGGTTCAAACTCATTGTCACGTGACTTTCTTCTCCAGGGCCTCAATTACACCCGAAATTAATAAATACTGCAACTTCGCTCCTACAAGTCAGAACAGCAGAAAACTTGGAGAGACGAACTCGGAGCACAGGGAAGAGAAAGAACGAACTGATAAAAGCATACTAACTCTAACAGACTTCGAACAGAACTGACACTACTACTCATTGTTCAACTACTTATCTGTCAACAACGGGCGACTGCATCAATATTTGCTCTCCGAGTGTATCACTACTCGCTGTGCATACAGCCTGCGACGAGTCGCTTCGTCTACCAAGGCTTTATCACTCAATCAGCACGGCCAACAGGCTGCTACCTCTAAATTCGTGCCACTCGCGGGCGTCAGCCGCCACCTGACAGAATTTCCGGCAATCTCCGCAACCAGCTCCGATCACCTGAGTCCCTGCTCACTCCAGTTCGTACCGCCGACTTGCCTGTAGCTAACCTCAGCTCTGACGGCCTATACACTGTGACGTCATCGTAACACGGAGACAAACAACACAGACACGGAGTTTCTTTGTACAGGTTTATTTACAATTACTGTATATTACAATGTTTACATACTCCTCCGGAAACTACCGCTGCACTCCACAGCACTACCATTCCTGAGGCAAGCCCCTCAGCCTGACCCAGCGTGCTAACTTGTAGCACCGCTCCCGGCATCTGCTGTAGCCACCCTCGCAAACCTGCGACCACCCCTCACGGATCAGCATATGCCTCCCACCGCGATTTGGCCCAAACTCGAATGCCAATCGCGAATACTCCACCGGCGTCAATAGCGAGGAGTCACGTGACAGACCTCCCATGCTGAAGACCCGCGGACCGCGTCGCCTTATTACAGAGTTTTGGACCGGTCGCACAATGGGGCCCGCCGACCAACTGCAGACGATCTGTCCTCACACATCGTTCTGCGCTAGCTGACCGCCGGATGTGCCCAGACACGCCCCCGCCGGCTTGCACCCTCGAAACGACCGCTCCGGTTGCACCGCCAGCCCGAAACCTGGACCACACCCTCCCACGCCCCGGCCCGCGCCTTGTGCGGTCTCACGACTAGTGAAATGCTACGACGTTACAACACACACTTTGCCGAGTTATTTGGGTTCGTGCTTGCAGTACAACAAACTGTAAGTAGCGTGATCGTCAAGAAAGAAGAGTATAAACCCTTCATTGGTTCTCCTGTTTACTTCTCACAAAAACAACCTTCGTATTTATGCAAGCATTAAATTACAATTTACTATTATTGCATATTGACTTTCATGCACCTGAAATGCAAACAATTTCCTGAAACCCGTTCTCATCCCGTATTTAGTCGCACTCGCAGCACGAAAAATTGACAAAATTTCAAAAAATGTTCTATGGGTGGCAATAGATGGTGTTAAGCAAGGGTATGTTGCAAATACAATTAACTAGCCCGCACCAAAAAAATAGGAAACTAATACGATAGGTCTGTGCCATTCAATAGCACCATTAGTTACTTGTATACATACTACAATAGAGAAAGTTAAGTAATTCTTCCGATGAAACCTCGAAAATCAATTTCGAGGTTTCAAAGAAAATACACGTATTGAGGTCTCCTGATAAAAGTTTTTTTCTCTCCGAATTAACACATCTCAGTCATAATTTTTTGCAAAACTCATTTAACATCGTAGAACATTTGGTGCGAAAATTAAATAGTTTCAATCAATTGAATTTTTATTCAAAACTTTAAATGACAATATATTTCAGGCATTGAATTCATAGTAAAAGATACGTAGTGTATTTACGAACATATCCGATGAGTTTTGTAGACTTACAATATTCTTCGTAAGCAGGTTGCGAGAAAGTAAAACTACTAGTGCTACAGAATGGCACAGACTCTCTCGTAGTGAAGATTTCTAATTTCCCTGGTGTGGTTCCCAGCTGCTATCTATCGTCTCCCACATTACATTTCATTGACATTTTCTCAACTTTTGGGTTTCCTAACAGTAGAAGCGAAATGTTATTTCAAGAATATTAAAGAAGAGTAAAACCTCGTTCTAAATAGAAATTTTCATTGAAAACATTGAAGCTGTTTTTGAGAAAATGGCGTTTAAGCATCACTATAATTACAATATTTTAAGCTCTTTATCACTGGAATCTACTGAGTTTTCCAAAAATTTCATTTAGAGTAATTTGAAGCACAATCACTCACAAATACAATAATGAATTAATATTGAATATTAAAGTACTTCTTGGACACTGTAGTATTGTAATATTTTCCAAATAAATAAAGGTATGAGTTCATAATAACGCGAACAAAAAGAAGTCAGACATTATTACCTTCTGTAATCAGTGTAGAGTTACAAGAATGGTTACAACAATCAACAACTACCATTAATTTTTAAGGGGTAACATATTTTCTTTATACCGCTAGGAAGATAATGAAAATGGATTGAAATATACAGTAATTAAATATAATGTTTTTATATTCATCAAAATTACTTGATTTTTACTTGCATTACTCTTTATTTACATATCCAATGAAGCAAAGCAAAATCCTTTATTTTTATCACATTTAACTCAATTAAAGAACATAATTCAAAATGAAATAATATAAATATAATATAATAATATAATAATAATAATATTAATAATAATAATAATAATAAAATTAATTATGAGATAATATACAAATTCTAAATTTCGCAGCTTCCAATTGCGAAGACTCAGCATTTATTTTACATTCACAAAGCGCAATAAATAAGAACGGGAGACTATGTTTGTCGCCAAATTACACAAAAAATATTCATATTTTCAAAAACTTCAGCATGACCTAATTTGAAGATTTGTTTTTCATGAATACATTTCATTTTAAAAAAATGTATTTTCACAATTGTTGTAGAAAGACGCCGAAAAAATTGTTTCCAATTTTCGAAAAATCAGGGTTTTCATCGAAAATGAGTCTTGCGCCATTTTGTTGAACGTCGTTTACACTATCCAATAACAGAATTTTATCAAAAAGATTTTTTTGGAAATTTTGATAATGTCCCAAAATTTGTACGCAAAATTAAAATATGGGTGTCAAATTCAAGGGGCCGCGACATCAACGAGATCGATTGGTAAATATCAATTTTGAAGAAAAACGGCTGAACTGTTTATCCGCTAGCCTTGATCACAGACGTTTTACCGTCAGTCGATTTTTCGGTATCACGAACTCACAAAACCTGGATTCTAGCTACACCACGTGTTAGAGCTTTGTTTACCAGGCAACAGCATTGTTTTACCAGCAATTTGTTGTTACCAGGGCTTGGCAGTAAAGGTTTTTTCGGCCGAAAATGTGCTATTTTTACCAGCTGCATTACATAACTTACTCTTCTTAAGAAGTTTCAAATTAAAGGCGAGTAAGTAAGAATTAGGAACGTATGTCACTCTATATTGAATAGATGATAGCAACAAAATTTGCGTTGTTTGAACTGCGCAATTAGAGTGGAAACTGGAAGATGGCGTCATGCGCAAGTTGGCAAGTAAAAAGAAAAATTAAACAGCGACTAGTAAAAGCGGGTTTTGGATTGCATGCGTGGCGTGTTACATGTTCAATTTTTAGTACCAGTGCTAAAAGTAAGACATGTATCAACTATTCAAATACGTTCGTGAATGAAACAAAAATACTTCTGTGTGACCCCAACAGCAAATGCGGACCTTATTAAATCATTAAGTGATTTTTAAAAATATAATGAAAGTCCGTATGATCGTCTAAAAAATTGTGAATGTGAAACGTGAAAGAAGTTGTTTTATTTTGTATTATGAAGGAATTAGGGTCCATAGAAACATATTTATGAACTGACCATATATGGTATAATTTATTTCATGAGACTTATTCCTCAAAAGTTTCCGTTTTTATTTTGCTCGTTTGCTCGTTTTTATTTCGCTCAAAAGTTTCCGTTTATATTTAGTATTACGCCGCTCTATCAGCCTCGAGTCGCAATATTTCTTAAGCGCAAAATAAAATTACACAATACTTTTGTCCCCTTTTTTCGGAGTCCGTCCCACAGTGCACCGGCAGTTCTTGCTCTCGTGCTTCTTCCTGAATTGCTGCACTCTCCCGATAAGAAGAGCCGCCACAACAGCACTGTTAGAGGAATAATGGGAGCCGCTCGCAACCACCGAGGGAAGCGGCGGTAGTTTAACACTTGTTAACGTCGATGTTAAATAGCGCTGCGTTGCTAACGTAAACAGATGCTTTCCGCGACTTTCTTTTTTTGGGGGAGGGGGAGGGCAGAGTAGAGCGGAGGAGAGTTTTGGAGCATGTGTGAAGTCGCATTTGCCAGTTAGGATCAAGAAATAAAGGTCACGGATTTTGGGGAATAAATGGTGAAAATAGTATTTCGATTATTTTTCAAAAAACAACATAACATTTGAAAAACAAACAGACAGTTTTCGGAAGCAAGATTACGATGTAATTAAAACTGAAAATATTATGAGGTTTGAATGAAAGAATTAAACTTAATGTGACTTACAATTACAAAGGATAATATTATTTCTGTCATTATTGTAACATTAGCAATTTTCAAAAATATAGAAACAAAACTCAGGCCTGCACCGAAAATCAACCTGCAACCTGCAACGAAAATCAGACCTGCATAACGTTTTACGCGTATATTGTTCTGACAACAAAATTAAAGGTAACTTATAATGTTCCAACAGCATGCAGTTTAGTTTAACAACATTTACGTAATACTAATTTCGTAATAATAATATGTCTATATTAAGACCTCCCAGACATCACTTGTTCTCATAATTACCACTTCATGAAGTGCCAAAACTATTTTTGAAGGCAACATCAACTCAAATTCGACAATCCAAAACCACGTACCGTTGACTGTAAAACATTGCCAAAAATATTTTTGAAGGCAACATCAATTCAAATTCGAGAATCCAAAACCACGTACCATTGACTGTAAAACATTATTGCCCAAATATTAGACATCTTCTTTTTTTTAAATTTATTTCTACTTGTAAGATCGTAAGATTATTATATGACAATTTTGGATTCGCCATCCATAAGATAAGTGAGGTTTAAACTCTGACATAACTATTGATTTAATGTTATTGTTAATTAAGAAGAGGAAGGAATATGATTATGTTAAGAAGCTGAGGGTATAGTGATTAACGGGGGTTTCAATTTGTCTTTGTGAAATCTTTATTTTATGTGTGGATGGACCGCAATTTTTCCCATGATGCTACTTGGTGAGGTATGCAGATTGTTCTAAAAATTGTTAGCTAATTTTGCTATGGTTTCTTATAATTTTGTAATGTTTAATTCTCGGGAATTTGTTCATTTGTAATGAACCAGGGAGCATTTAGAGCATTTATTAGAAATATATTTTGGATTGATTTCATTTTATTGCTTTATTTGCTACCGCATTGATGTACGGTTTCCATGTTAACCTTTCATCAAATAAAATGTCAAGATATTTTACTGGTGAGGAGGCCCATGGTATTTTCGTTCCTAGTACTGATAGTTCATTTTCCATCTCGATTTCGTGGCTTACAAAGGGTGAAGATTTTGCCTCACTTTTATACGGGTTAAATTTTACTCTCCAATTCTGTGTCCAGTTTATGTACTCATCGAGATGAAGTTCTGTGAATTTCAATCTGACGTATCGCGGCGTTGCCATTGTCGTATTCCTATATTGTAAAAGTCCAATCGAAAGACGCGCGGGAAATTCGAATTCGCGATTTCCCAGAATGCTAAAAAAATCCTAAAAATTACTCGTTTCTTTAAAAACGTGTACATAAAGTTATTAAAATATCTATTTTTATAATAAATTTTATTAATGAAAATATCCCTGTATTCAATATTATGGTTTTCCAATGGGATATTTTTTGCAATATTCGAAAATGCACAGAGTTTACAGAAAATGGGGCCTGTGATATTTTAGAAGCATTATTTGTATTATTTGCAAAAAAACTAGAGGCGCTATAGAATGACACAGATTTTCTTTGATTAGTTTTGAATTTTCAAGTCTGGACTACCTATTCTCACTTTTTACATACTCTGCCATCAGATATTTTCAGATTGCCACCATGGATTTAGAAAATCAAAATCACCGGAAACAGCCATGTTTTCTTTTCTTAAAGATGTCGCCTCATCATTGGATCAAAATGAAGCACCTATTGGATTATTTTTAGATCTTTCATAAGTTTTTGACATCATAGATCATGACATTTTACTTTCAAAATTACCTTCATGTGGAATCCGTGATATTGCTCTAGATTGGTTATGTTAGTACCTTAAACAACGATCTCAGAGAATAAATTCCTTACTGAAATGATGGAACATTATATACGCACCTTTCCGACTCTTTGCCCATTGCACGTGGAGTTCCTCAAGGATCGATTTTAGACCCTATTCTGCTCCTACGTTACGTAAACGATATTCCCTCAACGATTCAAAACGGAAGAACAGTTATCTTTGCGGATGATAGAACATTCTGTGCAATAAAGAAACCGTAAATAGTACATTATCAGATGTTTCAATTTTGTTCCAAAATAAAAAAATTAATAATAAATGAAACGAAAACGGTTTTAACACAGTTTTCCATTTCAAATAAACAATTATGTGCTCCATTGAAAATGAACGGTGTACCATTAACTGATGTAAAGACAACATTTTTAGGTCTCTCAATTCAGTCAAACCTTAAATGGAACGTCCATTTAAATGAATTGAACACAAAATTAAGTTCACTATGCTACGCGTTCAGAATTCTTGCAAATTCAGTCAGTCTTCATACTGATCGTTGTGTATATTTCACGAATGTTCATTCCCGACTGAGATATGGCATACAATTTTGCGGAAATACATCTTTCCTCTTCATTAATCTAGGAATTTTACCATTACCTTCTCTGTTGATTTACGAATCAGTGGTTTTTGTCAAAAATGACTTGCTTAAGCCCAGAAATATATTTTCAGAAAATGCCGATGTCTATTACTATAACACTCGACGTAGAAATCATATTCATCAGGTGACAGTATCTACAGCTCATTACACAAAATTCACATGCAATACATGTACATTATTTTACAACACTTTGCCAGATTACACTAAACGATTAAATTAGAAAAGTTTATATCCAAAGTGAAATAATTTTTTTGCATAACTGTTTCTATACAATTAGAGACTATACTGAGCATTACAAGGAAAATAACATTAAATTTAACAGTGATATTTAATGTATTATTTACCAATGGACTGTATAATTCTAAACTATATGTAACAAGTATTGTATCGAAGCTTCTGGGTCAATAATCACCATATCGATTAGGTTTTTCGTTCAGTATCCCTGATCTATTGAGCAAATACAGAATTGGCCCCCTGTTTTGCTTCTGGACATAAATGTCCAGAAGAAATAAATGTTTATTATCTGTGCACGTCTTCTAGAATTCAGTGGCAACTATAGTTATGCAAATTATCGTTTTCATGTTGTGACGGCATGAAGTATTATTCCTTGACGAAGGACATCATGGATAAAACCCAAAATGTATTGCTTATTTATCCTTGAAAATAGATTGTATTACATGGGAGCGATGTTTTTTTAATTCAAGTAGTATATGACTTAATGTAGGGATCACAGAATTTTGAAAACGTGCGCAGAATTCACTTCTCCCCATAGAACGACGTGAACAGATTTAACTGCTTTCTGGGGTAAAATAAATAAATGAACATCAATCGTTGCTCGATGTACAAGTTTTTGAATTTTTCACATTTTTTCATCTCCGAATGGTAGAATGGAAATATTACTTTAAGACTATTAAATAAGAGTAAACATTCTTCATAAATGGCAATTTTCATTGTACAATTTGGTTTCGTTTCTAAGAAAATAACGTTTAAGCGTTTATGGAACTGCAAAATTTGGAGCTCTTTTTCACAGAACTTTTTAAAGTTTTCGTTATACTTTTTTCGAAGCCACTCGAAGCAATTCGACTTGCAAGTGCAACGATGTATACCACTAGACATGTGCATAGTATCCCGGAAATGCTCGCAATAATCTGTGCGATCCAAGCCACGGTAATTTTATGTCTCTAAATTTTTGCGACGCATAAGTGGTCTGATATTTCATGTATTCCTTCATTGTACTTTTCTGAGATCGCCTGGTCTTTTATTTATATTCTTTCGCTGAATCACTTCCCGTGAGCATGTTCGAAGTTGATCGCTGCGCTGCGCGATATTTGTCTTGTACTTTGGATGCAAAGGCGCCAGTGCATTGTGAGCTCCTGGCCTGAGTGGTAAGTATCATGACATTATTTTCAGCTGTTTTTATGACAAGTGTTTATTCAGGAAATGTAATGATTTGCCTTTCCTACACTCGACTGTCACAATTTCTTACTAAAAAGAAATATGATGTGCAGGAGATGTCTGTAGGGAAAGAAAAAAATGGGAACCTTGCAAAATAGAAAAAAAACAAGACTTTGTAAATATTTTTGTGAAAAAGTAAAATGTATATTTCTTTAGAACGTGCCAAAATAATTTGAGGAAATTTTATTTAATATTGTTTAATAGGATAATGCTATATTTAAAGATTTTTTCCTGTACTTCATCAATATTTACCTTTTTCAGTATAACTATTCACTCAAGAGTTCTGCAGTGTAAGATTCGTTAACAATTACATTGAGGGACATGCACAAACAGAATATATGTATTTTAGTAAATAGATCATTCGCATACAAAACGTTGCAGGTAATCTGAGGCATTGCGGGCCCTGGCGTGACTCCCTTTCGATGTGTGTCGCCCTGTCTGATCCCTTTCGATGTGGTGATTGGAAAAAATAATATTCCAATTTACTTGTTCTTAATACTATTATTCGTATCAATTCGTCTTGCAATCCATTTACACACACACACACACACACACACAATCTCCTCGGTCGTATTAGTGCCGGGTGGCGCCCGGGCAGGGCCCTGATGCGACCGGGGGGAGGCTGTGCCGAGGCCACTGTCTTCGGAGGACGGCGACGGGACTTGCGTGTCGAGGTGGGGTTTACGGAGGAACTCGGGGATACTAGGTACCATTACCTTACATTTCAGAGAGAAGAGGGAGTACAGGATTAATATGAAGCCGCAAAATGAAAATAGAGATTTAAAAGTGCAGAAACCAATGGGGGTCCCAGCCCAAACCAAAGAGAGGAATGAAGAGAAGGTGAACGGACTCCATGTCCAAGAAGCAGCCGTAGAAGAA
This sequence comes from Teleogryllus oceanicus, assembly GCA_964035755.1. Classification (NCBI taxonomy): domain Eukaryota; kingdom Metazoa; phylum Arthropoda; class Insecta; order Orthoptera; family Gryllidae; genus Teleogryllus; species Teleogryllus oceanicus. Next base: position 68,484,931 of record CAXIVR010000013.1, read on the forward strand.
ATAGGAACCAACGCTATCGACGTCCTTGGAAAATTGATCGGCGAACTTAATGAGATGATCCAATCCAAGAGAAACATTGGCAAGCTAATCCAGGAGCAATCAGCCAGAGTTGGGAACGCCTACAATCGACTGAAGCGTCTCAGGTTTAGAGCAGTAGACGCTCTGTTATTGTGATTCCTAGTGCTGTGACTCCAAGGCACCAACAATTTCTCCGTCGGTCACAGAAACAGACGCTGATGATGAATCAGAGGACGTCTCAGATGCGGACGTAACACCCGGAACCCAAAACGGAGACTAAAGAATGACAAAAACCGGGCAGAGAGGAAGGAGGCAGAATCTACCTCTGAAGATGACACCCAACTCGCGGAGGCGAAGAAAGGTGGGTGGCAGAAGGTCAAATCCCGTAAGGAAAAGAGGGAAGAAAGAGGAAAGCGGAACGGAGCTGCCTTTGAAACAGCCCGAAAAGCAAAGAAGAGGACACGACAGAATAGACGTAAGAAACGGGCCAAGTGGCCAAATGCGATCATTGTTCGCCCGAAAGAGAAAGAGAGGTATGCGGATATCCTCAGTCGGTTAAAGAAGGAGTTCCGACGAGCAGGTCCGACCTCAGTGGATAAGATCCGCAAAACAGTCTCTGGAGACCTATTAATAATCCTCTCAAAGGATAATACAGACAATGGGGCAGGTCTTCAGAAAACAATGACTGATCTGCTAGGAAGCGACGCAGAAATCGTCAGTAAGAGTCCACAAGAACATGTTGAGATACTGGATCTTGATGAGATTACTACTAAAGAGGATATTCTGGCAGCCTGCAGAAAGCGGCTGGAGAAGAAAATGCACTGACACTAGGTGCGATTAGATCCTTGCGCAATGCTTACGGGGGTACACGGATTGCCTCTGTGACACTGCCATCACCCATAGTGGAAAGATCCTGGCGAACACGGCAAGATAAGGATTGGTTGGGTCAACTGCCGGATCAGAAGAATTGAGAAACCGACCAAGTGTTTTAAGTGCTGGCACTACGGTCATATCTCAACGAAGTGTAAGAGTGATGTGGACCGAACCAGACTCTGTAACAGATGCGGAGAAGGAGGTCACATAGCAGCTGACTGCAAGAAAGAGGCACGATGCGTTTATGCCTCGAGAAAGGTCATCGAGAGAATTGTGCTACCCAGCTGGCGGCAATAGGTGCCCAGTATTTAAGGAAGCACTTCAGAGAATGAAAGCTCGACGATCATGAAAGTGATACAAATCAATTTAAATCACTGTGAAGCTGCGCACGATCTGCTCATGCAGACAGTACGGGAAGAAAGAGTGGATCTGGCAATGATTTCGGAACCATACAAACATCTCGCCACAACACCGTGGGTAACGGATACGACAAATACAGCTGTCATCTGGTCAGTGGCAAATGCCCGTTCCAGAGTGTGAAGAGTTCCGAAGCTGGATACGTGATGGCGCAGATCGAGGAGTCTTCTTCTATAGTTGCTACGCCCACCCAGCCTTTCAAGTGATGAGTTCAAGGATTTCCTTGATAGACTTATGCGGATGCTGAGCAGCACTACCCGGTGACTATAGCCGGAGACTTCAATGCCTGGGCCGTCGACTGGGGTGTAAGAAACGAACGGACGAGGAGAGCATTGCTGGAGGCCATGTCTACTCTAGACGTCGTCTTGCTCAACAGTGGTGATCATCCAACGTTCATCAAGGAGATGCTACTCTATTGTGGATCTGACTTTGTCAGTAGCAGCGTTGCAAGAACCTGCTCCTGGAAGTGGCGGATTTATTCACTGCCAGCGACCATTGTGTGATTCTGTGGAGTTATCCATCGGGCACATCGCTAAAAGAGGACAAAGAAATACCAAGGCAGTTAGCTGGAAAGCATCCGCTTTGACCCAAAGACCTTTGCAGTGGCTTTTGACTACCGGAACAATACACGGTGAAAATGCGGAAAGTAAGACAGCTAATCTGATGAAGAGAGTCACGGAAGCGTGTGACGCTACCATGCTCGAAAACGCGGCACGCATCATTTGCCATCTGTGCACTGGTGGAATGATGACATTGCCGCCCTCCGGAAAGATTGTCTGAGGAAAGAAGAGCATCACAGCGTGGCAGGAAGAAGCCCAATTCTCAGGAATTGGTGACATTATTCAAAATTGCGCGCCGAAGGCTTAAGTTGGCTATCAGGAAAGCAAGCAGCAATGCTGGCTGGAACTGCTCTCGAAGTAGAGGCGACCCTGGGGTAGACCATATAAGGTAGTCATGACCCATCTAAAAGTCAGCCAATGCTACAACGACGTGTCCGGAACTTCGAGGAAAATTGTCTTTGAACTGTTTCCGAACAATTGAATTCACCCAGTTCATAGACGCCACAGAGTTCAACTCAATTGAGGATATTCCACCTATCACAGAAAATCAACTAAAGGAAGCGTGTGATAGAGTGGGAATAACAAAGCTCCTGGCCCAGATGGAATCCTGAACATCGCATTAAAAATGGCCGTCAAGATGGCACCCTCACTGTTTCTGGATGTGTTCAATACTTGCCTTCAAGAGGGTATTTTCCCACGAAAATGGAAGCTCAAAGACTGGTGCTCCTTCCCAAAGGAAACAAGAACCGGACGAACCAACATCATACCGTCCACTCTGCATGCTGGATACAGCCGGAAGATACTTGAGCGCATAGTACACCGAAGAATAGAGGCAGCCGTCGAGCCGCAACTGGCCAGTAACCAATATGGTTTCCGGAAAGGTCGCTCCACCTCGACGCGATTGACCTGGTGGTGAGTACGGCCAAAGACGCCATTTCAGGAACAAGGTGGAAAGGAGGAACGATGAGGACTGCCTGGTGGCGACACTGGGCATCAAGAACGCCTTTAATTCCGCCAAGTGGGACTGCATCATGAAAGCACTCGCCGAAATGACAGTACCCAAATACTTGCAAAGGATAGTGTCAAACTATTTTACTGACCGAACATTAACGTACGACACGAAGACCGGTGTTAAAGAGTACAGAGTGATTGGAGGTGTTCCACAAGGTTCAGTTCTGGGACCTTTGCTGTGGAACATAATGTATGACGGCCTTCTGAACAAAAGTACCAAGGGGACTAAACTGGTGCATATGCTGATGATCTGGCCGTGGTAATCGTCGCAAAACATCTTGATGATATAAAGTTCTTCACGACAACACCTTCGAGAAGATCAGCCAGTGGATGGAATCAGTAGGGCTGAAGTTGGCGGAACATAAAACTGAGGCAGTCCTCATTACCGGTCGGAAACAGCTGGAGGGCATTACACTTCAGGTTGGAGGGCATGAAATCACTTCAACCCTTCATTAGATATCTGGGAGTCATGATAGCTGCGCGGCTTAAATTTAAGCAGCAAGCTGAACACGTGCGTGCCCAGGCGTCAGTGGTCAGAACTGACCTTATCGCGACTACTGCCCAACCTCGGAGGACCAAAGCAAAGAGAAGAGCTCTACTCTCATCAGTAGTAACATCAATACTGATGTATGGAGTTCCCATATGGGCTAATACACTGCAGATCCAAGCTTCTGCAGGAAAATCGCCCCTGTTTATAGACTAAGCGCCCTGAGAGTCTCCAGTGCTTTCCGCACTGTGTCTGAAGACGCAGTGTGCGTCATTGCCGGGATGCTGCCTGTTGGAGTACTCTCCGAAGAGCGAAAAGCCCTTACCGGCAGAAAAGAATCACGTCTATG